>JAWZYU010000026.1:20303538-20629515 GCA_038380435.1 Ryuthela nishihirai | reverse complement strand
AAATGATCATCTGATATTTTAAAGTTAAAGGAGTTTCTTCTGATATTTTAAGGTTAAAGGGGTTTTCATCTGATAATTAAGGTTAAATGGGTTTCCATCTGATATTTTAAGGTTAAAGGGGTTTTCATCTGATATTTTAAGGTTAAAGGGGTTTTCACCTGATATTTCAAGGTTAAATGAATTTTCGTATGATATTGTAAAGTTAAAGCGATTTTCAACTCCGGTTACAAAAACTTTTCAACTGAAGTTGTAATGTTGCAAAGACTACTCAAATGAGATTTTGAGGTTTAAAAATTTCTTCAAATAAGTTTTGAGAGTCCATAGGCTTTTTAACTGAAGTTTTGATGTTCCAAAGATTTTCATATGAAGTTATAAGGTTGCAAGAATTTTTCGATTGAATTATAATGGTTCCAAGGGATTTTCAACTGAGGTTATGAAAGCTTTTGAACTGGAGTATTGAGGTTATAATGGATTTCAGCGGAGATTTTGAGGTTAAAAAGGCTTCTCGAATGAAGTTTTTCGAGATTACAAAGGCTTCTCTAATGAGGTTTCGAAGTTACAAAAGCTTTTTAATTGTATTTTTGAGATTCCAAAGACCTTTCCCTTGAGGTTTTTGATCATACGAAGGCTATTTAAGTTAGGTTTCAAAGTTAAAGTTTACAAACAAATATAAACACTTATATATGTTGTTTTTTTAATCTTATTTATATAAGCCAGACTTGTACAGTCGCTCAAAGAAGTATCCGAACACTATGGTTGATTATAGAATCAGAAAAATATCTGGCAACGATTTTTTTTAGAAATTAGTGATTCAGTGAGTGACTTGGCTAGAAAGGTCGCCAGACTTAAATCCCATCGAATATGATGGGATGCCTTAAGATGACGTATTGTAAACAGTTAGTCTCTTCCTCTATCTCACCCCCTCCCCCCTGCCCACGGTCAGTAGGGAACACCGACGGGCTTGGAAAGTCCGCCGTCCGTCGGATGGGTCGTTAAGCCATGGCCCCGTGTGCGGGAGAGCCATACCATGTGCACGTTAAAGAACACGCTGGATGGCCTTGACGGGAGGCTACCATCTGTCTCCCAACAGCTGTTCCAGTGGGTCCCCTCCCCCAACCTTCTTTGAGCATTCGGGGTCCTTGTGACCTGGCCACTTAGCCCTTGGTGTGCAAAAAGTGCCGCTCAGAGGTAAAACAACCCAACCCAACTCATTTTGTTTCTCAAATATTCATTACAATTCTAACTCGATTTAATGAAAAGAATTAAAATTTATTATACGGATGGTGAAATCATTGTTATTTTAAATTCACGGATCTATTCGCTAATCCTTGTGAATACCTCGTTTGAATTAAACTCCCCTCAAGCAGCTGCTTACCACAGAGAACTGACAGCAGCCTATCAGTATAATACGTCATTGCCAAGGTCTATGACGAACCCGAGAACTCAGCAGAAAGAAAACACAAATAAATACACATTCATGGCTTGACTTGAAACCAGGTCCCTTTGTTCTATAGTCAAGTATGCTAACCAATCGGCCATAGCGAAGGAAAATCTAACAATATTAAGTAAAAAATATGCTAATCTAAAGAAATCGTATGAATATTAAAAATTTGTTTCGTATTTAGTGCATTTAGATTGTCATTCTAGATTTTTTTTTTTTGCATACACTGTTCATCTTAAAGAACATGCTGGATGGACTTGACTGCAGGCTATCATCTGTTACCTAGCAGCTGTTCACTTCTCTTTATTTCGGAGCGGGGGGCGGGACCCGAAGGACCCCCCCCCATGGGGAAAACACGTATACCGTGTTACGACACTACACGTTAGCAGCTATCCAGTGGGTCCCATCCCCCCCAACCTTCTCTGAGTCTTAGGGAGTCTTGTAACCTGGTTGGGTTGGGTTGTTTTATCTCTGAGCGGCACCTTTTTGCACACCATGGGCTAAATGGCCAGGTTACAAGGACCCCGAAGGCTCAGAGAAGGTTGGGGGAGGGGACCCACTGGAACAGCTGTTGGGAGACAGATGGTAGCCTTCCGTCAAGGCCATCCAGCGTGTTCTTTAACGTGCGCAGGGTGTGGCTCTCCCGCACACGGGGCCACGGCTTAACGTCCCATCCGACGGACGGCGGCCTTTCCAAGCCCATCGGTGTCCCCTACTGACCGTGGGCAGGGCGGGGAATTTTGCGGAGATAAATCTCAACGCTGACCCAGCTGGGACTCGAACCTGGGAACTACAGATTACGAGCCTGGCGCGCTACCGACTGAGCCACCCCCGCCCCTTGTAACCTGGTCATTTAGCTCATTGTGTGGGGGGAAAAAAGTGCAGCTCAGAGGTAAAACAACCTAGATTTGTTCAGAGTTTAAGGGCATCAGAAAGGGATACCTTCTCTGAGTCTTAGGGAGCCTTGTAACCTGGTCATTTAGCTCATTGTGTGGGGGAAAAAAAAGTGCCGCTCAGAGGTAAAAGAACCCAACTCAGATTTGTTCAGAGTTTAATGGCCTCAGAAAGGGATACCTTCTCTGAGTCTTAGGGAGCCTTGTAACCTGGTCATTTAGCTCATTGTGTGGGAAAAAAAAGTGCCGCTCAGAGGTAAAACAACCCAATCTATATTTGTTCAGAATTTAAGGGCATCAGAAAGGGATACCTTCTCTGAGTCTTAGGGAGCCTTGTAACCTGGTCATTTAGCTCATTGTGTTGAAAAAAAAAAGTGACGCTCAGAGGTAAAACAACCAACCTAGATTTGTTCAGAGTTTAAGGGCCTCAGAAAGGGATATTCCTTTTTAGGGTATCCACCATGGAAAAGTGTAAAAGAAACCTTATATATAGTATCTCACAGCAAATAGTCAAGTTGGAAGATACGACTAACAGCCACCGTACGTCGGATGAGACGTCAAACCGTGTGCAGGAGACCCGTAAGTTGTGCCAGTTAAAAAAAAACACTCTGGATGGCATTGAGGGGAAGTTTCCATCTGTCTCTTAACAGCAATTTGCGGGGTTCCCTTCCACCAAATTCCTCTGAGATCATGGGATACTTGTTACCTAGCGGGGCGGGGGTGGCTCAGTCGGTAGAGCGCCAGGCTCGTAATCTGTAGTTCCCAGGTTCGAGTCCCAGCTGGGTCAGCGTTGAGATTTATCTCCGCAAAATTCCTTGCCCTGCCCACGGTCAGTAGGGGACACCGATGGGCTTGGAAAGACCGCCGTCCGTCGGATGGGACGTTAAGCCGTGGCCCCGTGTGCGGGAGAGCCATACCCTGTGCACGTTAAAGAACACGCTGGATGGCCTTGACGGGAGGCTACCATCTGTCTCCCAACAGCTGTTCCAGTGGGTCCCCTCCCCCAACCTTCTCTGAGCCTTCGGGGTCCATGTGACCTGGCCATTTAGCCCATGGTGTGCAAAAAAGTGCCGCTCAGAGGTAAAACAACCCAACCCAACTTGTTACCTAGCCGTTTAGCCGATTATATACGCTAAAGTTCTGTCGAGAAAAGTGGCGTAGCTACTATCAGAGATGATTGGGCACATCCCGGGGCCTCATCTCAGAGCACGGTCCCAAAGAAAACCTCCCGAATTGGGATATTAATAGGTATAAATCGTATATTATGCAGTTACTAAGTTTTTAATTTGAATATTAAATTTAAATTAAATTTTTGTATCATTTACTTTTCAGGGGTATTATCAAAATATTTGGATTATTTTGAAGCTTTTTCTCTTTCGGTTAAAAATAATTGTGATGTTTTCTAAATAGTAAAAATAAAAAATAAATACCTCCTCAAGCAGCTGCTTGCCACAGAGGTCTGACAGGAGCCTGTCAGTTTATATGCTATAGTGGCATGGATGTATGTGTCGTTTTTCTGCTGAGGTCCTGCCATCCTCTCAGACCTTCTACTATGGCAATATAAACTGACAGGCTCTTGTCAGACCTCTGTGGCAAGCAGCTGCTTGAGGGGGTATTTATTATTATTATTATTATTAGGAGATCTGAGAGGATGGCAGGACCTCAGCAGAAAAACGACACACACATCCATGACCTAATCCGGGGCTCTAACCCAGGTCCCTTAGATCAGTAGCCAAGCGTGCTAACCACTCGGCCACGGGACGGCTTTCGTAATAGTAGTACAGCAGTATTGACCACAATAAAAAGAAATCGCAAATGAGTTGATTATTATTGAAAATTTTCGATTTTTCACCAGTTTCTCAGGTTTGGGTGCAATTGTGATATTTTTCTAACCATAGTCGTAACAGTTGTTTCTATTTGAAAGATCATTTTCGAAACTAGAACTCGTAAAAAAATTATCTAAATGTACGATAGTCGCAAATGTCCGAGCGGCTTTAAATGTTCTCTGAGATGGTTACGAAAAAAACTCGCCAATGGACAAATAACCTCAAAAGTGGAGGGGAAAAAAACTTGAAGATGAAGTAAAACACGAACCTCCAAAGCGAACACAAACATTCTAAGACGAAGAAAAAACCTCCAAGTCGAAGAAAAATGCCTGAAAGGAGAAGGAAAAACCTCCAAGGCGAAAAAAATTACCAGGGCGAAGCAAAAAATACTCCAAGGCGAAGGAGAAAAATCTCTCATTTCATTAAACCCTGGTTCCGTGTGCAAGAGAACTATATCCTCTGCACGTTAAAAAATACGCTGGCTGTCCTTCACCCCCCCCCCCCGAATAGAAGCCACTTCGAGGTGTGTGTTGGGGGGGGAGGGCTTGAGGGCCTGAATGAAGTTGAAGGCGTTGTTGACTAGAGTGACACCGGTCGGATAGGCTAAGATGGACGCGCTGGACTAAGGTTGGGTTGTTTTACCTCTGAGCGGCACTTTTTTGCACACCATGGGCTAAATGGCCAGGTCACATGGACCCCAAAGGCTCAGAGAAGGTTGGGGGAGAGGACCCACTGGAACAGCTGTTGGGAGACAGATGGTAGCCTCCCGTCAAGGCCATCCAGCGTGTTCTTTAACGTGCACGGAGTATGGCTCTCCCGCACACGGGGCCACGGCTTAACGTCCCATCCGACGGACGGTGGCCTTTCCAAGCCCATCGGTGTCCCCTACTGACCGTGGGCAGGGCGGGGACTTTTGCGGAGATAAATCTCAACGCTGACCCAGCTGGGACTCGAACCTGGGAACTACAGATTACGAGCCTGGCGCGCTACCGACTGAGCCACCCCGCCCCGCGCTGGACTAAGAGTTTCCGTCATGGGAACCAAGGCAACTTCGATTGTTATATTCTTGTTTGTGACGATCCGGAACACAGATTAAATTTAGGTTTTGACCGATGAATTAACTGTTCTACAGTACTGTTCGCCATAGGTAGTGGGCGGGGGTGGCTCAGTCGGTAGCGCGCCAGGCTCTTAATCTGTAGTTCCCAGGTTCGAGTCCCAGCTGGGATTTATCTCCGCAAAATTCCCCGCCCTGGCCACGGTCAGTAGGGGACACCGATGGGCTTGGAAAGGCCGCCGTCCGTCGGATGGGACGTTAAGCCGTGGCCCCGTGTGCGGGAGAGCCATACCCTGTGCACGATAAAGAACACGCTCGATGGCCTTGACGGGAGGCTACCATCTGTCTTCCAACAGCTGTTCCAGTGGGTACCCTCCCTCAACCTTCTCCGAGCCTTCGGGGTCCATATGACCTGGCCATTTAGCCCATGGTGTGCAAAAAAGTGCCGCTCAGAGGGAAAACAACCCAACCCAACAACCATAGGTAGTCGTGGGGTGAGCTGTATCTATATGGTGTTGTCTTGCCCTCGACCGTAGGTAGTGAAGATTTTGGCATTATCCCTATAGATGTAGTGCAGTTCTTGAATTGCGGAGCATCCGGGTTTTGTCATTCGATTAAATTTCCTGTCCTTCACAGGAGGATTCGATGTGTCTCCCAACAATTGTCCAGTGGGTACCCTTCTCGCAACCTGCTCTAAGCCCTTGAGGTCCTTGTGACCTGGCCATTTAACCCACTGTGTACAAAAAAGTGTCGCTCAGAGATAAAACAACCCAACTCAACTACCACTGAAGTGACCAAACCGTCACACTTTAAAGATTACCAACAACCAACTTCCGTCCGTTCAGAACTAAGAGGACATTTCTCGTCCCCCTCCCCCAGCCATTACAGCAAGAGAAGAACCAAGTTGCGTGTTTTGCCTTAACAAGAGACTCGGACAACTAAAAAAAAAACACACACACACACACAGAAACTCGTATTTTCTCCTCTCTCAATCGGTTATTTAGGGGACCTTGTGAGGACAGCGACTCAATGAGCTTCACATGGTCTGCTAGCGAGGGTGGGTTCGGCACACCACCTGCGGAGCACACTTGCCGACAGATCGTTAGTTCTCAGAGTCGTTTGGACACGCAAACTCCCTATTACGGCTGTCTGTATGACGTGGCATGACGTCACGTGGAGCAATCTGGCCAATCATCGGCGCCCGGACACTTCGGAGGTGACAGTCAACAGGGGGGGTAAGTGCCCATTGGCACTGCAGCGCGACAGACTGAGACACTGTTAAACAATGGAAGAGGATTCTTTTGGATTTGATGGATGGTTTTTTCTTCCTCAACTGAAAAGATGATCGATAGCCAAGTTCGAATCATTTGAAATAATTGTCCTTGGCTAACTGGAAACTGGTCACTCAAATCATTCACATCTTTGTTTTTCGTCATCAACTTAAACACATGTGTCTGTTTTTTGGTTGTAAGTTCCTTGTCAATAACCTAGACATGAAATTATTTCTGTGATGCTCAATCAGCTTATTGGTTGTTATAACAAATATTGGGGATGAATATATTTTATTGGTTGGGATCTTTTTTTATTCTACTCCTTGAAGATATTTTTTTTTTCCTTTTCGATGAACAAAATGGTTAGGTTGTAAGGTACTGTAAGTTCCGACCACAGAAATGACAGTGGCTGTCTTCTGCACTATTCCCTTTAAAGATTATTAAAATATCAAAATAAAAAAAAATTGTACGCTTCGAAATACAAGTTTTTGGTGTTATTAGCTTCGCAAAGAGCTTCTGATTGCAGAGATTTTTTGAATTAATATTTCCCTTTCGAGATTTATCTCCACGAAACTCCCCGCCCTGCGCTCGGTCAGTAGGGGACACCGATGGGCTTGGAATGACCGCCGTCCGTCGGATGGGACGTTAAACCGTGTTCCATCGTGTGTGGGATAGCCATACCCTGTGCACGTTAAAGAACACGCTGGATGGCATTGACGGGAGGCTACCATCTGTCTCCCAACAGTTGTTCCAGTTGGTTCCCTCCCCCAACCTTCTCTGAGCCTTCGAGGTCCTTGTGACCTGGAGGCGGAGGTGGCTCAGTCGATAGCGCGCCAGGCTCGTAATCTGTAGTTCCCAGGTTCGAGTCCCAGCTGGGTCAGCGTTGAGATTTATCTCCGCAAAATTCCCCACCCTGCCCACGGTCAGTAGGGGACACCGATGGGCTTGGAAAGGCCGCCGTCCGTCGGATGGGAAGTTAAGCCGTGGCCCGTGTGCGGGAGAGCCATACCCTGTGCACGTTAAAGAACACGCTGGATGGCCTTGACGGGAGGCTACCATCTGTCTCCCAACAGCTGTTCCAGTGGGTCCCCTCCCCCAACCTTCTCTGAGCCTTCGGGGTCCATGTGACCTGGCCATTTAGCCCATGGTGTGCAAAAAAGCGCCGCTCAGAGGTAAAACAACCCAAACCCAATCCTTGTGACCTGGCCATTTGGCCCATGGTGTGCAAAAACAGTGCCGCTCAGAGGTAAAACAACCCAACCTTTCGCGATTAGAATAATCTAAAGGTTCGGGAATGGAATAATCTGAAGGTTCCAAAGACTACTTTTTCCGTTCTGCTGTTGTGATTATATAAGACTACAAAGGCTTCTAAAACAAAATTTTTTGACTCTGCTAACATTTAAAATTATCTAGAGGCTCGAAAAACATTCAACTGAAGTTTCGGGCTCTAAAGAATTTTGATTGATGTTTCCGACTGCAAAGAATTTTAACTGAAGTTTTTGAATTCAAAGGAATTGTACTGAAATTTTGGGGTTCGGAAGTATTTCACCTGAAAATTTCGACCCTAAAGAATTTCAACTGAAGTTTTCGACTCCAGGGAACTTCAAACTGAAGTTTTCTGCTCTAAAGAATTTCAAATGAAGTTTTCTGCTCTAAAGAATTTCAAATGAAGTTTTCTGCTCTAAAGAATTTCAAATGAAGTTTTCTGTTCGGAGTTCATATGAAATTATCAGGAAGCTCGAAATGCTTTTGAACTGAAGTTGTCAGTTCAGCTAGCATTTCTAATTTTTTGAAGAGTACAAAAAATCAACTCAGCTGGCATTTGAAGCGTGGAAAAACTTTGAATTATTTTGTTCTCAATTACCCAATATCAGCTCAATTACCCAATATCAGTGTCAACAAAGGTTGAAGAATTTAAATTTTCAACTCGGATATCATTTGAAATTTTTTTTCTCTGAAAGTCTTTTGAATTAAAACTTTCGATTCGCTTCTCATCTGAAATTTTCAACTCGGATATCATTTGAAATTTTTTTTTTCTCTGAAAGTCTTTTGAATTAAACTTTCGATTAGCTTCTCATTTGAAATTTTCACTCGGATATTATTGAATTTTTTTTTCTCTGAAAGTCTTTTGAATTAAAACTTTCGATTCGCTCTCATTTGAAATTTTCAACTCGGATATTATTTGAAATTTTTTTTTCTCTGAAAGTCTTTTGAATTAAAACTTTCGATTCGCTTCTCATCTGAAATTTTCAACTCGGATATCATTTGAAACTCGGATATCATTGAAATTCAAATAATATCCGAGTTGAAAATTTAATGAGAAGCTAATCGAAAGTCTTTTGAATTAAAACTTTCGATTAGCTTCTCATTTGAAATTTGAAATTCGGATATCATTTGAATTTTTTTTTTTCTCTGAAAGTCTTTTGAATTAAACTTTCGATTCGCTCTCATTTGAAATTTTCAACTCGGATATTATTTGAATTTTTTTTTTTTCTCTGAAAGTCTTTTGAATTAAAACTTTCGATTCGCTTCTCATCTGAAATTTTTTCAACTCGGATATCATTTGAAATTTTTTTTTCTCTGAAAGTCTTTTGAATTAAAACTTTCGATTCGCTTCTCATCTGAAATTTTCAACTCGGATATCATTTGAAATTTTTTTTTCTCTGAAAGTCTTTGAATTAAAACTTTCGATTCGCTTCTCATCAGAAATTTTCAACTCGGATATCATTTGAAATTTTTTTTCTCTGAAAGTCTTTTGAATTAAAACTTTCGATTCGCTTCTCATCTGAAATTTCAACTCGGATATCATTTGAAATTTTTTTCTCTGAAAGTCTTTTGATTAAAACTTTCGATTCGCTTCTCATCAGGAAATTTTGAACTCGGATATCATTTGAAATTTTTTTTCTCTGAAAGTCTTTGAATTAAAACTTTCGATTCGCTTCTCATCTGAAATTTTCAACTCGGATATCATTTGAAATTTTTTTTCTCTGAAAGTCTTTTGAATTAAAACTTTCGATTCGCTTCTCATTTGAAATTTTCAACTCGGATATCATTTGAAATTTTTTTCTCTGAAAGTCTTTGAATTAAAACTTTCGATCGCTTCTCATCTGAAATTTTAACTCGGATATCATTTGAAATTTTTTTTTCTCTGAAAGTCTTTTGAATTAAAAACTTTCGATTCGCTTCTCATCTGAAATTTCAACTCGGATATCATTTGAATTTTTTTTTCTCTCAAAGTCTTTGAATTAAAACTTTCGATTCGCTTCTCATCTGAAATTTTCAACTCGGATATCATTTGAATTTTTTTTCTCTGGAAGTCTTTTGAATTAAAACTTTCGATTCGCTTCTCATTTGAAATTTTTAACTCGGATATCATTTGAAATTTTCTGAAAGTCTTTGAATTAAAACTTTCGATTCGCTTCTCATCTGAAATTTTCAACTCGGATATCATTTGAAATTTTTTTTTTCTCTGAAGTCTTTTGAATTAAAACTTTCGTTTCGCTTCTCATCTGAAATTTTCAACTCGGATATCATTTGAAATTTTTTTTTCTTTGAAAGTCTTTTGAATTAAAACTTTCGATTCGCTTCTCATCTGAAATTTTCAACTCGGATATCATTCGAATTTTTTTTTCTCTGAAAGTCTTTTGAATTAAAACTTTCGATTCGCTTCTCATCTGAAATTTTCAACTCGGATATCATTTGAAATTTTTTTTTCTCTGAAAGTCTTTTGAATTAAAACTTTCGATTCGCTTCTCATTTGAAATTTTCAACTCGGATATCATTTGAATTTTTTTTTCTCTGAAGTCTTTTGAATTAAAACTCTCGATTCGCTTCTCATCTGAAATTTTCAACTCGGATATCATTTGAAATTTTTTTCTCTGAAAGTCTTTTGAATTAAAACTTTCGATTCGCTTCTCATCTGAAATTTTCAACTCGGATATCATTTGAATTTTTTTTTCTCTGAAAGTCTTTTGAATTAAAACTTTCGATTAGCTCCTCATTTGAAATTTTCAACTCGGATATCATTTGAATTTTTTTTTCTCTGAAAGTCTTTTGAATTAAAACTTTCGATTCGCTTCTCATCTGAAATTTTCAACTCGGATATCATTTGAATTTTTTTTTCTCTGAAAGTCTTTTGAATTAAAACTTTCGATTCGCTTCTCATCTGAAATTTTCAACTCGGATATCATTTGAAATTTTTTTTTCTCTGAAAGTCTTTTGAATTAAAACTTTCGATTCGCTTCTCATTTGAAATTTTCAACTCGGATATCATTTGAAATTTTTTTTCTCTGAAAGTCTTTTGAATTAAAACTTTCGATTCGCTTCTCATCTGAAATTTTCAACTCGGATATCATTTGAAATTTTTTTTTCTCTGAAAGTCTTTTGAATTAAAACTTTCGATTCGCTTCTCATCTGAAATTTTCAACTCGGATATCATTTGAATTTTTTTTTCTCTCAAAGTCTTTTGAATTAAAACTTTCGATTCGCTTCTCATCTGAAATTTTCAACTCGGATATCATTTGAATTTTTTTTTCTCTGAAAGTCTTTTGAATTAAAACTTTCGATTCGCTTCTCATTTGAAATTTTTAACTCGGATATCATTTGAAATTTTTTTTTCTCTGAAAGTCTTTGAATTAAAACTTTCGATTCGCTTCTCATCTGAAATTTTCAACTCGGATATCATTTGAAAATTTTTTTTTCTCTGAAGTCTTTTGAATTAAAACTTTCGTTTCGCTTCTCATCTGAAATTTTCAACTCGGATATCATTTGAAATTTTTTTTTCTTTGAAAGTCTTTTGAATTAAAACTTTCGATTCGCTTCTCATCTGAAATTTTCAACTCGGATATCATTCGAATTTTTTTTTCTCTGAAAGTCTTTTAAATTAAAACTTTCGATTCGCTTCTCATCTGAAATTTTCAACTCGGATATCATTTGAAATTTTTTTTTCTCTGAAAGTCTTTTGAATTAAAACTTTCGATTCGCTTCTCATTTGAAATTTTCAACTCGGATATCATTTGAATTTTTTTTTCTCTGAAGTCTTTTGAATTAAAACTCTCGATTCGCTTCTCATCTGAAATTTTCAACTCGGATATCATTTGAAATTTTTTTCTCTGAAAGTCTTTTGAATTAAAACTTTCGATTCGCTTCTCATCTGAAATTTTCAACTCGGATATCATTTGAATTTTTTTTTCTCTGAAAGTCTTTTGAATTAAAACTTTCGATTAGCTCCTCATTTGAAATTTTCAACTCGGATATCATTTGAATTTTTTTTTCTCTGAAAGTCTTTTGAATTAAAACTTTCGATTCGCTTCTCATCTGAAATTTTCAACTCGGATATCATTTGAATTTTTTTTTCTCTGAAAGTCTTTTGAATTAAAACTTTCGATTCGCTTCTCATCTGAAATTTTCAACTCGGATATCATTTGAAATTTTTTTTTCCTCTGAAAGTCTTTTGAATTAAAACTTTCGATTCGCTTCTCATCTGAAATTTTCAACTCGGATATCATTTGAAATTTTTTTTTCTCTGAAAGTCTTTTGAATTAAAACTTTCGATTCGCTTCTCATTTGAAATTTTCAACTCGGATATCATTTGAAATTTTTTTTCTCTGAAAGTCTTTTGAATTAAAACTTTCGATTCGCTTCTCATCTGAAATTTTCAACTCGGATATCATTTGAAATTTTTTTTTCTCTGAAAGTCTTTTGAATTAAAACTTTCGATTCGCTTCTCATCTGAAATTTTCAACTCGGATATCATTTGAATTTTTTTTTCTCTCAAAGTCTTTTGAATTAAAACTTTCGATTCGCTTCTCATCTGAAATTTTCAACTCGGATATCATTTGAATTTTTTTTTCTCTGGAAGTCTTTTGAATTAAAACTTTCGATTCGCTTCTCATTTGAAATTTTTAACTCGGATATCATTTGAAATTTTTTTTTCTCTGAAAGTCTTTGAATTAAAACTTTCGATTCGCTTCTCATCTGAAATTTTCAACTCGGATATCATTTGAAATTTTTTTTTTCTCTGAAGTCTTTTGAATTAAAACTTTCGTTTCGCTTCTCATCTGAAATTTTCAACTCGGATATCATTTGAAATTTTTTTTTCTTTGAAAGTCTTTTGAATTAAAACTTTCGATTCGCTTCTCATCTGAAATTTTCAACTCGGATATCATTCGAATTTTTTTTTCTCTGAAAGTCTTTTGAATTAAAACTTTCGATTCGCTTCTCATCTGAAATTTTCAACTCGGATATCATTTGAAATTTTTTTTTCTCTGAAAGTCTTTTGAATTAAAACTTTCGATTCGCTTCTCATTTGAAATTTTCAACTCGGATATCATTTGAATTTTTTTTTCTCTGAAGTCTTTTGAATTAAAACTCTCGATTCGCTTCTCATCTGAAATTTTCAACTCGGATATCATTTGAAATTTTTTTCTCTGAAAGTCTTTTGAATTAAAACTTTCGATTCGCTTCTCATCTGAAATTTTCAACTCGGATATCATTTGAATTTTTTTTTCTCTGAAAGTCTTTTGAATTAAAACTTTCGATTAGCTCCTCATTTGAAATTTTCAACTCGGATATCATTTGAATTTTTTTTTCTCTGAAAGTCTTTTGAATTAAAACTTTCGATTCGCTTCTCATCTGAAATTTTCAACTCGGATATCATTTGAATTTTTTTTTCTCTGAAAGTCTTTTGAATTAAAACTTTCGATTCGCTTCTCATCTGAAATTTTCAACTCGGATATCATTTGAAATTTTTTTTTCTCTGAAAGTCTTTTGAATTAAAACTTTCGATTCGCTTCTCATTTGAAATTTTCAACTCGGATATCATTTGAAATTTTTTTTCTCTGAAAGTCTTTTGAATTAAAACTTTCGATTCGCTTCTCATCTGAAATTTTCAACTCGGATATCATTTGAAATTTTTTTTTCTCTGAAAGTCTTTTGAATTAAAACTTTCGATTCGCTTCTCATCTGAAATTTTCAACTCGGATATCATTTGAATTTTTTTTTCTCTCAAAGTCTTTTGAATTAAAACTTTCGATTCGCTTCTCATCTGAAATTTTCAACTCGGATATCATTTGAATTTTTTTTTCTCTGAAAGTCTTTTGAATTAAAACTTTCGATTCGCTTCTCATTTGAAATTTTTAACTCGGATATCATTTGAAATTTTTTTTTCTCTGAAAGTCTTTGAATTAAAACTTTCGATTCGCTTCTCATCTGAAATTTTCAACTCGGATATCATTTGAAAATTTTTTTTTCTCTGAAGTCTTTTGAATTAAAACTTTCGTTTCGCTTCTCATCTGAAATTTTCAACTCGGATATCATTTGAAATTTTTTTTTCTTTGAAAGTCTTTTGAATTAAAACTTTCGATTCGCTTCTCATCTGAAATTTTCAACTCGGATATCATTCGAATTTTTTTTTCTCTGAAAGTCTTTTGAATTAAAACTTTCGATTCGCTTCTCATCTGAAATTTTCAACTCGGATATCATTTGAAATTTTTTTTTCTCTGAAAGTCTTTTGAATTAAAACTTTCGATTCGCTTCTCATTTGAAATTTTCAACTCGGATATCATTTGAATTTTTTTTTCTCTGAAGTCTTTTGAATTAAAACTCTCGATTCGCTTCTCATCTGAAATTTTCAACTCGGATATCATTTGAAATTTTTTTCTCTGAAAGTCTTTTGAATTAAAACTTTCGATTCGCTTCTCATCTGAAATTTTCAACTCGGATATCATTTGAATTTTTTTTTCTCTGAAAGTCTTTTGAATTAAAACTTTCGATTAGCTCCTCATTTGAAATTTTCAACTCGGATATCATTTGAATTTTTTTTTCTCTGAAAGTCTTTTGAATTAAAACTTTCGATTCGCTTCTCATCTGAAATTTTCAACTCGGATATCATTTGAATTTTTTTTTCTCTGAAAGTCTTTTGAATTAAAACTTTCGATTCGCTTCTCATCTGAAATTTTCAACTCGGATATCATTTGAAATTTTTTTTTCCTCTGAAAGTCTTTTGAATTAAAACTTTCGATTAGCTTCTCATCTGAAATTTTCTCAACGGTTACCAAAGCATTTAAATTGAATTATTATTGGGTTCTCTTCATTTTCAGATTTACCCGATAGCACCAAAGGCTTTAGAATTAAAGCATTCTGCTCTGACTTGTTTCAAGCTCATTTGGAGGTTCAGAAATTTCTCCAATAGAAATGTTGGACTTGGATGGTGTTTCAAATTGGAGACTCCATAGGCTTTTTTGAATCAAAACATCTAACTCAACTCTGAGAATAATATATTTCTTAAAAGCTTGCCGTCCCGTGGACGAGTGGTTAACGCGCTTGGCTACTGATCTAGGGGATCTGGGTTCGAGCCCCGGATAAGGCATGGATGTATGTATGTATCGTTTTTCTGCTGAGGTCCTGCCATCCTCTCAGACCTCTGTGGCAAGCAGCTGCTTGAGGAGGTATTTTTTTATTTTTATAGGGTTCACACTTTAAAAAATAATATATAGCATACGCCCTGGTGGCAGAATGGTAATTGTGTGTGATTTCAGGTCAAGGGGATCTAGGTTCGAGTCCCAGGGCACGAAGAGTTTCGTGTGTTTTCTGCTGAGGTCTCGCCTTCCTCACAGACTTGCTCTATGTCGAATTATACTGAGAGCTTCCTGTCAAATCTCTGTAGCAAGCAGATTGAAGGTGAATATTGAATTTCTTATTATTAAGGTATTCTTTTTCGACTTAATTCACATAGTAAAATGTCTGAAGGGAATGTTTTTAATATCACCGTTACAAATATTGATAACTGTATATATTTGTATATTATTTTGCACAGTGTGTCCTTTTGGAAAAAAATTACAAAATTTGGTTGGGTGTTTTACTTCCAAGTAGTACATTTATCCACATGATGGGCTAAATGTCCAGGTTACAAGGGCCCCAAGGGCTCGGAGATGACTAGAGGGAAGGAATTCACAGGACAGCTGTTAGGAAAGAGATAGTGGCCTCACGTCAACGCCATCCAACTTGCTTTTGAACATGCAGAGAGTATGGTTCTCCTGCACTATGAGACACCGCTTAATATCTCACTAGAAGGAAGGCGCCTTTCCAAGCCCAGTAATATATATTTATGCATTTTATTATATAATGCATTTATTAATTCTTCGTTAAACGACTTTCCAATTATCTGTCGCAATACCATTAATGTGTATAATTGCGACGAACAAAAAAATAATTAATTGCTCATCAAGATTCCACTTGATATAAAAGTCTGACAAGAACTTCTCAATTTGGGCGGGGGTGGCTCAGTCGGTAGCGCGCCAGGCTCGTAATCTGTAGTTCCCAGGTTCGAGTCCCAGCTGGGTCAGCGTTGAGATTTATCTCCGCAAAATTCCCAGCCCTGTCCACGGTCAGTAGGGGACACCGATGGGCTTGGAATAGGCCGCCGTCCGTCGGATGGGACGTTAAGCCATGGCCCCGTGTGCGGGAGAGCCATACCCTGTGCACGTTAAAGAACACGCTGGATGACCTTGACGGGAGGCTACCATCTGTCTCCCAACAGCTGTTCCAGTGGGTCTCCTCCCCCAACCCTCTCTGAGCCTTCGGGGTCCATGTGACCTGGCCATTTAGCCCATGGTGTGCAAAAAAGTGCCGCTCAGAGGTAAAACACCCCAACTCAAAACTTCTCAATTTAATACGCCACAGAGAATATGTACTAGGAAGACAACACTTTAGAAGAAACACAACATAGTAGAAGCCTTCACTGTTACTCGTAGATAATATCTGCTAGGAAGGCTACACTTTAGAAAAAAAACAACATAGTAGAAGCCTTCAGTTTAAGTCATAGATAATCCCCTGTGATGATGCATAGAACCGTCCAGGCCTAGCACCTAATGTTCGACCCCGCCTTCTCGTGGTGCAGACGTTAGTACCTTTCAAAAGGGATACTCTCTTGTGGAAGTGAACGGAAGGTGAGGGCTGCCAGATTAGTGTGGCCTACTAATCTGGACAACTATGGCTACTTTTCTTTTTTTTCTACCCTTTTGAGCAGTGGTCAACCACACATGGTCCTGGTGCTGACCATATAAACCCACTGGACTGGACAGATATATGGCTCTGAGCTTGATTATGGATCCTGAATTTGCTGCACTGGTGGGCTTCTGTGGAGGAAAAATCTTCCGCTGTGTTTTCTGTTTGTGAGTTAACAGCCCCAAATGAATAGATTCATAGGATATGTTTATCAGCTGGTGGATAATCCTAAGCAGAGGTCATCTCAGGCACCCGAACTCTTTGTTTCTACTGGCATCGTCAAATTCTACATTGGAGCAAGTCTTCCAGTGTAGATGGCTCCAAACTTTAGTGGTGGGGCAACGGGTCTTTGACCCATGTCTGCGATTAGGGGACTGTTTAATATTGTGTGCATTCCCTCTCTCAATAAACATAGTTTCTTTAAACATCCCACTAACCATTTTCTCTCCATAGGTAGTTGGAATGTGAGGACTCTGCTCAGAACTTATTCTCTTGATGTCCTCACACAAGAATTCCACCATTATAATTTAGATATTCTCGGCTTGCAAGAGACCAGATGGACTGATAAAGGTCAGATTCTTAAAAATAATCTTAAATTTCTCTTTAAAGGGAGGGACGACAATAAGCATCACCAAGGCGTGAGTTTGCTTCTCAGCAGACACGCTAGTGATGCTCTTCTAGGGTATGAGTTCATTAATGAAAGGTTTCTTACAGCAAAATTTCAGACAAACATTAAAGACTTGAATGTTATCTGCTGCTATGCCCCCACTGAGGATGCTGATGAGGATGAGAAGGATAGGTTTTACGGACAACTTCAGGATATTTTGAATTCTGTAAAGAAAGGAGATATTACCCTTGTTCTAGGTGACTTCAATGCCAAAATCGGTACTGACTCTGATCTTTGGGGAGGAGTAATAGGCCCTTTTGGTATTGGTAGCTGCAATGGGCAACGTCTCCTACAGGTAAGTAAACTCAATGGTTTCAGAATAACTAACACATATTACAAACACTGCGACATACATAAATACACATGGGTTTCACCTGATGGGCTGCATAAGAATATGATTGATTATATATTAATTAACAGCAAATGGACTAGTTCTGTTAGGAATACCAGGTCATATAGGGGAGCTGAAATTGGATCTGACCATTACCTTGTTAAAAGTGTCTTGCAACTTAAACTTAAAAAGTGTTGTGCTAGGGTTAAAAATTTTACTTTTAATACTGATGCTCTGAAAGACCCAGTTATAGCCAAAGCTTACCATGATAGGTTACTTAGTCATTATGACAGTCATGGTTTGCTTACTACTGAAGTTGAGGAAGAATGGGATCATTTTAAACAGGCCTTTTTGGACACTAACAGTACTCTTTTAGGAAAAAAGGAGCAGAAGAGACAGAAATATTTGAGTGATAAGGCACTTGAGCTTATTTCAGAAAGAAAGAACTGCAGGAATGTCCTTAATCAATACCCTACTAGTCCTAATAGTTACAGAGAACTTAATAAACATGTAAAGGATCTGTTAGCTGCTGATAAGAATCTTTGGCTTGATAACTTGGCTGACAAAACCGAGGAAGCAGTTAGACAGCACAACAGCAGAGAGCTGCACCAGATAGTTAATGTTTTGTGTGGTAGAAAACGGACAGGTATACAAGGATAGAAGGATAAACAAGGTAAGGTTATAGAAGGTGAGGATTCTGTCATGGCTAGGTGGGCTGAGCATTTCAGTGTTGTTCTAAATAATGTGGTTAGTTCTACTCCCATTGTTTGCAATGATGATAGATGCATTGGTGGCTTTAATGTTGGCCCTATAACACAATCTGAAATTATTTTGGCTATTTCGAAACTTCAACTTCATAAATCCCCAGGGGTAGATGAAATTACTACAGAAATGCTTAGAGCTGGGAATGTTTCGGTCACCACTTGGATGACTGAAATTCTGAATATCTTTTATGATAAAGGCATGGTTCCTAAGGATTTTACCAGAGCTATTGTTATCCATATTTTCAAAAAAGGTAATCGCAGTTCTTGTGATAACTATAGGGGTATCAGCCTACTTTCTGTTCCAGGTAAAGTTCTTTCCATGATTGTGCTTAATAGAATTAAGAATCTGGTTGACAGTCAATTGCGTGATGAGCAATGTGGATTCAGAAGTGGTAGGGGATGTGTGGATCAGATATTTTTACTTAGGCAGATTCTTGAGAAATGTTTAGAGTTTCAGAAATCTTTGGTTGCTAGCTTTGTTGATTTCAAAAAGGTTTTCGACTCTGTTGATCGTCATAATTTGTGGTTGATTGTGAGATCATATGGTATACCTGACAAGTTAGTTAACATAATGAATGCTCTCTATAATAACACAGTCGTGTGTGAGAGTTGGTAAGGCTTGTAGCAATTGGTTTAGCATTACTTCTGGTGTTCGACAAGGGTGCATTTTGTCTCCTTTTCTCTTTAGCTTGGTTATTGATTATGTTATGCAAAATTCACTTCGAGGGAAAGATTTTGGCCCTAAATGAGCAGGAGGTAAGAAAATTTCTGATTTAAATTATGCTGATGATTTAGCCCTTTTGGTAAATGATGTTGATGAGTTGAACTCTTTCATTCGAGTTGTTGATGAAACTGGTAGCAGAGTAGGTTTGGTTATAAACAGAGAGAAAACTAAAGTGATGGAATTGGTCAGGCAGGTCGTTCATAAACTTCTTTATGCTTGGGTTTGAACTCGATGAAGTCTGATGTATATGTTAGTTTTAAATCAGTTCAGCTAATGATCCAGTCAACAAAATTTCACCTCTGCTCTGAGTGCTGTTGACTTTACATTTCAAATGAATATTCAACCGCTGAAGCTGATCAAAAAATTGGCGAGAATAAAACAAGCAGCGATTGTTATCTTCAACTACGACAATCAAATTCACATCCCTATAATTTAACGGCAAATATCAACTTTTTCTTTTAGTTGTTTTACGGATCGATTCGCACGAGGTCAAGTCAAGACAGGTTAGAAAATTATTCCAACCTCTAATACTTAAAGTTCTACGTTTTTTCTTTACCCCAGTTTTTATTTTAAATTGCTAGACAATTACTCTCTTCTTCTTACACTCCTTTAGAGTCCAGCCGCTTCTGCGATCATTCTATTGTCTCCCCAAAAGGTATTTATTTGTGGTTGCTTTTTTTTTTTCTCCTTTTTTTTTTTTGCACTCCCCTTAGAAACATTAGGATGCAGCCCATAAGAACAACTGGCTAATAGCCAGCGCTGTGACATTATCAACTTGGCAGAGAGCTCTGATGTACAAAAAATGAGATGTCATTCTCCAACCGAATGCATAGAATTTTCAACATTGTCTGCATAATGACAAAATGGGGCGGGGGTGGCTCAGTCGGTAGCGCGCCAGGCTCGTAATCTGTAGTTCCCAGGTTCGAGTCCCAGCTGGGTCAGCGTTGAGATTTATCTCCGCAAAATTCCCCGCCCTGCCCACGGTCAGTAGGGGACACCGATGGGCTTGGAAAGGCCGCCGTCCGTCGGATGGGACGTTAAGCCGTGGCCCCGTGTGCGGGAGAGCCGTACCCTGTGCACGTTAAAGAACACGCTGGATGGCCTTGACGGGAGGCTACCATCTGTTCCAGTGGGTCCCCTTCCCCAACCTTCTCTGAGCCTTTGGGGTCCATGTGACCTGGCCATTTAGCCCATGGTGTGCAAAAAAGTGCCGCTCAGAGGTAAAACAACCCAACCCAACGCATAATGACAACGATGTTCGTGTCCAGCTCCATGACATGGAGCTGGACACGAACATCGTTCGGAACACCAAACACACGTTCGAACACCATGGTTCGAACACCATTCCGAACACACGTTCGGAACACCAAAGAGCATTTATCTTGTGACATGAGGTTGAGCTCTCGAAATGTCGCTCGGAGGTCACAGTAAACGATGAGTGCGTCCTTCTCGTTGTTTAGTGTTGAATGAAGTGTTGTGGTTTTGGTGATAAAGGGACTTTTTTTTTTCGATTCCCTTTTTATTCTTTCGCCACAGGGGAGTTTCGAAAATCATTTCAATCAACGAGGTCTTCAAGAATGCCGGAAGTGTTCATTTTACCAACTTCGGTATCGAACATAGGTGGATAAAATACAAGCTCCACACAGGGTTGGGTTGGGTTGTTTTACCTCTGAGCGGCACTTTTTTGCACACCATGGGCTAACTAGCCAGGTCACAAGGACCCCGAAGGCTCAGAGAATGTTGAGGGAGTGGACCCACTGGAACAGCTGTTGGGAGACAGATGGTAGCCTCCCGTCAAGGCCATCCAGCGTGTTCTTTAACGTTGGGTTGTTTTACCTCTGAGCGGCCAGGTCACAAGGACCCCGAAGGCTCAGAGAATGTTGGGGGAGGGGACCCACTGGAACAGCTGTTGGGAGACAGATGGTAGCCTCCCGTCAAGGCCATTCAGCGTGTTCTTTAACGTTGGGTTGTTTTACCTCTGAGCGGCACTTTTTGCACACCATGGGCTAAATGGCCAGGTCACATGGACCCCGAAGGCTCAGAGAAGGTTGGGCGAGGGAACCCACTGGAACAGCTGTTGGGAGACAGATGGTAGCCTCCCATCAAGGACATCCAGCGTGTTCTTTAACATGCACAGGGTATGGCTCTCCCGCACACGGGGCCACGGCTTAACGTCCCAACCGACGGACGGCGGCCTTTCCAAGCCCATCGGTGTCCCCTACTGACCGTGGGCAGGGCGGGAAGTTTTGCGGAGATAAATCTCAACGCTGACCCAGCTGGGACTCGAACCTGGGAACTACAGATTGCGAGCCTGGCGCGCTACCGACTGAGCCACCCTCGTCCCCACACAGGGGTGTTGTTTCGTGTGTGGGTGTTCTTGTTTTCGAAAAGCACAATAATGTTTTACTCTTCAATGAAATAAACAATTCTGTTGTCATTGGCTGTTTAAAATGATCTCCTCGCTTCTTATACGAGAACCTTAACGCGAAATGACATCAGGTGGGGTAGCTTGCAGGTTGACCCCTCCCTGGAAAAAAATGATCAAAACATTATTTTATGTTGAATAATAAAAGGTGTAACAAAAATTAATGCTTCTTTTTTACGGAATGGGGAAGGGTATGTATCAGAAGATAGCGAGCCAGGCTCATAATCTGCAGTTCCCAATTTCGAGTCTCATCTGAGCCAACATTGAGATTTATCTCTGCAAAAACCCTCGTATTGTCCCGGTCAGTAGGGGACACCGATGGACTTGGAAAGGCCGCCGTCCTTCGGATGAGACGTTAAGCCTTAGGCCCGTGTTGGGGGGGGGGGGCTCAGTCGGTAGCGCGCCAGGCTCGTAATCTGTAGTTCCCAGGTTCGAGTCCCAGCTGGGTCAGCGTTGAGATTTACCTCCGCAAAAATCCCCGCCCTGTCCACTGTCAGTAGGGACACCGATGGGCTTGGAAAGGCCGCCGTCCATCGGATGGGATGTAAAGCCGTGGCCCCGTGTGTGGGAGAGTCATACCCTGTGCACGTTAAAGAACACGCTGGATGGCCTTGACGGGAGGCTATCATCTGTCTCCCAACAGCTGTTCCAGTGGGTCCCCTCCCCCAAACCTTCTCTGAGCCTTCGGGGTCCTTGTGACCTGGCCATTTAGCCCATGGTGTGCAAAAAAGTACCGCTCAGAGGTAAAACAACCCAACCCAGCTCACTTTTTTTTTTTGAACCACTATTTGGTATTGTGCTTTAAATTATCTAAAGGTCGTTTCAGAAAACTTTCTTAGTATGGTGGTGTTGCTTTATCTAATTTTCTTTACCTAAGACTTAAATAATTTAATCGTTTGAAATAATATTTATTAACATAAGTGTATATTTTAGGGTTTGTGCAAATTAATCTTTCAGTATTCGTCAGTTTTTGTATAATTTCTTAAAACTGGTATTTTTATTGTTAAATATTCAAATTTCCATAACTCATTAACGAATATTGTTGAAACAGAGATATTGATATCTTTGATTGAGATCTTTATCTGCTCTCACAGTTCTAGAAATTAAAAAAATTTAAAAGTTATAGAACTTCAAAGTCAGCTTCCCATTTACATAACATAAGGTAGTAACTCTGTATAGCTTCACATTTACATAAGGTTGTAACCTTGTAGAGCAGGCATGTGAAACACGCCGCCCGCCAAGATTGATAACCAATACGTTTATTTAACTTTTGACAACACTGGATTCTTTAATTAAAATTATAAGTACGTACACGGTACATGAATTAAATAAACGTATTTCAAAAACATTTCCATTTATATATAAGGGAAACTATTGCGCATAAATGTATAAGTCGGAGCCCGATCGTAGAATTGCTCATATCATGAAATGCCCGATCATTTCATGAAATAGTGGCATTTCATGATATGAGCAATTCTACGATCGGGCTCCGACATGTATACACATGTCTCGAGGTCATTCAAATGTATGTACTTTGTGCATGGCAATGAGTCACGAAATGCCAGTAGAGTCGGAAGCTATTCGTTAGCAGTCAGTGAACGAATACTGCGTTCTAGTCTAGTTTGCACATAACAATTTTCATCTGTTTTTTTTTGTTTTGCAGCCCGCGATTTAATATATAATACTTAATATGGCCCTCGGTGATTAACGAGTTTGACATGCCTGCTGTAGAGCTTCCCATTTACATAACATAAAGTTGTAACCCTGTAGAGCTTCCCATTTACATAGCATAAGGTTGTAACCCTGTAGAGCTTCCCATTTACATAACATAAAGTTGTAACCCTGCAGAGCTTCCCATTTACATAACATAAAGTTGTAACCCTGTAGAGCTTTCCATTTACATAACATATGGTTGTAACCCTGTAGAGCTTCCCATTTACATAACATAAAGTTGCAACCCTGTAGAGCTTCCATTTACATAACATAAAGTTGTAACCTTGTAGAGCTTTCCATTTACATAACATAAGGTTGTAACCCTGTAGAGCTTCCCATTTACATAACATAAAGTTGCAACCCTGTAGAGCTTCCCATTTACATAACATAAGGTTGTAACTCTGTAGAGCTTCGTCAGTGAACGAATACTGCGTTCTAGTCTAGTTTGCACATAACAATTTTCATCTGTTTTTTTTTTGTTTTGCAGCCCGCGATTTAATATATAATACTTAATATGGCCCTCGGTGATTAACGAGTTTGACATGCCTGCTGTAGAGCTTCCCATTTACATAACATAAAGTTGTAACCCTGTAGAGCTTCCCATTTACATAGCATAAGGTTGTAACCCTGTAGAGCTTCCCATTTACATAACATAAAGTTGTAACCCTGCAGAGCTTCCCATTTACGTAACATAAAGTTGTAACCCTGTAGAGCTTTCCATTTACATAACATATGGTTGTAACCCTGTAGAGCTTCCCATTTACATAACATAAAGTTGCAACCCTGTAGAGCTTCCATTTACATAACATAAAGTTGTAACCTTGTAGAGCTTTCCATTTACATAACATAAGGTTGTAACCCTGTAGAGCTTCCCATTTACATAACATAAAGTTGCAACCCTGTAGAGCTTCCCATTTACATAACATAAGGTTGTAACTCTGTAGAGCTTCCCATTTACATAAGGTTGTAACCCTGTAGAGCTTCCCGTTTACATAACATAAGGTTGTAACCCTGCAGAGCTTCCCGTTTACATAACATAAGGTTGTAACCCTGCAGAGCTTCCCGTTTACATAACATAAGGTTCTAACCCTGCAGAGCTTCCCGTTTACATAACATAAGGTTCTAACCCTGCAGAGCTTCCCGTTTACATAACATAAGGTTCTAACCCTGTAGAGCTTCCCAGTTGCTTACTAGGGTTACTATCTAGTAAACAATATTTTCGCAGCTGGTAAGAATTGTAAACTCTATTCCCGATGTTCTCTTTTATCAGAAGTATTTAAGCGAAGGAAACTGAGGTCTTTACGAAATTTTTATTTTGAGAATGAAATACGACATTGTTTTTTACTCCTTTGATTCAGTTCCTTTATTAATTCAATACAATAAAATGGTTCCATAAAATGTTCTTAATAATGCTAAAAAAATTATTTCATTTTCTCTATCTGTTCCCGCAGATTGGAGAACGATGCAACAGAACAGACCCGTCCAACCTCTGAGGGTCATAAAACAAAATATCAATATCTAGATATAGAATATTTCATGCAAATTTTTTACTAAACGTTTTCATGTAAGTAAACTACACGATTTTAGCAGTTCATAGTGCTCATTGAAAAATATATCTTTTTTCTTTTTAATCAAAATATTTTCTTGATTCCTTAAAAATATAGTTTTTTTTTTTTTCAATTAATTATTCATTGTAAATGCAAGGGTTTTTTGTGAAAGTAGAGAATTTTTCTTGTGGCTCTTTAAGAATATATCCCCCCCCCCCCAATTTATTACTCATTGAAATGCATGCCTTCTTTTTTCTGGCTTCTTTAAGAATAAGGGGCGGGGGTGGCTCAGTCGGTAGCGCGCCAGGCTTGTAATCTGTAGTTCCCAGGTTCGAGTCCCAGCTGGGTCAGCGTTGAGATTTATCTCCGCAAAAATCCCCGCCCTGTCCACGGTCAGTAGGGGACACCATTGGGCTTGGAAAGGCCACCGTCCATCAGATGGGATGTTAAGCCGTGGCCCCGTGTACGGGAGAGCCATACCTTGTGCACGTTAAAGAACACGCTGGATGGCCTTGACGGGAGGCTACCATCTGTCTCCCAACAGTCTATTCCAGTGGGTCCCCTCCCCCAACCTTCTCTGAGCCTTCGGGGTCCTTGTGACCTGGCGGTTTAGCCCATTGTGTGCAGACACAATGGACTAAACGGCCAGAGGTAAAACATCCCAACAACCCAACTCTTTTAGAATATATATATTTTCCTCCATTACGTTATTCATTACAAACGCAAGTTTTCTTCCTGAAAATAATTTTCTTGCGGCTCTTTAAAAATATGTTTTTCCTCTCCAAATCATTACTCATCACAAATGCACGTGTTCTTTCTGATATTAGAAAATTTTCCTTGTGGCTCTTTAAGAATATATCCCCCCCTCCCTATTCATTACAAATGGATGTTTTCTTTCTGAATGGAGATAACTTTTTTTGTAGTCCTTTAAGAATATATATAATAAATAAAAATAAATACCCCCTCAAGCAGCTGCTTGCCACAGAGGTCTGACAGGAGCCTGTCAGTTTATATGCCATAGTAGAAGATCTGAGAGGATGGCAGGACCTCAGCAGGAAAACGACACATACATCCATGCCTATCCAGGGCTCGAACCCAGGTCCCGTAGATCAGTAGCCAAGCGTGCTAACCACTCGGCCACGGGACGGCTTTATATATATATATATTTTTTTAATTAATTTTCATTGGAAATGTATGTTTTTCGTTTTTAAGAATTTCTCTTAAGACTCTTTAAGAATTTTTTTTTTTCCTAGTAGCTCTTTACTAAATTTCGATTGAGAAATGTAGAAGATAGAGAAAACACTGACAGAAAAATAAGGTGTCATTAATGAAACGTTTATCAGTTTACAAACTGAAGATTTAAAACACATTGAAATAAATAAAAACAGCTTCTTTAAAACAGCAAAAAAATGTAAAACAAGAAAACTCTGTTTATTATTTTTCGTCTCACGTGTCCAACCAACCGTTAAATCCTCCATCTCTCAGAGAAGCGCAGATCATTGTATAGATGGCGCTAGGTGTAAGCAGCGTCAGTGAGAAATGAAGCCAGCGCGATGTGCTGGAACCTTGCTATAGACTGGCCAATCAGGAAGCTCGTTTGTGGCGGACCACCCCTGCCGAGTCTGCCGTTGACGCAGCCGGGAGGTGCGGGAGAGAAATTTTCCTCCGTACCGCTAACCAACCTTACGCCCAACAGTGTTGTTGTACAGCCGTCAACGTCTCCATGAGATTCGACCCTTCGGACATTGGACAGGGGATGGCCTATCACCCGTTCCTGCTGCCCCCGACCCGTCAGACGGACTTTAGCATGAACTCTATACTTACTCAGCCTCATTACCTGTCAGCTGCAGCAGCTGCATTGCATTTTAATCCGGCACTGGCTTATCCGCCTGTTCCGTCACTTTTCCCGAAACCGCCCTTTACAGCCGAGGATGTAATGTCTCCTCATCTGAGGCCTCTCAGGACTCTAGAACCAGAAGATGACGGTGTCCAAGATGACCCCAAAGTGACCCTTGAGTCAAAGGATCTTTGGGATCAGTTCCATGGTTTTGGGACAGAGATGGTCATCACAAAATCTGGGAGGTAAGATTTTTTTTTTTTCGTCTTTGATTTTAAAGGCTTGAGTTCAATTAAAAGTGTTTTTACCAATATCGGATGTCACCGAGATTTTCTTGAAAGGTTTGCTGAAAGCAATTGAGTTTGACTCGAATGGGATCCGAACCTACGATCCCTTGGTTTGTGGTGAAACTTAATTTTATCAGCAACCTTTCATGAGTTCCATATTCACAGAAAAACTGCCTCTTGTTCCTTGTTGTTGTAACCAAGGTTTGTTTAAATCGTCACATGTACAGGCTGTAATGTAAGCGACAGTAACACATTTCATATTTTCTGAATCTCCAGATTGTAGAGTTATACAAAAATGGGATTGTTTTCCCTTGGTCTTGAAATTAATACGCTCAACTAAAAAAGACATTAGTTTATTGGCTAGTATCCTCAATTAAGATACGACTAGAGTGATCTGTTAAGAATAGCTATTTGTGTGCTCAATTAAGATACGGTGACCAGTACGCTCTATTAAGAACATCTATTGGTGTGCTCAATTAAAAACAATTACTAGTGTGCTCAATTAAGATACGGTGAGTAGTATGCTCAGTTAGGAACAGCGATTAGTGTGCTCAATTAACAAACAGCTACTAGTGTGCTCAATTAACAAACAGCTACTAGTGTGCTCAATTAACAAACAGCTACTAGTGTGCTCAATTAAAAGCTACTAGTGTGCTCAATTAACAACTACTAGTGTGCTCAATTAACAGCTACTAGTGTGCTCAATTAACAGGTACTAGTGTGCCCAATTAACAGCTACTAGTGTGCCCAATTAACAGCTACTAGTGTGCTCAATTAACAGCTACTAGTGTGCTCAATTAACAGCTACTAGTGTGCTCAATTAACAGCTACTAGTGTGCTCAATTAACAAACAGCTACTAGTGTGCTCAATTAACAAACAGCTACTAGTGTGCTCAATTAACAGCTACTAGTGTGTTCAATCAACAGCTACTAGTGTGCTCAATTAACAGCTACTAGTGTGCTCAATTAACAGCTATTAGTGTGCTCAATTAACAACTACTAGTGTGCTCAGTTAACAAACAGCTACTAGAGTGCTCAGTTAACAAACAGCTACTAGAGTGCTCTATTAACAAACAGCTACTAGAGTGCTCAATTAAGATATAATGATTAGTATGCTCAGTTAAGAACAGTTATTAGTGTGCTCAATTAAGAAACATCTATTAGTATGCTCAATTAAGATACTGTGACTAGTACGTTCTGTTTTCATATCAGCGACTAGTGTGCTCAATTAACAGTTACTAGTACGTTCAAAACTAAAAGTTACTGTAAAGCTGAATTTCAAAACGGTTACTGGTATGCTCAAATATGAAAAGTAAAATGTTTTAATTATTTAACAAACAGTTAGTGGTTAAGGTAAAACGACAATTAATTACCCTTTCGTTTTCCGATAATGTGGAAAAGTTTGGAATACAACTCTGGACAAACACAAAAAAACTCGTCAAAAAATTTTAGATTCTTTAATTTTTCACCTTTAGTAAAATTCTAGAAAAGTTTGTTTTTTCTTGATGCAACTCTTGGTTTATATTCTTTTTCACATATTTGTTTGCAGCGTATATAGGTCAGAAAAAGGTTGTAGAAATACTGTCTTGTATAAGATTTAGGACCTCTAAGATATTAGGACAGAAGTCACATTTGCTTACAAATGCCTCAGAGATAATAACGAAAAAGTCGTTGGTTGCACTAACCGTTATGGCGTTAAGGAAATTTTAAATCAGTAGTCCGAAAAACAAGCAAGCTGTTCCAGTGGGTCCCCTCCCCCAACCTTCTCTGACCCTTCGGAGTTCATGTGACCTGGCCATTTAGCCCATGGTGTGCAAAACAGTGCCGCTCAGAGGTAAAACAACAACCCAACCCGAAAAACAAGCGAGAATTATCAAACTGATCTACGGGACCTGGGTACGAGCCCCGGATAAGGCATGGATGTATGTGTCGTTTTTCTGCTGAGGTCCTGCCATCCTCTCAGACCTTCTACTATGGCATATAAACTGACAGGCTCCTGTCAGACCTCTGTGGCAAGCAGTTGCTTGAAGGGGTATTTATTTATATTTTTTTATTTATAGTATAGTAGCTAAAGTAATTAAACCTATAGTACAGTAACAAGCGAGAATTATCAAACCTATAGTAGCTATTTTGCGAATAATAATTTTAAACTGAGATAAGCTCATAAGGGTTTGTGACGAATGGTTTTACCTCTGAGCGGCACTTTTTTGCACACCATGGGCTAAATGGCCAGGTCACATGGACTCCGAAGGGTCAAAGAAGGTTGGGGAAGGGGACCCACTGGAACAGCAGAAAAAACCAGAAAGAGAGCATACCTGCGCTCTCTCTCTCTTTTTAACCTTTCGTCACAAAAGGCATAAATCATAGCAAGTTCCAGTGAAAACAAGAAGAGATACATGTCCAGTGTTAGAGGCACAAAGAATCAGCAGAAGATTTCACACACCTATGATTCTTTTATTGGCGAAGTAGTAAAAAAAAAGAGGCAAAAGAGGCTTACTGCCCCACTTTGACATCAAAATTGCAATGATGCAGTTTGAAAAAAAAAAAATTTTTTGTCATTTTTAAAAGCCGCTACTTTTATTAGTTAGTGTCTTTTGGGCCTTATTAAAAAAAAAAACCTCTTGAATTCCTATATTTTTGCTTGTAAGAAAAGAGCTTTCATTTCTCTGATCATGAGTTATATCTGCGCTCCCCTTTTCTCCCTTTACGGTGATTATGTCAACGATTTCACCAACATTACTTATGACTTGAAAAAAAAGTAACGGGATACTAGACAAAGTTTGTACTAGACATTTGGTCATTTCTGATTTCAGGGGCGGGGGTGGCTCAGTCGGTAGCGGCCAGGCTCGTAATCTGTAGTTCCCAGGTTCGAGTCCCAGCTGGGTCAGCGTTGAGATTTATCTCCGCAAAAATTCCCCGCCCTGCCCACGGTCAGTAGGGGACACCGATGGGCTTGGAAAGGCCGCCGTCCGTCGAATGGGACGTTAAGCCGTGGCCCGTGTGCGGGAGAGCCATATCCTGTGCACCTTAAAGAACACGCTGGATGGCCTTGACAGGAGGCTACCATCTGTCTCAACAGCTGTTCCAGTGGGTCCCCTTCCCCAACCTTCTCTGAGCCTTCGGAGTTCATGTGACCTGGCCATTTAGCCCATGGTGTGCAAAAAAGTGCCGCTCAGAGGTAAAACAACCCAATCCAATAAGACAGTGGTCATCAAACTTGTGTTAGTGGGGCATGTTGTTCTTGTGAGAGAACTGGAAAAGCTAGAAGTAACTTCTAGAATTTTTCTCTTTCCCGTATGTCAAAAAAAAAATTACATCAAATACACGAAATATGTAAATTTTTTCTGTTATATGCTAATGATAAAAAAATTCAAGGCTGGGGGAAATCTTAAAGTATTTTTCCGATTATAAGAAAACTGCGTGTCTGTTCAATAGCTGCTGTCAGGAAAGTTTGTTTAAATTATCATGTGTATAAACCCTGATGCAAGCAATGGTAAAAATCTATCGACTCTTTCATATCTTTACTAATAGCGAAGCAGTCACTAGTTTGCAGAGTTATACAAAATGAATTATGTTCCCTTGGAGGCGAAATTAATACATTACGTTAAGAGAGACTAAGTTAGTTTTATTAAATAAAAGTCTGTAGTTTACTCAATTAAGCTAAACAGACTAGTATTTTCAAATAAGATAAACAGACTAGTATGCTCAATTATGATAGTGTCTACTATGATCAGTTAAAATTTTGCATTATCAAAAAATAGGAAAGGTTCCATTTCGCTCCATTCTTTTACTGGTATGCTCAAATAAAAAAAACTAGTGTATTCAGTTAGGAAACGTGTTCAATTAACAAACGATGACTAAATATGCTCATTAAACAAATAATGAGTACACTCAGTTAACAAACGCTGACTAGATGTCCAATCTGACGAACGATGATTAGTATGTTTAACCAAAAAAGATTATTAATATGTTCAATTAACAAACGATGACTAGTATGTTCAACAACGATGATTAAGTATGTTCAACTGATAGACGATGACTAGTATGTTCAACAACGGTGATTAGTATGTTCAACTGATAAACGATGACTAGTATGTTCAACAACGGTGATTAGTATGTTCAACTGATAAATGATGACTAATGTGTTGTTGAATCAATAAAATGGCTGGTAGCATCCTCGGTAAAAAAAATGCTGATTATTTGTTCAATTAGCAAATGATGACTGTTTTTTTCCGTTATCAGTGATTAGTATATTCAATTAACAAATGATGACTGTTTTTTCCGTTATCAGTGATTAGTATATTCAATTAACAAATGATGACTGTTTTTTCCGTTATCAGAGATTAGTATATTCAATTAACAAATGATGACTGTTTTTTCCGTTATCAGTGATTAGTATATTCAATTAACAAATGATGACTAGAAACTATTCCAACTTTTTTATAGGCTTTCTCATACACCCCAGTAACATGGACATGCTCTACTAAGACCGAAGTCACTGCTGGCCACTCTCTCAGTTAGAGCTAATACAACATACAAAGTTTGCTTGCTGGAAAGTCTCTAGCTTCTGAACCACAATGCCAGTCGAGGTCTAACGTTATACAAATATAGAATACAATTTGTTCAGTTAAAAAAAATGATGACTAGTATGCTCGTTTAATAAATGATGACTAGTATGTCCAATTACTAAACTGCGACTAGTATTCTCAGCAAAAAAACAGATGGCTATTCAACCAAATAGCAGATGATGCTATTTATATCCAGTTAGCCAAATAGCAGATGATGCTATTTATATCCAGTTAGCCAAATAGCAGATGATGCTATTTATATCCAGTTAGCCAAATAGCAGATGATGCTATTTATATCCAGTTAGTTATTTTCAAACGATGACTATTATATACAGTTAGCCAATGATGACTAGTATGTTCAATTAATAAACGATGACTAGTATTCTCCGTTAAAAATTTTTGACTATTCGTTCCGTTTCATAAACGATAAACTTTGAATTCAATTAACAAAAGGTGACAACAGTGCTCAATTAACAAATGTTGACTAATATCCAGTTTTAAAAATTATAATTATTTGTTTAATTGAACTTCATTGTTATACTCAGATGAAATAATACTTTGATGCTCAGTTATCAAACGAGACCATTATTCTCAAGTAAGAAGAGAAAATCTCTCTGCTTAAGTAAGAAAGGGAAAATAGTAAACTGTATCAAAAACCGAATGAGCACTCTAAATGGGTGCCGAAAATAGTTTCAATCACAGTCGCATTCATGTGAGTATCAGTGCACAGATTTAATGCTGTTTGGCTGTCTCAGTGTACGACACAATAAAAGGAAAATAGTATTTATTCCATTGTTAGATTTTCCTCGTGTTAAAGAACACACTGGATGGCCTTGACGGGAGGATACCATCTGTCTCCCAACAGCCGTTCCAGTGGGTCCCTTCCCCCAACCTTCTCTGAGCCTTCGGAGTCCTTCTGACCTGGCCATTTAGCCCATGGTGTGCAAAAAAAAGTGCCGCTCAGAGGTAAAACAACCCAATGTTAAAGAACACGCTGGATGGCCTTGACAGGAGGATACCATCTGTCTCCCAACAGCCGTTCCAGTGGGTCCCCTCCCCCAACTTTCTCTGAGCCTTCGGGGTTCTTGTGACCTGGCCATTTAGCCCATGGTCTGCAAAAAAAATGCCGCTCAGAGGTAAAACAACCCAACGTTAAAGAACACGCTGGATGGCCTTGACGGGAGGATACCATCTGTCTCCCAACAGTCGTTCCAGTGGGTCCCTTCCCACAACCTTCTCTGAGCCTTCGGAGTCCTTGTGACTTGACCATTTAGTCCATTGTGTGCAAAAAGTGCCGCTCAGAGGTAAAACAACGAACCAAACTAATTTTGAGTTTGTTTTCAAAGCATGATATTGAAAATACCACTTCACATAATTTTACCTCATAAAAAGAAGAGAATAATGATGATGTTATTTGTTTCAAGCTCCTTCAGGTATCTGATAAAAATTAATACAGAGAATTTTGTTGCAACACTGTAAGAAGGCTGAGATTTTGCTTAATGTGGTTAGGAACTGAATGTTTTTATCTCGCAGTGGCGTTTTTTTATATACAATTGTTGTGGTTAGGATTCTGCATAATGACTCTAGGATTGTGCTTGATGTGGTTAGAAATTGATTGTTTTACTCCCATTGGCATTTTCCTACACACAACTGTTGTGGTTAGGATTCTCCTTAATGCTGCCAGGATTGTGTTTGATGTGATTAGGAATCAAATGCTTTATCTCTGAGCGGTATTTTTCTATTCACAATTGTCGTGGTTCGGATTCTGCTTAATGATTCTAGGATTGTGCTTGATGGGTTTAAGAATTGATTGTTTTATCTGCTAGTGCAGTTTCTCTACGCAAAATTATTGTGCTTAGGAATTTGCTTAATGTCGCTAGGATTGTGCTTGATGGGGTTAGGAATTGAATATTTTATCTCTGATTTGGCGTTTTTTCCCCACACAACTGCTGTGATTACGATTTTCCTTAATACTGCTAGGATTGTGCTTGATGTGGTTAGGAGTTGATTGTTTTATCTCCCAATGGCGTTTTTCTGCACACAATTGTTATAGTTGTTAGGATTTTGCTTAATGCAGGTAGATTGTTTGATGAAACTAGGAATCTTCTTGACATGACTACGGTTCATCTTATTACGGACAGTATTCTTTTTTTTTGATTTGCGACATATAGGACAAAGAAGAATCCTAGAAGCTACTCCTAGCTTAATACAGGCCTTCTCATACAAGGACATGCCCTACTAAGACCGAAGTCACTGCTGACCACTGCCTCAGTTAGAGCTAACACAACACACAAAGTTTGCCTTGCTGGAACAGTCGCTAGCTGCCTAACACTATGCCAGTTAAGGCTATTAACAGTTAATTGCCTTAATAGTAATTATTAAGTTAAGCAGGTATTCTACTGGACATGACTACGATTCGTCTTGATATAGACAGTATTCGACTGGACATGACTACGATTCATCTTGATATGGACAGTATAATGCTGGACATGACTACGATTCAGCTTAATGTGGCAAGGATCTGTTTAAGGTGGCCCATATTCTGTTTGGCATTACTAGCATTGTGTTTAAAATGACCCTTATTCTGTTTAAAATTATTAAGATTCTGTTTAAGATGGCTAGTATTCTATCTGACATGACTAGAATTCTGTTTAAAGTGGCCAGTATTCTGTTTCATGTCGCCAGGATTCTGTTTAATTTTGTCAAGAATCTTCCTTTTATGATTGGGATTGTGTTAAATGTGGCCAGGATTCTGCTTGACATGACTAGGAATCTAACAACAACCACATCAAGCACAATGTGGCCAGTTTCCTGATATGCAAAAATCAGTAGTCTATAATTGGCTAGATATACTTCGTTTCCTACAGTTTAGTATCACTATTTATACCTCTGGCGATACGAAAATTTCTGACTTAGATTATGCTGATGATTTAGCCCTTTTGACAAATGATGTTGATGAGACTGGTAGTAGAGTAGGTTTGGTTATAAACAGAGAGAAAACTAAAGTGATGAAAATTGGTCAGGCAGGCTGTGATTCAGTTAATCTGAATGGTTGCAGTCTTGAGCAGGTGTCACAGTTTAATTATCTTGGGAGCTATGTAACAGATAATGGTGATGTGCGGCATGAGATTAACAGACGAATAGGGATTGCTGCCGGGACTTTTAAGAATCTATGGAAATTGTGGAGAAATAGGCGTATACACCTAAAGACTAAAATTAGACTGTATAATAGTTTGGTTCTTTCTAGGGTTAGTTATGGTAGTGAAACTTGGACGCTGTGTAAACAAGATAACAGGAAACTGGATGCTTTTGATTCTAGATGCTTACGCAGTTACTTGGGCTTTAAGTGGTTCAAATTTGTAACTAATGATGAGGTTAGGCAAAGGAGTCGGCAAAATCCTCTAAGCAGCATATTGTGCAGAGAGAGACTCCGTTGGTTTGGCCATGTTGCCCGTATGGATAATTTAGGTTAACTAATAGGGTTATAAACAGTGTGCCTAAAGGCCTCAGAAAGAGGGGGAGACCTAAGATGCGGTGGGCAGACAGTGTCAAACAGACCTTGCTAGAATTGGTGTGAAGTGGCCAAATGCAGCAGATGTAGCTCAGGACAGATATGCTTGGAGAACTAAATTGCACGGTCTGGTTGAACCTCCGTAGCCCATGGCTGCTTGAGGATGATGATGATGTATTAAAAAACGGTATTGATACTTGGATTAACCAGAAAGAACTTGAATCACTGGAGTAGTTGATTATAGCTTATTCCTTTGAACTCAAAGTTGGCTGATCATTTGTACACCTGACTGACTTCGGAAAGGAAAATTGAATCCGGGAGTTCCTTTCTGAAATGGAGAGATGAAAATTCCTGTATTGACTCAAAGCAAATAAATTAATCCTTGAATAAATCATCCATAAATAAATCATGAATAATCCAGTTAATCTCAGTGTTAAATGGAATCAGTAATAATTTTGAACCAGTTAACCTCAGGCTAACTCTACTTGGTAATAATCTGGATCCAATTACTCTCAGTGCTAAATAAATGGACTCAAATATCTGAATTATAATCTGTGTCCTGAAACCTGATTATAATCTGAGTCCTGTGCTCACTGGACTCTAAAGAAAAACTAAAATTCTATGTTTATATTTCGCAGACACCATAAAGAATATGCCCTATTACATTGATGATATTATAACAAAACTTTGGGGCTATTAAAAATTTGCTTCGAAATGCAATTCGATATTTTTATCCCCGTCAGTGCTTATGTTGAGGATTGAACAGGAACGTTAAAAGGATCGAATATGAAATAAAAATCAATCGATAATTAAACAGCTTTTTATGGAAACAAAAGTAAACAATAATTTTTCTCTTATAACGCTAGGGGCGGGGGTGGCTCAGTCGGTAGCGCGCCAGGCTCGTAATCTGTAGTTCCCCGGTTCGAGTCCCAGCTGCGTCAGCGTTGAGATTTATCTCCGCAAAATTCCCCGCCCTGCCCACGGTCAGTAGGGGACACAGATTGGCTTGGAATGGCCGCCGTCCGTCGGATGGGACGTTAAGCCGTGGCCCCGTGTGCGGGAGAGCCTTACCCTGTGCGCGTTAAAGAACACGCTGGATGGCCTTGACAGGAGGCTACCATCTGTCTCCCAACAGCTGTTCCAGTGGATCTCCTCCCCCAACCTTCTCTGAGCCTTCGGGGTCCATGTGACCTGGCCATTTAGCCCATGGTGTGCAAAAAAGTGCCACTCAGAGGTAAAACAACCCAACTCACAAGCCATTTTTCTCTTCGAAACCAGAACTCTCCGCTGTATCAGAACAGAAGTCCTTTCTAGCCTAACTCTGATAGATGCACATATATTTATGTCGCCCTGCTTGATGGCCTTTCTTGTTACATGAATTATATTAGCCTTTTTGACTACCAGATGGAAATTTTTCGCTACATGATGGAACTTTCTTTTTTGTTTACACGAAGCGATTTTTTTTTTCTTACACAATATTGCTTCTTTTTCTTTGGTACATGATATTGCTTATGCTTCCCTTCTGCACGATAGTGCTCTCTTTTTTTTTACTTATACTTTTTTCCTACATGATAGCACTTTCTTTTCATAAAACATTTTTTTCCCCTACACTACGAAACTTTCTCTCTTGATACGCGTTGTTACTTTCTCACTTATTCTTTACTACACATTTTCTTTTTTACATCGTGGAATTTTCTTTTTTGATACATTATAGTACTTTTATCACAAGCTTTCATTTTTTGATTCTTTATAGAACTTTTATCATGCCCCCCCCCCTTTTTTTTTATCTATTATAGCGCTTTTATAACAAACTTTATTTTTGATACGTTACAGCACTTTTATCAAGGGCTTTCTTTTTGATATAGTGAAATTTGATATAGTGAATATATCCAACGATTTCTTTTTTGATGCAACAACACTTTCATCAAACGCTTCCGTTTTTGATACGTTATAGCACTAATATTTTTTGATATCTTATAGCACTTATATTGATATATTAAAGCGCTTTTAGGTATACGATACTCTTTTGTGTACTACACGATAGCACTTTTTCATTGAACTATTACACATTTGTTGCTGTACAATAGATTAATCGGACATTTCATAAGGACACCGAATGACATGGTGTTATGGGCACGTGTGGTAGCTCTTGTCAACACCATTCAGAAAGTTTTCTGGTGTAAACAAAGTTCACTCTCGTGAACTAAACCACCAATGACAACCATTCCACACGTAATAAGTCCTCTTTCTCACGGAGGATATATAGTACAGAAGTGGGCGAAGAAGATCTCAATGATAGCACTACTGTTATTGCAACCGAATTTCGATAATACTAGAATGACGTGCTGTACCAAGTTCCTTTCTCTAGTTGCAATATTTGATGTTACAAAAAACTAACCAGACACTTCCCTGTTATGGGGCCTTCCCTATCTTTGAAAATAAACTTTCTTCCTAAAAATATGTTACTGGAGATAAAATTGGAGGTCTCACTCAAATCTCTCTAAATATATATTTTTTTCGACAATATTCTGTTAATATTTTCAGAATTATGAAAGCTGAAACATTTGGGGCGGGGGTGGCTCAGTCGGTAGCGCGCCAGGCTCGTAATCTGTAGTTCCCAAGTTCGAGTCCCAGCTTGGTCAGCGTTGAGATTTATCTCCACAAAAATCCCCGACCTTCCACGGTCAGTAGGGGACACCGATGGGCTTGTAAAGACCGCCATTCGTCGGATGGGACGTTAAGCCGTGGCCCCGTGTGCGGGAGAGCCATACCCTGTGCACGTTAAAGAACACGCTGGATGGCCTTGACGGAAGGCCTTCCAGCTCCCAACAGCTGTTCCAGTGGGTCCCCTCCCCCAACCTTCTCTGAGCCTTCGGGGTCCATGTGACCTGGCCATTTAGCCCATGGTGTGCAAAAAAGTGCCGCTCAGAGATAAAACAACCCAACGTTAAAGAACACGCTATATGGCCTTGACGGGAGGCTACCATCTGTCTCCCAACAGCTATTCCAGTGGGTCCCCTCCCCCAACCTTCTCTGAGCCTTCGGGGTCCATGTGACCTGGCCATTTAGCCCATGGTGTGCAAAAAAGTGCCGCTCAGAGATAATCCAATCCAATCTTCTCGAAGCATTAATTGCTTTAATTTTGTAGCTGAATGGATGTTCAAATGATAATTATGCACAAGAGTAGGGAAAAAAGAATCGTCCCTCATAAACGAAATCCTAACTTAATTTTGGTCCCTGCAAACGCTTTTCTTTTTACTGCCTAAAATTAAAGATTTGCTGCTCAAAAACATTTCAAACTCTTCTCTCTCTAAAGGCATCAAAGCTGGTTGACTAACACTGGCGTTCAAATAATGCTTAAGAAAATGACTAACATTGTTTTTCGTAGAAGATTACAAGCTCCTGTGAATAGAAGTAAACAAGCTCTTGTGAATAAAAGAAATCAGACTGATCATTATAATGAAAAAACAAAATCAAACTTTTATTCATGATATAATAAGTTGCCGTCCCGTGGCCGAGTGGTTAGCGCGCTTGGCTACTGATATACAGGACCTGGGTTCGAGCCCCGGGTTAAGGCATGGATGTTTGTGTTGTTTTTTGCTGAGGTCCTGCCATCCTCTCAGATCTTCTACTGTGGCATATAAACTGACAGGCACCTGTCAGACCTCTGTGGCAAGCAGCTGCTTGAGGGGGTATTTATTATTTTTATTATAAGTTGCTTGTGGTATTTGGCTTACTTACGGGTCTTAGAATGACGTCAGAACTGCGTCAATAATGTGGCTTTCAGCAGTTTCTTATCCTTTTGTATTAGCCCACGAGATTTAATCCTCTTAATATCAGAATTTATTCAACTTCGCATAATTCTTCTTCAGTCATCATAGTATTGCGTCCTGTATTCGATTACAGTTTTCGAAAGGTTGAGGGTTGACTGAATCGGTATCTGATGTTCCATGGTTCGAGTGCTTTTTGTGCCTTGGACGGGGGTTGACTCAAGCAGTAGTGCGTCAGGCTTGTAATCTACAGTTCCTAGGTTCGAGTCCCACCTGTGCCAGCGTTGAGATTTACTCTGGAAAACTCCCCATCTTGCTCTCGGTCAGTAGGAAACACCGATGGGCTTGGAAAGGCCGCCGTCCATTAGATGGGACATTAATACGTGGCCCCTTAAGCGGAAGAGCCATACCCTGTACACATTAAAAAAACAGGCTAAATGGACTTGACAGGAGACTACCATCTGCCTCCCAATAGCTGTCCAGTGGTTCCCAACAGCTACCCAGCCTTCTCTGAGCATTCGGGCTCCTTGTGATATGGCCATTTAGGTCATATCACAAGGTCATTATCATATCATATCATTTAGGTCATTATGTGCATCCTGTATTGCAGTTGTATGCAATTAAGCAGTGGCCCCGTGTGCGGGAGTGCCATACCCTGTGCACGTTAAAGAACATGCAGGATGGCCTTGACCGAAGATGGTAGCCAAATCTGTCCCCTTGTTGGGAGACAGATGGCTACCATCTATCTCCCAACAGCTGTTCCAGTGGGTCCCCTCCCCCAACTTTCTCTGAGCCTTCGGGGTCCACGTGACCTGGTCATTTAGCCCATGGTGTACAAAAAAGTGCCGCTCAGAGGTAAAACAACTCAACAACCCCTCCCCCAACTTTCTCTGAGCCTTCGGGGTCCACGTGACTTGGTCATTTAGCCCATGGTGTGCAAAAAAGTGCCGCTCAGAGGTAAAACAACTCAACAACCCCTCCCCCAACTTTCTCTGAGCCTTCGGGGTCCATGTGACCTGGTCATTTAGCCCATGGTGTGCAAAAAAAGTGCCGCTCAGAAATTAAACAACCCAAATCTTAAAGCAAAAATGAAGACAATCAACCAAAAGACAAGCAGCAACAGATGGATATAATTTATTGTCGAAAGAGCTTAATAATTATAAAAATATTTTTATAAATAAATATATTTTAAAAATATTTAAATAAATATATTTCAAAAATATTTGTTAAATATATATTACAAATATTTTTAGGTAAATATATTCCACAGCATTTGTTAAATAAATATACATTACAAGGTTTTTTTAAATATATATTTTTTTAAATTTGTAAAGCAATTATAATTTTTAAATATTTGTTAAATAAATATATTTTTAAAATATTTTGTGTACATGAAAAAATTTGTTAAAGAAATATATTTCAAAAGTTTAATTAAATGCATTTCAAAAGTATTAACAAATATTTTTTAAATATATTTTATAAAGTGTTGGAAAAATAATGTTTTGTTGTAATCGTACGTGTTTCGTTGAATCATAAGTTTTACTGAGTGCTTCTAATAAATCGATTGATAAAACAATAAATTTCTTTCCAAACAATTCTTCAAAATTATAGTATTTACGAGAAGCGTTAAAAAGTTTCTAGCCTCTCATAGAAGTAATGCTGGAACGTTGTGGAAAACCCACCTAATTTTTACCATAGTTCCGACTTAAGTGAACACGCTTTCGTAACCCGCTCAAATAAAATTCAGAAGATTTCGACTGAAATCCATTACAGCATTGTCACTATCGAATTTCTACCGTTTGAAGTCCTTTTCGAGATGTCTGGTGAGTAGTGTGGATGATGTAACATGTGTCGAATCCATAGTGACACGGTTTGGCCTGAGCCCCAAACGCTGTCGCATCGTCTTGGTGGGAAATGTTTTGGGGACTAACCTCAAAGAAACCTTCTTCATTGCTGAAATATTCGTCCCAATACCGTGAGCTCGCTCATTGGAGATGTTGAATGTTGCCTCAATGTGCTTCAATGTTATTCCACAGTCTTGCATGATAAGGTTATGAATGGCATATACATTTGCAGGTGTCAACACGGTACAGGTGCATATTCGACACGTCTCGTCCATGCTTAAATTCTGAAACCCAGTTTTTTACCGTGGCAAAAGAATCCCCTAATGAATTTTCTTCGGCGACATTCCCTTTAATTGGAAGTACTTCTTGAATCTCTCAAAAGTCGCCATCTTCATTCACCTTCCTCACTTGAACTCCTGTGAAGAGAAAGAATACAGTTACAAATCTGAAATTTTCTGTGAATACAAAGGGTTGGGTTGTTTTACCTCTGAGCGGCGTTTTTTTTGCATACCATGGGCTAAATGGCCAGGTCGCATGGACCCCGAAGGCTCAGAGAAAGTTGGGGGAGGTGACACACTGGAACAGCTGTTGGGAGACAGATGGTAGCCTCCCGTCAAGGCCCTCCAGCGTGTTCTTTAACGTGCACACGGTATGGCTCTCCCGCACACGGGGCCACGGCTTAACGTCCCATCCGATGGACGGCGGCCTTTCCAAGCCCATCGGTGTCCCCTACTGACCGTGGGCAGGGCGGGGAATTTTTGGTGAATACAAAGGAAGAGTCACAGCGCAGAATGGCAATATTGTCTTTCACGAAAAACCTTCGCGTCTATATAGGGCTAGAAACTTTACAAACCACGCCCTCTCTAGTTCGTAGGGGCGGGGATGGCTCAGTTGGTAGAGTACCAGGCTCGTAATGTGCAGTTCCCAGGTTCGAGTCCCAGCTGGGTCAGGGTTGAGATTTATCTCCGCAAAACTCCCCGCCCTCCTCACAGTCAGTATGGGATATCGATGGGCTTGGAAAGACTGTCGTCCGTCTCGGAAAAGACGTTAAGCCGTGGCCCCGTGTGCATGAGAGCCATACCTTGCGCACGTTAAAGAACACGCTGGATGGCCTTGACGGGAGGCTACCATCTGTCTCCCAACAGCCGTTCCAGCGGGTCCCCTCTAACCTTCTCTGAGCTTTCGGAGTCCTTGTGACCTGGCCATTTAGCCCATTGTGTGCAAAAAATGCCGCTCAGAGGTAGAACAACCAACCAAACTAATTTTGAGTTTGTTTTCAAAACATGATATTGAAAATACCACTTCACATAATTTTACCTCATAAAAAGAAGAGAATAATGATGGTGATGTTATTTGTTTCAAGATCCTTCAGGTATCTGATAAAAATTAATACAGAGAATTTTGTTGCAACACTGCAAGACGGCTGAGATTCTGCTTAATGCAGCGATTTTGCTTAATGTGGTTAGGAACTGAATGTTTTTATCTCGCAGTGGCGTTTTTTTATATACAATTGTTGTGGTTAGGATTCTGCATAATGACTCTAGGATTGTGCTTGATGTGGTTAGGAATTGATTGTTTTACTCCCAGTGGATCTGCAGTTCTCGGGTTCGAGTCCCAACTGGGTCTGCGTTGCGAATTTTCTCCCTTAACCCCTGTTATGCACTCGGAGAGAAAGGGGACACCGTTTGTACTTGGAAATTCCGTCGTCCGTCGGATGGGACGTTAAACTAAGGCTCCGTGTGCATGAAAAAGAAATGTATCGAAAGAAAACTCCTGTGCACTTTAAAGAACGCACTGAATGTCCTTGACAGGAGGTTGTATCTATCTCCGGTGGGTCTCTTTTCCAAACCTTCTCTGAGCCCTTGGGTGGGGCAGGGGTGGCGCGCCAGGCTCGTAATCTGTAGTTCCCAGGTTCGAGTCCCAGCTGGGTCAGCGTTGAGATTTATCTCCGCAAAATTCCCCGCCCTGCCCACGGTCAGTAGGGGACACCGATGGGCTTGGAAAGGCCGCCGTCCGTCGGATGGGACGTTAAGCCGTGGCCCCGTGTGCGGGAGAGCCATATCCTGTGCACGTTAAAGAACACGCTGGATGGCCTTGACGGGAGGCTACCATCTGTCTCCCAACAGCTGTTCCAGTGGGTCCCCTTCCCCAACCTTCTCTGAGCCTTCGGGATCCATGTGACCTGGCCATTTAGCCCATGGTGTGCAAAAAAGTGCCGCTCGGAGGTAAAACAACCCAGCCCTTGGGTATCTTTGCGACCTTGTCATTTAGTCAATTTTGTATTTAAAAAAAAGTGTTGCTCAGAGATAAAACAATCCTTCTTAACCCATGCTTTCTTTAAAAGTGGGCTTACTCAGCAGTGATTTATTTTGGCATTTGAAAGCTTCAGATAAGATCAGAATAGAGGTTTGTTGATGGCGGAGGGGGATAGCGGCGGAAATCACTAACATCCACAATATCACAAAAATTTTTAACCCAAAACTAAGAAAAGAAAGAACTTTCATGATACCGTAATTTTTAATTCGAAAATTTCATTGATCGTGTAAACTATAAGGAAATTTGGTTGCTTCAGATTAGTTTTTTTTATTCGTAGCAAATCGATTTAGATTGAAACGGAAAATTTTGATTTTTCTGTTACCAAACAATGAAAATTACGTAATACTGATGATGCCTAACCTTGAATAGACGTCAATCAAATTCTTCCACGTGATGTGTTTTCCTTTACTTACAAATCTTTGGAATTTGCATGTGAAGTGAAATCATAGATGTGTTCTTTCTCAAAGGAGGTAGGAAGAATATGTGAAGACTATTCTTATATGTGACTAAAAAATTATAAATAACCCCTCAAGTAGCTGCTTGACCATCCTTATATGTGAAAACCATAGGACAATCCTTATATGTGAAGACCATGGGAACGTCCATGAGGATGCTCTTATGGAATGACAATAGGAGCATCCTCGTATGGAAAAAATATATATCATATTAATCATATTCAATTTAATCATATATAAATCATATTCAAAAAATTGAATTTAAAAATTTATAAATCACTTCCCCCCATTTATATTTTTTCTGTTCTATCCAGATACTTGCCTCAACCTCCTATCTTTATATTTTTCCGTCTCGATCCATAACCCCCCCCCACACACACACACACACACACTTTTATATTTTACCTTCTCGATCCAGATACTTTCACCCCCTTTATGTTTTTCGTTCTCAATACAGATATTTACGCCCCACCTTTATATTTTTCATTCTCAATCCAGATATTTACGCCCCACCTTTATATTTTTCATTCTCAATCCAGATATTTACGCCCCACCTTTATATTTTTCATTCTCAATCCAGATATTTACGCCCCACCTTTATATTTTTCATTCTCAATCCAGATATTTACGCCCCACCTTTATATTTTTCATTCTCAATCCAGATATTTACGCCCCACCTTTATACTTTTCATTCTCAATCTAGATATTTACGCCCCACCTTTATATTTTTCATTCTCAATCCAGATATTTACGCCCCACCTTTATATTTTTCATTCTCAATCCAGATACTTTCACCCCACCTTTATATTTTACCTTCTCGATCCAGATACTTTCGCCCCACTTTTATATTTTACTTTCTCGATCCAGATACTTTCGCCCCACCTTTATATTTTTCATTCTCGATCCAGATACTTGTCCCATCCTCTCCTTTATAATTTTCTAAATCCGGGACTGTTTCACAAGCACAAAGTCAGTAAAAGTTAGTAGAAGTAAGTCTTCTAGTAATTTTTTTTGTCTTATGTGTCACAAATGAAAAACTCCGAACAAAAACACTTTCACCCTTTCGGGTAACGCCTTGAGAAAACTGTAATTATCTGTCACCTTCCTACTAAGAAGTGAAGAATATTTATTACAGTTTTCACTACTTATTATTCGAAGATAGAATTTTCGAGAGATCGTGTAATTAAGTATTCTTCCTACTACAGACAAGCAGTTAATGCAAGAATGTGAATTGTTTACGACCCTTGTAAGGATGTCCTGGAGGTGGTGAATTTTCAAGGTAAATCATTGGCGCGAAAAACTGGTATGCAAAAATAATTACACTTCAAAGCCCTCAATGTAATTTACCAAAAGTAAGTCCTCAAATTTTATTAACAGCATTGAAATAAGCAATCCATAAGAACTAACGAAATGCACTTCAGTGTCTTCTGTAGTCACTTCTCTAGGCAAAAAAAAAATTAACGCATGTCGCAAGTTAGAAAGCAATCGCATGGGAAACAAAATCTTCAGTTTTGAATAAGATTTAATTATGCGAAAGTGTCGTGGAAATAAGTTATAGATCTTAGTGAAACCAGTCTCAATCTTCAATTTCAAGGGTCACTGAAGAACACTTAGCAAATGTTTCATCAATTATAAGACTTTATCTTAGAAAAAAGCGGGGGGGGGGGGATGCTCAGTCGGTAGCGCGCCAAGCTTGTAATCTGTAGTTCCCAGATTAGAGTCCCAGCTGGGTCAGCACTGAGATTTATCTCCGCAAAACTCCCCGCCCTGCCCACGGTCAGTAGGGGACACCGATGGGCTTGGAAAGGCCGCCGTCCGTCGGATGGAACGTTGTGTCATGGCACCGTGTGCGGGAGAGCCATATCCTGTGCACAATAAAGAACACTCTGGATGGCTTTGACAGGAGGCTACCATCTGTCTCCCAACAGCTGTTCCAGTGGGTCCCCTCCCCCAACCTTCTCTGAGCCTTCGGGGTCCATGTGACCTGGCCATTTAGCCCATGGTGCCGCTCAGGTAAAAAACCGAAATCTGAAAAATCTAACGAAATGTGAAATAATTTTTTTTATATCAAATCACTTATGAAAATAACTATGTTTCAGAAATTTGTGTACTGAATATTCATTTCTTAGAGGTTTTAAGAAATACTTTCAACAAGTAATGTTATAAGCTTCAACTTCAAGAAGTTTTCAAATGTAACAAAGGTTGAAAAATCGTGATTTGGTTGAGACCATTAATCTTTTTGCACAAAGGATTTATTTTCTAAATGGGGCCTTGCTCTGCATAATTTCGTAAAATATTGAGTACCAAAATGTGGCCTTCCATTGGCATAATTTGGAAAAAATAATGCCCGGCTTCGAATGAGGCTTTTCATTTATTATATAGTATATTTGAAAAGGAACGAATTCGAAGCTTATGGCATTATTTTTTAATAATGTCATATGCTTCGAATGAGGTTTTTCATTTATTATATAGTATATTTGCAATATATGGTATAATTTAACAAAATAGAGAGCTACATTCGAAGCCCTCTTATTGGCATGATTTTAAAGAATGTGGAGCTGGAAATGTGGCTTTGCATTACTATAATCGTAGATTTTGTGGCATGGAATGAGAATTTCCGTTTGCGAAATTTCCAAAAATATGCAACTCCGTGGACTTCCACCAACACAATCTCAAAGAAGGGGAAGCTCCAAATTTCGCTTTCCTCTGTATTGTTTTCTAAAAATTGGAAGCTCCAAATTTCGCTTTCCTCTGTATTGTTTTCTAAAAATTGGAAGCTCCAAATTTCGCTTTCCTCCGTATTATTTTCAAAAAATTGAAGCTCCAAATTTCGCTTTCCTCTGTATTATTTTCAAAAAAATTCAAAGCTCCAAATTTTGCTTTCTCTGTATTATTTTCTAAATATTGAAAGCTCCAAATTTCGCTTTCCTCTGTATTATTTTCTAAATATTGGAAGCTCCAAATTTCGCTTTCCTCTGTATTATTTTCTAAATATTGAAAGCTCCAAATTTCGCTTTCCTCTGTATTATTTTCTAAATATTGAAAGCTCCAAATTTCGCTTTCCTCTGTATTATTTTCTAAATATTGAAAGCTCCAAATTTCGCTTTCCTCTGTATTATTTTCTAAAAATTGGAAGCTCCGAAAAGGGTTTATGTAATTTAACTAATGCTGATGTTAACCATCAGCATTAGTTAATTGAGTAACTAGTAAGTAAGTAGCACAGAATAAGATTTTCCAATCACATAATTTCGAAGGATACGAAGCTTTGAATGCTGTTTTCTACTGGTGTAAGCCTGAAGAATGAGCATCTCGAAATACGGTTTTCTGATGGCATATTCTCGAAGACTATCGAGCAGTGACTGCGTTTTTTCACTCGCCTAACTTCGAAGAACATGGAGTTCGAATGTTGTTCCCATCAGCATAATCTCCAAGAATCTGAAGTTCTGAATGTGGTTTTCCTCTGCTGTACGCTCCAAGACTGTTGAGCATAGAATGCATGTATTCATTCACATAACTTCGAGGAATATGAAGCTCGAATGGGCTTTCCATCGTCAAAATCGTTGTTTGTTTGTTTTTTAATTCTCCATCCGGGTAGGTCTGACAGCTACAAAACTTTGTCAACAAACTCATTGCAAAATTTTTGAAAAGAAATTCTAAAATTATCTTGAAATATTAAAGTTAATTCATAGAGCGAAAAGGTGATGAATCTTGTAGGTGTCTTCTCTCTCGATATGCAGCTGTGAAAACTGTTCATGAATCACTTCCAAAACGGCTCAGCTTCTGATGATGTTTATTTTCTTTTCGTTATTTTAAATTCCAAAGGAAATATAATTTTTTTTTCTGTAGCATTATGGTATATTTTCTAAATTCAATTGTAGATATTTATTTTTTTAAGTATTCAATTACTAATCTGTTTGCTTTGTGGCTTATAAAAGATGCTGCGCTGGTGGGGGGGAGGTGTTTCTCATTGTAAAATCGTGAATGTTGATTCTTTTCAGTCATGTTGCAGGATGTGTTTACGTGGAAATGGTGGAGTCGATTACTGTAGTCTGTTTTTTTTTTTATTTGATTTTTTTTTTTTATAGCCTGCTGATATTTATAATATTGTTGAGGTGAAGCGTTCCTTTGCAAGTGTGTCTGGGATGTCATTTCCCAGAAGGGCTCTATGGCTGGGAGTCCTTTGGATGAAATGGGGAGGGGGTGGCTCAGTCGGTAGCGCGCCAGGCTTGTAATCTGTAGTTCCCAGGTTCGAGTCCCAGCTGGGTCAGCGTTGAGATTTATCTCCGCAAAATTCCCCGCCCTGTCCACGGTCAGTAGGGGACACACTTGGAAAGGCCGCCGTCCGTCGGATGGGACGTTAAGCCGTGGTCCCGTGTGCGGGAGAACCATACCCTGTGCACGTTAAAGAACACACTGGATGGCCTTGACGGGAGGCTACCATCTGTCTCCCAACAGCTGTTACAGTGGGTCCCCTCCCCCAACCTTCTCTGAGCCTTCGGGGTCCATGTGACCTGGCCATTTAGCCCATTGTGTGCAAAAAAGTGCCGCTCAGAGGTAAAACAACCCAACCCAACCTTTGGATGAAAATTTTGCTATTCTTGTTTCTCTTATTTCTCTCTGTGAGTGAAAAAACCTTCCAATATCTGGATGAAGGAATTTTATTTCTAGAGCTGACAATGCCATGATAGCAGATTTGCAGTCTGAAATAATAATATTTTTGTTTTTCAAAATTAATGACCATCTTATTGCTTCTTATATAGCTATAAGTTCTGCGATGATAATAAGAGGTATTGTTAGTTTTAAATTTAAATTTATGATTGTCCTCTATCGCTAAGTAGGCTCTAGCTGTTTCTCCAGACTCAGGATCATGTGATTCGTCTGTATAGATTTTGTAATATTCTTTACATTTGTTTTCTATGTATTCCTCGGTAAATATTAGGGGCGGGGGTGGCTCAGTGGGTAGCGCGCCAGGCTCGTAATCTGTAGTTCCCAGGTTCGAGTCCCAGCTGAGTCAGCGTTGAGATTTATCTCCGCAAAAATTCTCCGCCCTGCCCACGGTCAGTAGGGGACACCGATGGGCTTGGAAAGGCCGCCGTCCGTCGGATGGGACGTTAAGCCGTGGTCCCATGTGCGGGAGAGCCATACCCTGTGCACATTAAAGAACACGCTGGATGGCCTTGACGGGAGGCTACCATCTGTCTCTCAACAGCTGTTCCAGTGGGTCCCCTCCCCCAACCTTCTCTGAGCCTTCGGGGTCCATGTGACCTGGTCATTTGGCCCATGGTGTGCAAAAAAGTGCCGCTCAGAGGTAAAACAACCCAACCCAACTCGGTAAATATTAAAAGAAATTCAATGTCAAGAAGAACTATTATTATATATACCTGGAATACTGTCCGAGATAATGGGATGTACTTTTGTCCAAGGTGGTAGTCTTCCTCTGTATTAAATTTAACGTTTTTTAGTTGGCTGTAGATGGGTCTGTGACGATCTCTGACTTTATATCATTTTGGTTATTTTTTGTAGTATGGTGCGAAGGAGTAAAGCAGGAGAGTTGTCCTCGAAGAATGACAAGCAGTGGATGTGGCTTTTCCCTGCTATACTTTCAAAGACTATTGAGCATAGGATTTTCCATTCTCGTAACTTCGAAGAATATGGAGCTCCATTCTGCTGCCTCTCAAAGCCTATTGACAATAGAATTTTTCATTCACATAACTACGAAGAATATGGAGTTCGAATGTGCTTTCCATAGACATAATCTCGAAGAATGAGAAACTCTGAATGTGGCTTTTTACTGCCATGCATACTCTCAAAAACTATTGAGCATAATATTTTACATTCCCATAACTTCGAATTCGCTTTCCGTTGGAAGCGAATTCGAGCTTTCCTCTGAATGGGAAGCTCTGATTGGAACCTTCCTGTGCCTTACTCCCAAAGACTATTGAGCATATGTGGCTTTCCATTGACATAACTTCGAAGAATATGAAACTTTTAGATATTCGACATTTTATTGACAAAACATGTGAGATTTCCCTTAACCTTCACTCCCCGCCCTGCCCACGGTCAGTAGGAGACACCAATGGGTTGGAAAAGCCACCGTCCGTCGGATGGGAGTTAAACCGTGGACCCGTGTGCGGAGAGCCATACCCTGTACACGTTAAAGAACACACTGGATGGCTTTGACGGGGGGCTACCATCTGTCTCCCAACAGCTGTTCCAGTGGGTCACCTCCCCCAACCTTCTCTGAGCCTTCGGGGTCCTTAAGACCTGGCCATTTAGCCCAAGGTGTGCAAAAAAAGTGCCGCTCAGGGGTAAAACAACTAAACCCTTAACCTTCAATACGAACACTAGTATTTCACTAACTTATCAATCACAACAGTAGGGGGGGGGGTCAAAAAACACTTCCAGAAAGAACACAAATCTTAAGACTACGTCAAGTCACAACTCAACTTCTATTCCCTCTCACTGTCTCCAAATACCAGCAATAACCTCGCTTCACGTGGGTAAGTTGCCACTTCGACTTGTCACTGTAGTTGTTAAATACGGGCATGACCCCTTCTGTCTGGTAGCCGCTTTCCTCTCGTGACTTGCATGACCTCTGCGTACAATCAAGTTTACCCAATTTACTGTGACACGGTTTAGTTATGCCTTTTATGCAGATACAAAATTAAGCCTTTAATCTTGTTCATTTTTTGCGATAGTGGTGTCGGTCTACTCTTACTCAATGTGCTTTCACTAGTTGACGGTAGTGGATGAAATTTGAATAGTCTTAATAATCCCTTATTTATGCATGTGTGTGCTTCTTGCTTTATAGAGACAAGGATAATAAGAAGAGGAAGGTCGCATGTGCCAGAGGCAGATTTGCGTCCTAAATGGGATGAAAGTTGTGAAGCAATGTTACGTTTTCTTTTTAAATCTTGCATGGTCTGGTTTAGTGCGGTATTGTTTGTTTTGAAGCGCTTTCAATCTCTATTCAATAGAACGAAGCGATCTTTAATAACTGCTTTCCAGTTTGAGTTGGGTTGTTTTACCTCTGAGCGGCACTTTTTTGCACACCATCGGCTAAATGGCCAGGTCACATGGACCCCGAAGGCTCAGAGAAGGTTGGGGGAGGGGGCCCACTGGAACAGCTGTTGGGAGACAGATGGTAGCCTCCCGTCAAGGCCATCCAGCGTGTTCTTTAACGTGCACAGGGTATGGCTCTCCCTCACACTGGGCCACGGCTTAACGTCCCATCCGACGGACGGCGGCCTTTCCAAGCCCATCGGTGTCCCCTACTGACCGTGGGCGGGGCGGGGAAATTTTGCGGAGATAAATCTCAACGCTGACCCAGCTGGGACTCAAACCTGGGAACTACAGATTACGAGCCTGGCGCGCTACCGACTGAGCCACCACCGCCTCACTTTCCAGTTTGACGTGGTTGCACAATGCTAAGAGGGAAAAAGTGTCATAATTTCTGGAATTATTCCCAGTTTGAAATAGAACTCTTGAAGTGTCAAAATTTAAATAATTTAGAATTCCAGCATCATTTTCATGAATTTCCATCCTCTCGTCTGGAGTATAGACGAAACAGGATTGTGTTTTTATCAACTGGATGGGTGTTTTAACTCTGAACGGAGGGGCGGGGGTGGTTCAGTCGGTAGTCCGTCAGGCTCGTAATCTGTAGTTCCCAGGTTCGAGTCCCAGCTGGGTCAGCATTGAGATTTATCTCCCCAAAAATTTCGATTCTGATCTGGCAACCTTTCGTGTCACGTGACACGAAAGGTTGCCAGATCACTAATTTCTAAACAAAATCGTTGCCAGATATTTTTTTTTCCTGAATTCTGTAATCAATCATAGTGTTCGGATACTTTTTTGAGCGACTGTACAAGATTCTGTCACCCTCCTGCATTCCTTGGGTATTGAGATATCTGCTATGCAGCGGGGAGGCAACTGAGACTGCGCAGTTGATGAAACAGTGGTTGTGATATATCATTGGTTGATTGAGTTACCAATTACTTCTTAATCAACCAGTGGTCTCATAGATCAACCAATGTGTCGTTGATTGATAACTGATGGAATGCTCAATCAGCCAATGATGTTAAAGCCCCTGATGCCTCAATTGCTCAGCACCACTGTCCGAATTACTTCCACTCGTACTTCACTGCAGCTGCTACGCATCCAGACTCGTAATCTGCAGTTCCCTAGTTCGAGTCCCACTTGGACCTCTCTTGTGATGCGATCTTAAGCAACCACGGCAATTCCCGATTCCGCTTATACGACACTACCAGTTATGAAAAGCCGTGCTGTCTACAGCCGGGGGCAAGGAATACGCCCTATAGGCGCACCTCAACCCCAGCCTCACATGGCAGCAGTCCTATAGAAGGAAAGCTGAAAACTGGAAGAAACCTAACTTTAATCTGTTCCCCCGGTTAGCCATGAACAAGGATATATAGATCAAAGTTTGCTCGGCGTCCGGGGTGGAGACTCTTAGTAAGGCCCAGATTTTGGTGAGGACTCGACCTACTGGGGCACAAATCTTTTCGGAAGAGTCCTCGAACTGCTCACCCAGAGCACCTGATAGGTGGGGTCTCAGATGCCGTCACCGCCCAACCGGTCAACACGGAACCGGTCAGCGGCATCCTCGACCTCGGTTGGTCTTGGCTATGTCCAACCGGGGACCCAATCCGGTCGGCACAGCCTTCGACCGGCTTACTGGACCCTAGGCCCCTCCACCACGACAAGGTGGTCCCCTATTGGAGATGGTCCCACTTGGACCAGCGTTGAGATTTATCTCTACAAAACAACCCCCTTCCGTCGTGCCCTCAGTCAGTAAGGGACACCGATGAGCTTGAAAAAGACCACCATCCGTCGGATGGGACGTTAAGCCGTAGCCCGTGTGCGAGAGAGTTAAAGAACACGCTGAAAGACGTTTAACGTGAAGTTACCATCTGTCTTCTAACAGCTGTCTAGTGACCTTCTCAGAGCCATCGGGGTCCTTGTGACCTGGTCATTTAACTTTTGTTCGCCCTGTGCTCCCTCTAATCGTTCCACATGCTCTATGTACCTTCTTCATATTCTGTGAAGTTCAAACAATACGTTAAATAAACAAACTTAAAAGCTTCATCATTTAAGACATGAAAGTCTTAAATTATGCCTTAACTGGCATAGTGGTTAGGCAGCTAGCGACTGTTCCAGCAAGGCAAACTTTGTGTGTTGTGTTAGCTCTAACTGAGGCAGTGGTCAGCAGTGACTTCGGTCTTAGTAGGGCATGTCCTTGTATGAGAAGGCCTGTATTAAGCTAGGAGTAGCTTCTAGGATTCTTCTCTGTCCTATATGTCGCAAATCAAAAAAATCAAAAAAAAAGTGACACCAGTACAGTGTCTGGTAAAAGTGACACCAGTACAGTATCTGGTAAAAGTGACACCAGTACAGTATCTGGTAAAAGGGAGACCAGTACAGTGTAAGGTAAAAAGCGAGACCAGTACAGCGTTAGGTAAAAGTAAGACCAGTACAGCTACGGGTGAAAGGGAGACTAGTACAATGTCAGATTAAAGAACCACTCAGCCTTAACTGGCATCAGTGGTTAGGCAGCTAGCGACTGTTCCAGCAAGCCAAACTTTGTGTGTTGTGTTAGCTCTAACTGAGGCAGTGGTCAGCAGTGACTTCGGTCTTAGTAGGGCATGTCCTTGTATGAGAAGGCCTGTATTAAGCTAGGAGTAGCTTCTAGGATTCTTCTGTCCTATATGTCGCAAATAAAAAAAAATTCTCTCTGTTTACAACAGCTCTCCATGAAAGAGCTGCTCTCCACTTCAATTCTTCTCTGAGATGACTCTGCTACCTCCCTTGTGAAGGAAAATAATGTCATCCAGCTGCAAGTCCGAAATTTGACGTCCTTACACGAACAATTTCCTCTTCCCGTATTTTATATCTTTCTTAAACCATAATTTTGACCACACGTTCAAAGGACTGCGCATTTTGCTAAACTGGAACCGCATTTCGATTGGATGACGTTTAAGATCGTGCCGCTGAGCAATTTCAGGGCAAACATGGTTGACGCCAATCGTTCCTGCCCGTTCCTTAATCACCGCTAGTAAATGGTGGTGATTGATCATGTGGGTGGGTCTTGGAGTCCTGCGACATATTTACAGAAATGGGGAAAGTCAATCACCATCATCATTGCATTGTCAATGCCATTCGCTTCACCATCATTATTTACACTTTTTTTTATTTTTGAGTGAAACTGCTTTATTATTCTCTGATAAAATGGACGACAAACTGATTAAAAATGCATGGCTTCCGTTTTTGGTTCTATTTCCAAACTAAGGCAATTGAAGCATTCAGAAGATTTTCTTTGATAATGCATTAAACAATTTCGTTTGGGTTAACGAACTTTTGGCTTCTTTCAGGCTCGTAATATGTAGTTCCCAGGTTCGAGTCCCAGCTCGGTCAGCGTTGATATTTATCTCCGCAAAATTTCCCCGCCCACGGTCAGTAGGGGACACCGATGGGCTTGAAAAGGCCGCCGTCCGTCGGATGGGACGTTAAACCGTGGCCCCGTGTGCGGGAGAGCCATACCCTGTGCACGTTAAAGAACACGCTGGATGGCCTTGACGGGAGGCTACCATCTGTCTCCCAACAGCTGTTCCAGTGGGTCCCCTCCCCCAACATTCTCTGAGCCTTCGGGGTCCATGTGACCTGGCCATTTAGCCCATGGTGTGCAAAAAAAGTGCCGCTCAGAGGTAAAACAATCCAATACAATTTGACTTCTTATGGAAGTGGAAATGGACTCTACAATGTGCCATTTGTTTGTGTGCAGACCCAGATCTAGAAAAAAAATAACGGGGGGGGGGGGGGGGAGGGCGAGGGACAAGAGACTCAATCTAGCCAAAAAAAAGATAGAGGTGCGGAAGAGACTGGAATTCCTTTTGCAGTATAACATTTAGCCATCTGTGTCAGAAGTCTAAAAATTTCTTAAAAAATGCGTAAAATATAAGCAAGTTTAATCATTTTTGTTGAGTCTATTAAAATTACCAATTACGAACGTAAATTTTCTCTCGCAGTTGACGTTTCTTTTGATGTGAATTACAACTTGAAACATGCCTAGTAGTTCGTTATAGATTCTTTATCGTAAATTGCAAAATTTATTTTGCCGAAAAATTAATTTGTGGAAATAGCCTTGTAAAAAAAATAATTGTAGATTATTTTTATGCTTAGTGCAGAATAAATTTAAGACAAAGAATCAGTTGTGAACAAATACTCCAAATATTTCGATCCCTACCTGGGATCGAATCCCTGAAATAGATTTTTTTAGGTTGGATTTAGAAATTATAATCCTTAAGAAGATTAAAGAGATGAGTTTCTGTGTTCATTTTCTACATTACCCCGCGAATTACATATAAACTGTAATTGTTGTATCGGGAACTAAAAATCCGATGCATAAGAATGTTTATATCCTTGAGTAGTTAGAGATTAAAATTAAAAACAAACAGCAGAATGATCTTATCATTATTTTAAGAATTTAATATTTTGATTATAATATTTGCAATACGGAAAACAAAAACACAAGAAATCTCTAATTACAATATAGGCAGATTAATTAGAACATTCAAATCGTTTTTTTTTAATATATATAATACCTATATACACAGATAAATACATGTTTGTTTTTTTCTTTCATTCTATAAACCAATCCAAAGCTAAACTTTTCCGAGTTATTATAATATAAATTACGTTGTTATTCCAGATAAACACAAAAACTTTGCACAGTTTTTTGTGTTAATATGTGCAAACTATCTTGAAATCCATCGTAATCTGCAGTTCCCAGGTTCGAGTCCCAGTTGGATCAGCGTTGAGATTTATCTCCGCAAAAATTCCCTGCCCACGATCAGTAGGGGACACCGATGGGCTTGGAAAGGCAGCCGTCCGTTGGATGGGACGTTAAGCCGTGGCTCCGTGTGCGGGAGAGCCCATACCCTGTGCACGTAAAAGAACACGCTGGATGGCCTTGACGGGAGGCTACCATCTGTCTCCCAACAGCTGTTCCAGTGGGTCCCCTCCCCCAACCTTCTCTGAGCCTTCGGGGTCCATGTGACCTGGCCATTTAGCCCATGGTGTGCAAAGAAGTGCCGCTCAGAGGTAAAACACCCAAACAACCCGGTATGGGGTTCAATTGATAACACTCCAGGCCCGTAATCTGCAGTTCTCCGATTCGAGACCGATGGGCTTGAAAACTCCGCTGTCTGTCGGATGGGACGTTAAGCCGTAGCCTCGTGTGCGGGAGAGGCATAACCTGTGCACGTTAAAGTACACACTAGATGGTCTTGACGGGAGGCTACCATCTGTCTCCCAACAGTTGTTCCAGTTCCCTCCACCAACCTTCTCTGAGCCTTCGGGGTCCTCATGACATGGCCATTTAGCCCATGGTACACAGGGTTCTGGTGCTGACCATATAAACCCACTGGACTGAATTATGGTTCTGAGCTTGATTATGGATCCTGAATTTGTTGCACTGGTGGGCTTGTGTGGAGGGAAAATCTTCCGCTGAGTTTTCTGTTTGTGGATTGACAGCCCCAAGTGAATAGATTCACAGGATATGTTTATCAGCTGGTGGATAATCCTGTTCAGAGGTCATCGCAGGCACCTGAACTTTTTGCTTCTACTGGCATCGTCAAATTCTACTTTGGGGTAAGTTCAGCCCTTTAATGGTGGGGGAACGGGTCTTTGCCCCATGTCTGCGATTAGGGGGCTGTTTAATATTGTCTGCATTCCCTCTCTCAATAAACATAGTTTCTTTAAACATCCCACTAACCATTTTCTCTCCATAGATAGTTGGAATGTGAAGACTCTGCTCAGAACTTATTCTCTTGAATAGCAAAAGAATTACACCATTATAAATTAGATATTCTCGGCTTGCAAGAGATCAGATGGACTGATAATGGTCAAATTCTTAAACATAATCTTAAATTTCTCTTTTCAGGGAGGGAAGTCAATAAACATCACCAAGGCGTGGGTGTGCTTCTCAGCAGACATGCTAGTGATGCTCTTTTAGGATATGAGTGCATTAATGAAAGGTTTCTTACAGCAAAATTTCAGACAAGCGTTAAAGACTTGAATCTTATCTGCTGTTATGCCCCCACTGAGGATACCAATGAGGATGAGAAGGATAGGTTTTACGGACAACTTCAGGATATTTTGAATTCTGTCAAGAAAGGAGATATTACCCTTGTTCTAGATGACTTCAATGCCAAAGTTGGTACTGACTCTGACCTTTGGGGAGGGGTGATAGGTCCTTTTGGTATTGGTAGCTGCAATGGCAATGGGCAACGTCTCCTACAGGTAAGTAAACTCAATGGATTCAGAATAACTAACACTTATTACAAACACCGCGACATACATAAGTACACATGGGTTTCACCTGATGGGCTGCATAAGAATATGATTGATTACATATTAATTAACAGCAAATGGGCTAGTTCTGTTAGGAATACCAGGGCATATAGGGGAGCTGAAATTGGATCTGACCATTACCTAGTTAAAAGTGTCTTGCAACTTAAACTTAAAAAGTGTTGTGCTAGGGTTAAAAAATTTACCTTTAATACTGAAGCTCTGAAAGACCCAGTTATAGCTAAAGCTTACCATGATAGGTTACTTAGTCATTATGACAGTCATGGTTTGCTTAATACTGAAGTTGAGGAAGAATGGGGCCATTTTAAACAGGCTTTTTTGAAAACTAGCAGTACACTTTTAGGGAAAAAAGAGCAGAGGAGGCAGAATTATTTGAGTGATAAGGCACTTGATCTTATTTCAGAAAGAAAGAACTGCAGGAATGTCCTTAATCAATACCCTACTAGCCCTAATAGAAAGCATTACAGAGACCTTAATAAACGTCTAAAGGATCAGTTAACTGCTGATAAGAATCTTTGGCTTGATGACTTGGCTGACAAAGCTGAGGAAGCAGTTAGACAGCACAACAGCAGAGAGCTGTACCAGATAGTTAATGTTTTATGTGGTAGAAAACGGACAGGTATACAGGGATTGAAGGATAAACATGGTAAGGTTATAGAAGGTGAGGATTCTGTCATGGCTAGGAGGGCTGAGCATTTCAGTGATGTTCTAAACAATGTGGTTAGTTCTACTCCCATTGTTTGCAATGATGATAGATGCATTGGTGGCTTTAATATTGGCCCTATAACACAATCTGAAGTTATTTTGGCTGCTTCTAAACTTAAACATCATAAATCCCCAGGTGTAGATAAAATTACTACGGAAATGCTTAGAGCTGGGAATATTTCTGTTATCACTTGGATGACTGAAATTTTGAATATCTTTTATGATAAAGTCATGGTTCCTAAGGATTTCACCAGAGCTATTATTATCCATATTTTCAAAAAAGGTGATCGCAGTTCTTGTGATAACTATAGGGGTATCAGCCTACTCTCTGTTCCAGGTAAAGTTCTTTCCATGATTGTGCTTAATAGAATTAAGAATCTGGTTGACAGTCAATTGCGTGATGAGCAATGTGGATTCAGAAGTGGTAGGGGATGTGTGGATCAGATATTTTCACTTAGGCAGATTCTTGAAATGTTTAGAGTTTCAGAAACCTTTGTTTGCTAGCTTTGTTGATTTTAAAAAGGCTTTCGACTCTGTTGATCGTCATAATTTGTGGTTGATTGTGAGATCATATGGTATACCAGACAAGTTAGTTAACATAATGGAAGCTCTCTATAATAACACTGAGTCGTGTGCGAGAGTTAGTAAATCTTGTAGCAATTGGTTTAGCATTACTTCTGGTGTTCGACAAGGGTGCATTTTGTCTCCTTTTCTGTTTAGTTTGGTTGTTGATTATGTTATGCGAAATTCACTTCAAGGGAAAGCTTTTGGCCTTAAATGGGCTGGAGATACGAAAATTTCTGATTTAGATTATGCTGATGATTTAGCCCTTTTGGCAAATGATGTTGATGAGATGAACTCTTTCATTCGAGCTGTTGATGAAACTGGTACTAGAGTAGGTTTGGTTATAAACAGGGAGAAAACTGAAGTGATGAAAATTGGTCAGGCAGGCTGTGATTCAGTTAATCTGAATGGTTGCAGCCTTGAGCAGATGTCACAGTTTAATTATCTTGGGAGCTACGTAACTGATACTGGTGATGTGCGGCATGAGATTAACAGAAGAATAGGGATTGCTGCCGGGACTTTTAAGAATCTATGGAGAGTGTGGAGAAATAGGTGTATACACCTAAAGACTAAAATTAGGCTGTATAATAGTTTGGTTCTTTCTAGGGTTAGTTATGGTAGTGAAACTTGGACACTTTGTAAACAAGATAACAGGAAACTAGATGCTTTTGATTCCAGATGCTTACGCAGTATCTTGGGCATTAGGTGGTTCAACTTTGTAACTAATGATGAGGTTAGGCAAAAGGAGTTTGCAACCTCCTTTAAGCAGCATATTGTGCAGAGAGAGACTCCGTTGGTTTGGCCATGTTGCCCGTATGAATAATTATAGATTGGCGAATAGGGTTTTGAACAGTGTGCCTAAAGGCCTCAGAAAGAAGGGGAGGCCTAGGATGCGGTGGGCAGACAATGTCAAACAGGACCTTGTTAGAATTGTTGTGCAGTGGCCAGATGCAGTAGATGTAGCTCAGGACAGACTTGCTTGGAGAACTAATTTGCACGGTCTGGTTGGACCTCCGTAGCCCACAGTTGTTTGAGGATGATGATGTGCAAAAAAGTGCCGCTCAAAGGTAAAACAACCCAACCCAGTTTCGAATCTCAAATGCCAAGCATTGAGATTTATCTCTGCTTAATCCTAACCTTAATGAAGAAAAACACCAAAGGTTTTGGAAAGGCCGTCGTCCGTCGGTGGGACATAAAACCTTGGTTCCTTGTGCAAAGAGAGTCATACTTGTGCATGTTAAAGAACACACTGAATGGCCTTGATGGGAGAATTCCATCTGACACCTAACAGCAGTCAGATGGAGCCCCTATTTCCAATAGCATTACAGATGCAGCGGTTCAGCCATTATCTTAACGTGCTATAAACATTTCCAGAAATATTATTTTGGGGCGGAGGTGGCTCAGTCGGTAACGCGCCACGCTCGTAATCTGCAGTTCCCAGGTTCGAGTCCGAGCTAGGTCAAGAATAGAGATTTATCTCCCCAAAACTCTCCGCCCTGCCCACGATCAGTTGGGGACACCGATGGGCTTGGAAAGGCCGCCGTCCGTCGGATGGGACGTTAAGCCGTGGCTCCGTGTGCGGGAGAGCCATACCCTGTGCACGTTAAAGAACACGCTGGATGGCCTTGACGGGTTGGGTTAGGTTGTTTTACCTCTGAGCGGCACTTTTTTGCACACCATGGGCTAAATGGCCAGGTCACATGGACCCCGAAGGCTCAGAGAAGGTTGGGGGAGGGGACCCACTGGAACAGCTGTTGGGAGACAGATGGTAGCCTCCCGTCAAGGCCATCCAGCGTGTTCTTTAACGTGCACAGGGTATGGCTCTCCCGCACACGGGGCCACGGCTTAACGTCCCATCCGACGGACGGCGGCCTTTCCAAGCCCATCGGTGTCCCCTACTGACCGTGGGCAGGGCGGGGAATTTTGCGGAGAAAAATCTCAACGCTGACCCAGCTGGGACTCGAACCTGGGAACTACAGATTACGAGCCTGGCGCCCTACCGACTGAGCCACCCCCGCCCCTCCTTGACGGGAGGTTACCATCTGTCTCCCAACAGCTATCCCAGTGGGTCCCCTCCCCCAACATTCTCTGAGCCTTCGAGGTCCTTAAGACCTGGCCATTTAGTCCAAGGTGTGCAAAAAAGTGCCGCTCAGAGGTAAAACAATCGAACCCAACCCTACTTCCAAATTTCTCTAAACCCTTGGAATCCTTGTGACCTGGCCATTTAGCTCATTGTGCACGAAAAAAGCGCCGCTCAGATTTCAAGTAATTCAGCCAAACCCTGTTCTTTCCTACATAATCTTTTGTTTGAAATCTGCAAATGTACCATAACACAAACAAAAATAACAGATTGTTTGAAAAGCATCTAATATAACCTTCCCTCCAGAAAATACAACTCTTAGCGTTTGCTTTGGTAAAATTCTCAGCATTTCGCCTACCTGTGGTAAGTGCCAATTACTTCCAATAAGAGTACAGCAAACTTTGTGCTATAAACTACACAATGCGAGTTCTTCTGAGAACGACTACGAGTAAACAATGTGGAGAAGGTCATAACACCACCTCCACCTAGAATAACAACACCATACAGCCTACATTGTGCTGGCGCATAGGGTATAATTAGATGATTATTTCTCAGGAACCACTGATTACAGTCGTCGTCCATAAAAAAAACTGCTTCCTCCAGGCTTGTGCTCAACCATTGACTGTTCGTGTGGGCATCCCTCTAGGTCATAGCCACCAAAACGTCAATAAAATGGGAGGGAACTAATATTAAAATTATCTGCTTTTCTCTTGTTCCGAATCAACTATAACTGTTCCGTGCATGTCGTAGGATTAACTTGAAGATTCGACAGTTCCAAAACATGGAGAAATGTAGATTAATAACAGAAGAGGGAAAGAAAATAACAATTATTATTTAGCATATGCCGTCCCATGGCCGAGTGGTTAGCACGCTTGGCTAATGATCTGTAGGACTATGGGTTCGAGCTCCGGGTAAGGCATGGATGTATGTGTTGTTTTTCTGCTGAGGTCCTGCCATCCTCTCAGACCTTCTACTATGGCATATAAACTGACATGCTCCTGTCAGACCTCTGTAGCAAGCAGCTGCTTGAGGGGGTATTTATTTTTTTTTATTCGTAATATTCGTTATCGTCTGAACCGATCGTATTTTTTATTACAGTTCTATGCTATATACACACATGGATATCGATGTATCAGATGAGATCTGGAAATATAAAATTATCGGACTTCTTAACCACGAAAGCCAATAAATGAAAAGTTGATACACAGTGGTTTCCAAAAATTAAAAATTAACCCTATGTTATGGCAATGGAAAGCTAACGTCGAAGCGCTCTTACTTCTAAAAATATATACATATATTATTTTATTTTTTAAATGTGATAGCAGGTAGAGATCTCAATCAAATATCAATAACTCGATTTTCAACACTTTTCGTTTGGTATTTAATGAGTTATGGAAGTTTGAATATTTAGCGATAACAATGCCAGTCACAAAAATTGACTTCAGAAATTAATTAAAACTTAGTAATAAGTATTGGATCAAAGTGTTTAATAAAATAAGTGTGTGTTTTAGATGCTTGTTTTTAAGAATTCTTTATATTCATCAGCTATTCATAAGTTTCTTAAGACTGACGTTGTTAAATATTCAAACTTCTTAATTCATTAAATACTAAACGAATAATGTTGAAAATGGAGATATCGATTTATTTGACTGAGATTTTTATCTTCAATCACATTTTTCGAAACAAATAATTTATTTTAGAAGTCCAGGCCACTTAAGTTACTCTGTTTCAGATAAGGAATGCAGCTACAAATCTCCTTCAAAGAATTTCTTCTCCAACCACGTTGCTTTAGTACTCTTAATCACGAAATCCAATAAAAAAGTAAGATGTGAGAATGTATCAATCCTCAACTCGTTAGGGAGCCTTTTGACGAGTGTTTTACACTGCGAATGTACGGTCGTTCAAAAAAGTATCCGAACGCTATGGCTGATTACAGAATTCAGAAAAAATATCTGGCAACTTTATTTTAGAAATTAGTGATCTGGCAACCATCGTGTCACGTGACACGAAGGTTGCCAGATCTCTAATTTCTAAAAAAAAAAATAGTTGCCAGATATTTTTTGCTGAATTCTGTAATCGGCCTTAGTGTTCGGATATTTTTTTGAGCGACTGTATCTGTGTAAAGGAAATTATTTGCCAATGTGTCCTTTACACTATTCCGATATTGAAAACATCACTTAAATTAAAAACATCACTTTCGATTTTTTTAAGCATTTCTGTATTTTTAAAAAAAAATTAAAATTTTTGAACACACAGATATATTACGTGAAACCAAAATTATTAAACACTTTGAATCAAAACGCACACATTTGCATTTTATGCAGGAAACGATTATTCTAATTTTATACCTATAAAAAACGCTTTTTTTGTGTCAAAATGTGAGACTCGGCAGTCAGCAAGAAGGATAATTTCTAGTAGGGAAAGGAAACTGACTGTTCATCACTATACTAGCTATGTAAAAAATTGCCTGCTATTCCTTTCAGCTGTCCCGTGGCCGAGTGGTTAGTGTGCTTGGCTACTGATCTAAGGGACCTGGGTAAAGCATGGATGTTCGTGTTCTTTTTCTGCTGAGGTCCTGCCATTCTCACAGACCTACTATGTCATATAAACTAACAGGATCTTATCAGACTTCTGTACCAAGAAGCTGCTTAAGGGGGGTATTTATTTTTATTTTATTCCTTTAAATAGTTGTGTAGATCAAGTATCGAAATTTTTTTTTTTTTAATTTAGGAACACCGCACCAAGGGGTTGCGGGGGCCTATCAGTACACCTCTGGTGTTTAGATCTAACTGAGGAAGTGACCAGCAATGACTTCGTTCTTAGTAGGGCATGTCCTTGTATGAGAAGGCCTGTAAAAGTTAGGACAGAAAAGAAGCTCAGAAGCTATTCCTATGTGTTGCAAATTGGAAAGTAGCTTTTTATTCACACGAAATATTACTGCCCCAAAAGCATTACAGAGAGTTTAATAAACGTGTAAAAGATCAGTTAGCTGCTGATAAGAAACTTTGGCTTGATGGTTTGGCTGACAAAGCCGAGGAAGCAGTTAGACAGCACAACAGCAGAGAGCTGTACCAGATAGTTAATGTTTTGTGTGGTAGAAAACGGACAGGTATACAAGGATTGAAGGATAAACATGGTAAGGTTATAGAAGGGGAGGATTCTGTCATGGCTAGATGGGCTGAGCATTTCAGTGATGTTCTGAACAATGTGGTTAGTTCTACTCCCATTGTTTGCAATGATGATAGATTGGTGGCTTTAATGTTGGCCCTATAACATAATCTGAAGTTATTTTGGCTGTTTCTAAACTTAAACTTCATAAATCCCCAGGTGTAGATGAAATTACTACGGAAATGCTTAGAGCTGGGAATATTTCTGTTATCACTTGGATGACTGAAATTTTGAATATCTTTTATGATAAAGGCATGGTTCCTAAGGATTTTACCAGGGCTATTGTTATCCCTATTTTCAAAAAAGGTGATCGCAATTCTTGTGATAACTATAGGGGTATCAGCCTACTCTCTGTTCCAGGTAAAGTTCTTTCCATGATTGTGCTTAATAAAATTAAGAATCTGGTTGACAGTCAATTGCGTGATGAGCAATGTGGATTCAGAAGTGGTAGGGGATGTGTGGATCAGATATTTTCACTTAGGCAGATTCTTGAAATGTTTAGAGTTTCAGAAACCTTTGGTTGCTAGCTTTGTTGATTTCAAAACGGCTTTCGACTCTGTTGATCGGCATAATTTGTGGTTGATTGTGAAATCATATGGTATACCTGACAAGTTAGTTAACATAATGAAAGCTCTATAATAACACTGAGTCGTGTGTGAGAGTTGGTAAGGCTTGTAGCAATTGGTTTAGCATTACTTCTGGTGTTCGACAAGGGTGCATTTTGTCTCCTTTTCTCTTTAGTTTGGTTGTTGATTATGTTATGCGAAATTCACTTAAAGGAAAAGATTTTGGCCCTAAATGAGCAGGAGATACGAAAATTTCTGATTTAGATTATGCTGATGATTTAGTCCTTTTGGCAAATGATGTTGATGAGATGAACTCTTTCATTCGAGTTGTTGATGAAACTGGTACTAGAGTAGGTTTGGTTATAAACAGAGAGAAAACTAAAGTGATAAAAACAGGTCAGGCAGGCTGTGATTCAGTTAATCTGAATGATTGCAATCTTGAACAGGTGTCACAATTTAATTATCTTGGGAGCTATGTAACAGATGCTGGTGATATGCGGCATGAGATTAACAGACGGATATGGATTGCTGCCGGGACTTTTAAGAATCTATGGACAGTGTGGAGAAATAGGCGTATACACCTAAAGACTAAAATTAGACATTATAATAGTTTGGTTCTTTCTAGGGTTAGTTATGGTAGTGAAACGTGGACGCTGTGTAAACGAGATAACAGGAAACTAGATGCTTACGCAGTATCTTGGGTATTAGGTGGTTCAACTTTGTAACTAAAGAAAGATTAGGTTAGGCAAAGGAGTTTGCAATCTCCTTTAAGCAGCATATTGTGCAGAGAGAGACTCCGTTGGTTTGGCCATGTTGCCCGTATGGATAATTATAGATTGTCCAATAGGGTTATGAACAGTGTGCCTAAAGGCCTCAGAAAGAAGGGGAGACCTAGGATGCGGTGGGCAGACAATGTCAAACAGGACCTTATTAGAATCGGTGTGCTGTGGCCAGATGCAGCAGATGTAGCACAGGACAGACTTGCATGGAGAACTAAATTGCACGGTCTGGTTGGACCTCCGTAGCCTTGGCTGCTTGAAGAAGATGAATACTTTTGGCAATATAGTAAATATGACTTCGAACACTTACGATACAAATATCTTTAAACACCACTGAAAAAATTGGTTCTTCAGATTTCGAGACTCCTACTTGAAAACGGGCGGTGATTGCCGCGTGATGTGATATTCCCAGGTACGAATCCTAACTTAGCCTGCTTTAAGAAAATTATCCGATAACCTCCCGTTCTGCTCCCGGTGAGAAAGCAGATTCTCACCGATGAACTTGGAAAGGTTGCTGCTCGATGGATGGGCCGTTAAGCCGTAGTTAGTGTGCAGAAAAGTCATACACTGTGCACACTAAAGAATATATAGGATGATCTTGACGGAAGGCTACCATCTCTTTCCCAATAGCTAGCCAGTGGTTTTGACCAAACTTTCTCTGAGACCTTAGTATCCTTGTAATCTAGCCATTTTAACCCATCGTTTGCCAAAAAAAGTGGCTATCAGATATAAAACCCAAGAAAATTTTGAATGTCGGCAGGATCATCTTCCAGTATCCCCCCTCCCCCAGTCTTGAGATTTGATGAGCATGGCACGCACACACTTCGTGAACTCATTATTTTTATTACCATCATCAACTGAAAGAGCAACTTTGTTATGTTGCACGTCTGCTCTGCTAAATGCTAAAACTCTCACAGCTGCCACCGCTGCTTAATTTCTTTAATTACTCCTCATCCCCAACAGAACATATCACGACTGAATCTGCTTATTTGCAACAGCGAGTGCATATACAGAATATCGGAAGGCATAATTTCTTTATTTTGGATTAATCTGCGTATCTTTTCTGACAAGGCTTGATGTTTTTATGACTTTCCCCGAGGGCAGAGCTTTCCAAAACGCGAAACCAACTGCATCGACTTGTCCTTTGGTACCTACTTCTTCCATTCGAAGCGTAAAATTATTCTTTCTAAAGACTTAAATTCTTCGTCCGAGGAAGCTTACAATGCTATACGACCAAAATGTTGCACTGAGAAAGAGACGCGATGGTGTAATGTGCATGGAATAACGACAGAATGAATCAATCATAATTTCAAATAACACATCTTAATCCTTGTACTGTTTGACAGGGCTGTGTAAAACATTCAGGCGTTAGACCCTAAGGCCAAATACGGCACCTGCGTCGAACGGTTCTCCATAAAGGTTAAAATGAAGTGCTCATGGAAATCAGATTAGAACCATAACGTGATTAAGCTATGTAAATACCTCCTGGTCATGGGTTGGAAGCAACAACTTTATTCTGGCAATTTGGAGTTGGGATTATTAATGAACGTTTATTTATTCGTTCGGAGAGTGATAGAAAAAAATTATTCCCCATAAGCTAAATGCTTTTCCTCCCGTCTCGAGAGAAAATTAAATAAGTTGCCTGAACCGGCAGCGTTTTTGACTTCGGTCAATTGAAGTTTCATAGCGATAAATTTAAAGCAAGATTTTTAGGTGAGGTTTTCTGTTGATAAACCGAAGCAAATTAAAAATGCGTTACTTATTTGATGTAGATTCATATTGAGAAAAATAAAAAAACGGGAAAGTTTTTTTCCGTCTTTAAGTGTACTTAGTTGATTAAAGTGAAAGTCGAAGATCTAATAAATCTTAAAAGCAATAAATTAAAGTACAATCTAATGATCGTAAAATTCAAATAATCTTTCGAGCTTATTTTTCTCACTAAGATGTTGAATGTTTTTTTTTTTTTACAATTATTTTTTTCCACGATGAGGAACTCCATATTATGTTTGTTTATTCGGTCCTAGAAAGTGACAAAAAATATCTTCCAGTTAAATGTATTTCAATTTCAAATCAAAATTAAATAAGTTTTTGTAAAGAAGGATGAACGTTTTATCGTTAAATAATTTCTTCGTGAAGAGCAAGAAATACCGAAACAGCTTTTCGCTTTCAAAATTTGCATTTTACAACAATTAAAATCAACCGATTAAAATTAGTTAATGGGTTTATTCGATTAATTGAAGTCAAGCGGGTCACTTAAAAAAAAACCCAAAGAAAATCTGCAGTACTAATTAAAAAGAAGTAGAAATCAATAATTCTAAAAGAAGCAAAAAATTTGCAAAAATTATCAGTTTAGCTTAGTGTTTTCAACCATTTCTAGATAAGAAATGTGAAAATTATATTGTGAAATTCTACGGAACTTATATAAAAGAAATTAGGGGAAATGTGACTGCTGTAGTATACAGTACTTATTAAAACTACATATTTTTAAACAGTGGCGAAGTGTAAATGGAAGAAGTTGAGAAAATGACACCTCATAGTTGAGGTATCAGTGGTTTTCACAGGTCACTGGTTGACTGAGCTATCAATCACTTATCAATGAACCAATTATTTGTGATATCATTGGTTGCTCTATGAGATCATTGGTTGATAGAGCTATCAATCACTTATCAATGAACCAATGATTTGTGATATCATTGGTTGCTCTATGAGATCATTGGTTGATAGAGCTATCAATCACTTATCAATGAACCAATGATTTGTGATATTATTAGTTGCTCTATGAGATCATTGGTTGATAGAGCTATCAATCACTTATCAATGAACCAATGATTTGTGATATTATTAGTTGCTCTATGAGATCATTGGTTAATTGAGCTATCAATCACTTATCAATGAACCAATGATTTGTGATAATATTAGTTGCTCTATGAGATCATTGGTTAATTGAGCTATCAATTAGTTATTAATGAACCAATGACTTAGGAGAACCAGCGCTTCGTCAACTGTGCAGTTTCATTGTGTCAACTGCTTCCACTCACTCTTAACCACTGGATTCAATAATACTTCCATAGTCTATGTAACTTAGAAATTTTCCAACAAGTTTCCTGAGTTTGTGCTGCTCAAAAATTAAGAAAAAGATTCAGTGTTCATATTTGTTCCAAAACTTTCTGAGTAAAATTCCATAGTTTATAGAAATCTTTCAAAGTTTGAACCATTTCAAACATTTTACTATTGCAATAAAGCTTACAAAATTTAATTTATTTCATATCCTCCAATCAAATATCCATATCTCTAACAGCTTCAAAAATCTTTTAATCAATATCGTCTAATATTAAAATCTTAGAACTACTTTTTAAATGTTTTAGATATCTTCTAAATAAAAAAATAAATACCCCGTCAAGCAGCTGCTTGCCACAGAGGTCTGACAGGAGCCTGTCAGTTTATATGCCATAGTAGAAGGTCTGAGAGGATGCTTTTTCCACTTAATCACAAATGAGAAAGCCTGAAGAAGGACCTCCTAATTTCTGTAACGTTTGATCAATCAATCTGAGAGGATGGCAGGACCTCAGCAGAAAAATGACACAAACAGCCATGCCTTACCCGGGGCTCGAACCCAGGTCCCTTAGATCAGTAGCCAAGCGCGCTAACCACTCGGCCATGGGACAGCTAGATATCTTCTAAATAAATAAAATAATAAATACCCCCTCAAGCAGCTGCTTGCCACGGAGGTCTACCAGGAGCCTGTCAGTTTATATGCCACAGTAGGAGATCTGAGAGGATGACAGGACCTCAGCAGAAAAACGACACACACATCCATGCCTAATCCGGGGCTCGAACCCAGGTCCCTTAGATCAGTAGCCAAGCGTGCTAACCACTCGGCCACTAGCTTTCACCACTCCGACAATATTACAACGATATTTTTCCATAATATATGCATTTTTTAATTACCCTTTACTCAACTTGCTATAAAAAGAACTGCTCTAGAAATTAGCTAATGACAGTATCGAGTTTGGACTATTTCAGACAATTTCAATGGAAGTTTGCTCTGTTCAGAAGCGTTTTTTAATCACGTTCTTTTACTTTGAACTATCACAGAACACACGTGTCATTAGAAGGTGTGTACTATTTTGGAAAACTCACTATTAATTTCAGTAGCGTCGATTGATTCAGAAATGACCTAATCAAACTTCCCTAGTATGTATTGCTTTGGAGATCTTTTAATCAGACTTCCAAAACGAAATTGTTTTCGAAATCATCTCATCAACTTTTCACAGTTTGATAAATTTCTGAAATAATACAACTTCTATAATTCGGATTACTTCAGAAATCAACTAATTTAACTTCCGTAGTTAACTTTGCTTTATAAATCGTCCAATCAAACTTTCAAAATTTGGATAGCTTCAAAAATCATCTGATTAGCTATAATTTGGATTGCTCCTTAAATTTTTCAATCGGATTTCCATAACTTGTATTTCCTTCGAAACAGTCAAATCAAACATCCATAATTTGAATTGCTTTAAACATTGATCAATTGTAGATTAATCCATTAGAGTTTTGTTGATCTGATTCCATTTTATGTTGCTCCACATTTCATCCTTATCAAACAGCGATAGTTTGGATTGCTTTAGAAATCTTCAAATCAAACTTTCAAATTTGGATTGCTTTAGAAATTCTCAAATCGAACTTTCAAATTTGGATTGCTTTAGAAATCTTCAAATCGAACTTTCAAATTTAGATAGCTTTAGAAATCTTCAAATCGAACTTTCAAATTTAGATAGCTTTAGAAATCTTCAAATCGAACTTTCAAATTTAGATAGCTTTAGAAATCTTCAAATCGAACTTTCAAATTTGGATAGCTTTAGAAATCTTCAAATCGAACTTTCAAATTTAGATAGCTTTAGAAATCTTCAAATCGAACTTTCAAATTTGGATAGCTTTAGAAATCTTCAAATCGAACTTTCAAATTTAGATTGCTTTAGAAATCATCAAATCGAACTTTCAAATTTGGATTGCTTTAGAAATCCTCAAATCGAACTTTCAAATTTGGATTGCTTTAGAAATCTTCGAATCGAACTTCCACTATCTGAATTTGCTTTGGAAAGCTTCAAACTTCCACTACTGGATTTGCTTTGGAAATCTTCAAATCAAACTTCCATAATTTGGATTCTTTAGAAATCTTTAAATCAAAGTTCCATTATCTGGATTGCATTAGAAATCTCAAATCGAACTTCCGTAATTTGGATTGCTTTAGAAATCTACAAATCAGACTTCCATACTTTCCGCACAAAAATGTCAAACGACACGTGAACTAATTCGAAAACGATTAAATCAAACGTCCATAATAAATTTAAATTGTCTCGAAGAAGTTCTAATCCTACCTTCATAATTGAACGGCTTCAGAAATCTCCTAATTATGCTTTACAATTCCAAGTATCTCTGAAATATTTCAATCAAAATACTATAGTTAAGAATATTTCATAGTCTTTTCATTCAATACAGCATTTATCTGATTCAGGAATATTCTAAACAAAAATTCCCAATTTAGAACTACTTCACTAAAATTGTAAGTCATCCAAAGCGTTCACTATTCGGAGTAATTAATAGTACTACATCTACGTTGCTAAATGCATTCTAATTATTATATAGCGCCATTATGGTCGAATAAATTACATGCTTGGCAACTGATCAAAGGGACCTGGGTTCGAGCCTTGGCTAAGATATGTTTTTTTTTTTTTTTTTCATGTATTTTTTCAAAGGAGTGTCTGCAACTTTTGAGGGGCGGGGATGGCTCAGTCGGTAGCGCGCCAGGCTCGTAATCTGTAGTTCCCAGGTTCGAGTTACAGCTGGGTCAGCGTTGAGATTTATCTCCGCAAAACTCCCCGCCCTGCCCACGGTCAGTAGGGAACACCGATGGACTTGGAAAGGCCGCCGGCCGTCGGATGGGACGTTAAGCCGTGGCCCCGTGTGCGGGAGAGCCATACCCTGTGCATGTTAAAGAACACGCTGGATGGCCTTGATGGGAGGCTACCATCTGTCTCCCAACAGCTGTTCCAGTGGGTCCCCTCCCCCAACCTTCTCTGAGCCTTCGGGATCCATGTGACCTGGCCATTTAGCCCATGGTGTGCAAAAAAGTGCCGCTCAGAGGTAAAACAACCCAACTGCAACGTTTGAGTAGCATATTGTGAAAAAAGAACTACGTGTGTGGGAGACCTAGAATGCGGCGGACAGACAGTGTCAAACAGGGCCTTGTTAGAACTGGTCTACAATGGCGAAATGCAGCTCAGGAGAGATGTGTTTGGAGAACTAAATTGCACAATCTGGTGGACCTCCGTAGTCCATGGTTGCTTGAGGATGATGATGATGCCTTTCTGCTGAGGTATCGCTTCCTCACAGCGCTCTATGAAGGAGCTGCTTGAGGGAGGATTATTTATTTATTTATTGTCTTTCATTCCTTTGTTTGGGCGTTCGTTTTATTGTTTGTTTTTATTCATGTACACTGAGTGATTATTGAATTATGACCATCCCCACCCCATATTATGTCAATGGGACACTAACTTCAAAGCTCTATAACTTTTAAAATAAACGTTTTATGTGAAAATGTGACTAAAGGTAAATTAAAGATCTCAATCAATTCTATCTAAATGACAGTTTTCAACAATCTTCCTTTAGTATTTAAATAATTATGGAAGTTTGAATATTTAACGAAAGCAATGCTAGGACAAAAGAATTTACCTTTTGAAGGTAATTGAAACTGAATTAAGAAGTATTATTTCAAACCATTTCATAAATAACTACATATTTTAAAAATGTCTAAATCATTTCTGTTTAATTTTGTTGATAAATTTCTTGGAGCACATTTCTGCTCTTAAATGTTTAAATCTCCACAACTGTTTAAATACTGAAAGAATATTGCTAAAAATCGAGATTTAGATACATTTCATTGAGATCTTTAAATATTATCGCAACCAAATTTTCACATAAAACGCTCAGTTTAGATCAGAGGTTCCCAAACTTATTTGTCCTACCACCCCCTTTTCAGAAAAAAAAATTACTCAGCGCCCCCCTGGAAACCTACCTTCTTTAAGCGAACAAACAGAAAGATGCAGTGACAAATTTGCGTTCTTTTATGTATCTATATTTCTACCTACGTCCTACAACATAGTAAAGAAAGATGTTGTTGTAAATAAGACACCTTGAAGATTGAAATTATAAAATTATTTAGTAAAATCAACCATAGTAACATTCGCATTACACACAGAAAATTAAGGGGCGGGGGTGGCTTAGTCGGTAGCGCGCCAGGCTCGTAATCTGTAGTTCCCAGGTTCGAGTCCCAGCTGGGTCAGCGTTGAGATTTATCTCCGAAAAATTCCCCGCCCTGCCCACGGTCAGTAGGGGACACCGATGGGCTTGGAAAGGCCGCCGTCCGTCGAATGGGACGTTAAGCAATGGCCCGTGTGCGGGAGAGCCATACCCTGTGCACGTTAAAGAACACGCTGGATGGCCTTGACGGGAGGCTACCATCTCTCTCCCAACAGCTTTCCAGTGGGTCCCCTCCCCCAACCTTCTCTGAGCCTTCGGGGTCCATGTGACCTGGCCATTTAGCCCATGGTGTGTAAAAAAGTGCCGCTCAGAGGTAAAACAACCCAACAGAAAATTAAGATAACGAAGGATAATTTTATGTGTTTATTTGGAAAATAAAGTAATCACTACGACTTTAACTCTGTTACACAACAGATGAAACATGTACGAAAGTTTTTTCAAAATTTTCTTATCTTCCCTTCTTTCTTTTTGCTTCCACCGCCCCCCAATTGCATCCGAGGCTACTACCGACCCCCTGGATCGTTCCAGCAGCCCCCAGCGGGCGGTATCGCCCACTTTAGGAAACATTGGTTTAGATCATTCATATTTAATTCACAGTTTATTAGTACTAGTTTCCAAAAAATGCACTCTATAACTGTTTAACATAATTAAAAGTTCTTAAAAGTTTCATGGGGGAATATGCATTCCTTGCTTTGTAGGATGACAGATCTTGATTCAAATGCTTTATTCTGTCGGCACGTTATTCATTCAATATTTCATTTTGAAAACTTTTAAAATAAAATAAAACTTGATGTCATACTATTCTACACGCGTCGGCAACCATGGTGCTTCCTCAGGATGCTTTGACGAATGATTTGGGTTGAGTTGTTTCACCTCTGAGCAGCACTTTTTTGCACACCATGGGCTAAATGGCCAGGTCACATGGACCCAGAAGGTTGGGGGAGGGGACCCACTGGAACAGCTGTTGGGAGACAGATGGTAGTCTCCCGTCAAGGCCATCCAGCGTGTTCTTTAACGTGCACAGGGTATGGCTCTCCCGCACACGGAGCCACGGCTTAACGCCCCATCCGACGGACGGCGGCCTTTCCAAGCCCATCGGTGTCCCCTACTGACCGTGGGCAGGGCGGGGAATTTTGCGGAGATAAATCTCAACGCTGACCCAGCTGGGACTCGAACCTGGGAAGTACATATTACGAGCCTGGCGCGCTACCGACTGAGCCACCCCCGCCCCTATTTTTGACGAATAACTTTTTGTCAAAACATCCTGAGGAAATCTTCTGATCATGCCTTAATTATTCCTCAGGATGGTTTGACGAAAGGTCTCATGGATGCCGAAGCATGTAAAATAATATGACATCAAGATTTTATTTATTTTAAAAGTTTTTAAAAGATTCTGATGATCATTACAGCACATATTGGATGCGATAGTATCGCCTTCAGATGAAAAGTATAATGTTAAACGAACTGTAAATGAATAACATGCTCACGTAATGAAGCATTTGCATTAAGACCTACCATCCTACAAAAGAAGGTATAGATATTCCCCTCCAAGGAACATTTAAAGACTTTTAGCTATGTTACACAGTTACAGAGTGCATTTTGAGAAAGCTTATTTAGATGCTATACATCTTGGAAATTAACTTTCCATTGATAAACACGGGGTATAGTCATAATTCAATGACCACTAAGTATCCGATGGGCTTGGAAAGACCGCCATCTGTCGGATGGGACGTTAAGCCGTGACTCCTTGTGCGGGAGAGACATACCCTGTGCACGTTAAAGAACACTCTGGATGGCCTTGACGGAAGACTACCATCTGTCTCCCAACAACTGTTCCAGTGGGTCCCTCCCCCAACTTTCTCCGGCCATTTAGCCCATGGTGTGCAAAAAGAACGCCGCTCAGAGTTAAAACAATCCAACCGACCATTAAGTATAATGCTGTTTATATATTGCTCACAAAAATTAGGGGATATTTCAAACTGAAAGGGGATATTTCATCGCTTCACAAATTTTTGTGAGCAGTATATTTATGAAAATATTTACGCATATATTTATATATATTGAACCGCAATTTAATACCCATGCAGTTACTGCAATTTCACAAATATATGCAGTTTTCACTTTTTAATGCGTTCATTTATGTCACCAAATTGCCTAAATACGAAAATAAAAAGGGGCGGGGGTGGCTCAGTCGGTAGCGCGCCAGGCTCGTAATCTGTAGTTCAAAGGTTCGAGTCCCAGCTGGGTCAGCGTTGAGATTTATCTCCGCAAAATTCTCCGCCTTGCCCACGGTCAGTAGGGGACACCGATGGGCTTGGAAAGGCCGCCGTCCGTCGGATGGGACGTTAAGCCGTGGCCCCGTGTGCGGGAGAGACATACCCTGTGCACGTTAAAGAACACGCTGGATGGCCTTGACGGGAGACTACCATCTATTTCCCAACAGCTGTTCCAGTGGGTCCCCTCCCCCAACCTTCTCTGAGCCTTCGGGGTCCATGTGACCTGGCCATTTAGCCCATGGTGTGCAAAAAAGTGCCGCTCAGAGGTAAAATAACCCAACCCAACGAAAATAAAAAATATCTCGTGTTTCGTCATGATTATCGAATTACTTGCATTGTAACGATCATTAAATTTCTGAGACACTCTATAAAAGAGCATAATCTTTCAAACATAAATAGATATCCTATAAATTACCATTCAGATGTAAAACAACCCACCCCAAATCTATAAATTAAAACAAATCCTAATATCATACAAGAATATATGATTAGAAAATCACAACTAAAATATCTCGTAAACATAAATTAGCATACATATAAAACGGAAAATTTAAAATTCGTTGCATCTGAACACCGGAAGTTTGTAGAAAAAAAAAACATTTTTCCTAACGACAAAATAAATGTTTATGACTGTACTTAATATCCCTCATGAAAAAGAAAAAAAAAAATAAATTCGATAAATAGCATTGAATATTGACCGATTATTTTCGTTCTTTTTTTCATCTCAGGTTCTCAAATATTTGAGTCTTATTAAAGAAACATAATCTTTGTTTCTTATTAGTCTAGCTTTTTTTCTTTAGTTTTGAGAAAGGCGATTAGGAAACAACTAATCCATCATCAGTACAACTACAATAAGACGATGCAGATGTTTCGTTATTTATCTAAATATTCGCTCTGAGATGGACAACTTAAAGTTAAAGCAAATGACTATCATTTAGTCGTAATTCAGATATTTTTCGTTGAGTGATGTCAATCTGAAAATTCAAGGCCTTTACCATTATTTTCTCTCCCAGAGAGTGAATAAACCTAATTGCTGGGAATGGCTATGTTAATCATGTGACTCTTCTCTTCAAACGTTTGGAGATTAAAATTAAAGTAAACCAAACAAGTTTGAATCGATATACCGTATTTGCCGGCGTACAGGACGCACTTTTTTTCCCTTCAAAATACGCCTAAAATATGGGGTACGTCTTATGCGCCGGTAATCAAAATTATGAGTTGAAATTTCAGTCTAAAACTTTTGGTTTATGTTAATATACATATATAAGTTGGGTTGGGTTATTTTACCGCTGAGCGGCACTTTTTTGCACACCATGGGCTAAATGGCCAGGTCACATGGACCCCGAAGGCTCAGAGAAGGTTGGGGGAGGGGACCCACTGGAACAACTGTTGGGAGACAGATGGTAGTCTCCCGTCAAGGCCATCCAGCGTGCTTCTTTAACGTGCACAGGGTATGGCTCTACCGCACACGGAGCCACGGCTTAACGTCCCATCCGACGGACGGCGGCCTTTCCAATCCCATCGGTGTCCCCTACTGACCGTGGGCAGGGCGGGGAATTTTGCGGAGATAAATCTCAACGCTGACCCAGCTGGGACTCGAACCTGGGAACTACAGATTACGAGCCTGGCGCGCTACCGACTGAGCCACCCCCGCCCCACATATATAAGTAATCTTTTGCATTTTGTCCTTTTGTGAAAGAGTGGTTTCAAATAAATCGTTTCCAGCTTCAACCTTTAGATGTCTGCATTAATAAACCATTTAAAGGATTCATGAAGGAGAAATGGAACAGTTGGATGCAGTCTACAGATTTTGAAGTGACACCATCAGGAAGAAGGAAGAGACCAAGCATTTTGCAGATTTGTGAATGGGTCTAAACTTCATGGAATGATGTGAAACGTGAGACAGCTGTAAAGTCATTTTAGAAATGTGGTATTAGTAACTCACTTGATGGCACAGAGGATGATTTGTTATACGAAGATTCAGTTTCTGAAAAAGAGGCTTCAAGTGGTTTTTCATTTAGTTCTGGAGATGAATTTCTGGGTTTTGAGGATGAACATTAAAAGGAACCTAACTACAATGTTCGCTAATAACATTTTTTGTATACATAAATAACTATAAAATGAGTACAGTAAATCTTTATGGAAATTCATGAAACAATGTGGAAAATTTTTTTCCCTTAAAAATGTGTCTAAAAAAGGGGGTGCGTCTTATACGGGGGTGCGTCTTATACGCCGGTGCGTCCTATACGCCGGCAAATACGGTAAATGGCTCTTACATCATCTTGCAAAACTGACAGAAAAGAGTACATTCTCTTGGGTATTCCATTAAGCACAGGGCTAAATTATTTTTTTGCCATTTTTTCTCCAAAAAAAGTGGATTTTCCACAGTTGCAAACTTTGGAAAATCAAGATTTCAACAGCCTCATCTCTAAAAAAAACTTTAAAAACTCTCAAAAAAAGAAGAAAAAAGGGTTTTTGATTTCATCATTCATATTTTATTCACAGTTTATCAGTACTAGTCTCTAAAATATGCACTCTGTAAACTGTTTAACAAAATTAAAAGTCCTTAAAAGTTCCGTGGGAATATCCATACCTTGGTTTGTAAGATGGATATTTCAAAATAATTAATCGGAAATAGATTTTGCATTAACTCTCTCTTTTTTAATTTCCCTCTTTTGAATTTTGAGATGATTTTAAAAACTTCAATGAGGAAGAATCCCCAAACATAAATCGCAGATGTAACACTCCCCTACAGCAAATAGTTCCATCTTTTATGCAAGAAATAAGTACTTTTCCTAAAGTAAAATTATTATATATAATTTATTGAAGCGACCAATTTTAAAGTGCTTGATGGAGCATAATTTCTTTCCACCAGTACATTGACGCTCCTAAATGAGTGAGCATTAATACATATTCAAACGTTGCATTTTGTTTTTCATTGGCTTAGTCGCAGTAAGAAACGATTGGATAAAAAAACTCTTTGAGGGAGACTTGCCTCTTCATTCTTTATGTAAAACAGATTATAGACTATGAAAGGATTGGGTTATGGTTGGGTTGTTTTACCTCTGAGCGGCACTTTTTTGCACACCATGGGCTAAATGGCCAGGTCACATGGACCTCGAAGGCTCAGAGAAGGTTGGGGAAGGGGACCCACTGGAACAGCTGTTGGGAGACAGATGGTAGCCTCCCGTAAAGGCCATCCAGCGTGTTCTTTAACGTGCACAGGGTATGGCTCTCCCGCTTTGGGTTGGGTTGTTTTACCTCTGAGCGGCACTTTTTTGCACACCATAGGCTAAATGGCCAGGTCACATGGACCTCGAAGGCTCAGAGAAGGTTGGGGGTTGGGTTACCTCTGAGTGGCACTTTTTTTTGTACACCATGGGCTAAATGGCCAGGTCACAAGGACCCCCAAAGGCTGAGAAGGTTGGGGGAGGGACCCTCTGGAACAGCTGTTGGGAAACAGATGGTAGCCTCCCGTAAAGGCCATCCAGCGTGTTCTTTAACGTGCACAGGGTATGGGCTCTCTCCCGCACACGGGACCACGGGTTAACGTCCCATCCGACGAACGGTGACCTTTCTAAGCCCATCGGTGTTCCCTACTGACCGTGGGAAGGGCGGGGAATTTTGCGGAGATAAATCTGAACGCTGACCCAGCTAGGACTCGAACCTGGGAACTACAGATTACGAGCCTGGCGCGCTACCGACTGAGCCACCCCCGCCACATGAAAGGATTGACACCTTCTTCAAAGCCCCCTTCTACCACCATCCTTTAAATATGGCCCCCTTTTAAGCAAAGCAAGCTCTTTACGACACTAATATTGCAGTATTATCACTTTCGTTCAAATCTTAAAATTTGAATTCTACTTTAGAAATAGAAAACTTTATATTTAAGATAATCACCTTTCTAGATACAGACACGCGAAATATACTTTTCATCTCTCTTTTCTGAATTCTTTAAACGGATAAATTATTTTCCTGGTTTTTAGTGTTCACGAAAACGCTCGGATGACGTTGGGGCTCTTCGGTCCTCATCCGTATGAATTGCGGTGATTGCCGCAGCCTTCCTCGGCGATCATTTGCCGAACAGGTCTGCGGCTAGTGTTTGGAATGGATGAGGACTAGCCTAACCGCACCACCACTGCCCCTGATCATTACTCTCATGTCACAATCCCCTGACAGCTTTTAGTTTTAAGTACAGACTCTTAAATAACAAGCTGTCACATCCTTACGCGTTTTCATTGTAATCAAAGGTTTCTGTTTTTATGCTGCAATTGTGTGGAGTTGAAGGAATGAAAGAGTTAGAAACTTCAACTAAGTAATTGTCTCTTTTCAGTCCTATAATGTAGATCAAAAAAACGAACAGGTAAACGGAGGAGAGTTAAGCTATTTCGATTTCATGGGATATTTTTGGTGCAAAAGATGTTGATATACCAGGTCACAAGGGGCGGGGGTGGCTCAGTTGGTAGCGCGCCAGGCTCGTAATCTGTAGTTCCCAGGTTCGAGTCCCAGCTGGGTCAGCGTTGAGATTTATCTACGCAAAATTCCCAGCCCTGCCCACGGTCAGTAGGGGACACCGATGGGCTTGGAAAGGCCGCCGTCCGTCGGATGGGACGTTAAGCCGTGGCTCCGTGTGCGGGAGAGCCATACCCTGTGCACGTTAAAGAACACGCTGGATGGCCTTGACGGGAGGCTACCATCTGTCTCCCAACAGCTGTTCCAGTGGGTCCCCTCCCCCAACCTTCTCTGAGCCTTTGGGGTCCATGTGACCTGGCCATTTAGCCCATGGTGTGCAAAAAAGTGCCGCTCAGAGGTAAAACAACCCAACGTTAAAGAACACGCTGGATGGCCTTGACGGGAGGCTACCATCTGTCTCCCAACAGCTGTTCCAGTGGGTCACCTCCCCCAACCTTCTCTGAGCCTTCGGGGTCCATGCGACCTGGCCATTTAGCCCATGGTGTGCAAAAAAAGTGCCGCTCAGAGGTAAAACAACCCAAGCCGCCGTCCGTCGGATGGGACGTTAAGCCGTGGCTCCGTGTGCGGGAGAGCCATACCCTGTGCACGTTAAAGAACACGCTGAATGGCCTTGACGGGAGGCTACCATCTGTCTACCAACAGCTGTTCCAGTGGGTCCCCTCCCCCAACCTTCTCTGAGCCTTCGGGGTCCATGTGACCTGGAAATTTAGCCCATGGTGTGCAAAAAAGTGCCGCTCAGAGGTAAAACAACCCAACCCAACCCAGGTCACAAGGGCCCCCAAGCCTAAGAATGATTTTAACATTGGTTCGATTGATTTGTTCCATCTACTTTCTAAAAGTTAAACTATAACACAGAAAAGTTGAGGCATCGGTTGTTTTTCACGTATCATTCATTGGCTGAATGAACTCTCATCAATCAACTAAGATATACGATATCATTGGTTGAGCAATGAAATCATTGATTGATAGGTCATTGGTTGATTCAGGTATCAATTTCTTATCAGAACCGTCGTTTCTTCAACTACGCAAATATACGAAACAAAACTCTTTTTCTTCCGGATACCATCTACTTTTTTTATTGAACACCTTGCTCTTTCTCCAGATAATCAACTTGACTTTTATTTGCGATATTTTTTTGACTCTTCGTCGAGACGATCCATTTGATCTATTCTCTATGACATCCTCCTTTGAGACGCATCATCTTCCTTTTTTTTTTATCGCATCTTTGTTCATTCTTGAGAAGATCGATTTGATCATCCTTTGAGGCGCGTCATTTTCGCTTTCTTCATTTGTCGCATTTTTTCTCTTTCTTGAGATGATCGATTTGATCTTTTCTGTGACATCTTACTTTCAGACGCATCATCTTCATCTTCTTTATTTCTCCCATCTTTGTTCATTCTTGAGATGATCGATTTGATCTTTTCTTTCTGACATCCTCCTTTGAGTCGCATCATCTTCACCTCTTTGTTCTTTGTTGAGATGATCGATTTGATCTTTTCTCTGTGACATCTTGCTTTAACAGGAATCATCCGTCACCTCTTTCATTTGTGACATTTTTTAAGACTCATAATCTTTTCCTCCTGTGTTTGTGACATCTTTTTCAAGACGACCAAGTTGATCTTTTCTCGGGTGTGACATCTTTCTTTGAGATACATCATCTTCACCTCCTTTATTTGTCGCATCTTTTCTCTTTCTTGAGATGATCAATTTTATCTTTTCTCTGTGACATCTTTCTTTGAGACGCATCATCTTCATCTTCTTTATTTGTTGCATCTTTGTTCTTTCTTGAGATGATCGATTTGGTCTTTTCTGTGACATCCTCTTTTGAGACCCACATCTTCACCTGTTTTATTTGTCGTATCTTTTCTCTTCAGATGATCGATTTGATCTTTTCTCTGTGCCATCTTACTTTGAGACACTTCATCTTCTTTATTTCTCCCATCTTTGTTCATTCTTGAGATGATCGATTTAATCTTTTCTTTGTGACATCCTCCTTTGAGTCGCATCATCTTCACCTCTTTGTTCTTTGTTGAGATGATCGATTTGATCTTTTCTCTGTGACATCTTGCTTTAACAGGAATCATCCGTCACCTCTTTCATTTGTGACATTTTTTAAGTATCATAATCTTTTCCTTCTGTGTTTGTGACATCTTCTTTCTCAAGACGACCAAGTTGATCTTTTCTCGGGTGTGACATCTTTCTTTGAGATACATCATCTTCACCTCCTTTATTTGTCGCATCTTTTCCCTTTCTTGAGATGAACAATTTTATATTTTCTCTGTGACATCTTTCTTTGAGACGCATCATCTTCATCTTCTTTATTTGTTGCATCTTTGTTCTTTCTTGAGATGATCGATTTGGTCTTTTCTGTGACATCCTCCTTTGAGACTTATATCTTCACCTGCTTTATTTGTCGCATCTTTTCTCTTCAGATGATCGATTTGATCTTTTCTCTGTGACATCTTACTTTGAGACACTTCATCTTCTTTATTTCTCCCATCTTTGTTCATTCTTGAGATGATCGATTTAATCTTTTCTTTGTGACATCCTCCTTTGAGTCGCATCATCTTCACCTCTTTGTTCTTTGTTGAGATGATCGATTTGATCTTTTCTCTGTGACATCTTGCCTTAACAGGAATCATTGTCACCTCTTCCATTTGTGACATTTTTTAAGACGCATCATCTTTCCTTCTGTGCTTGTGACATCTTCTTTCTCAAGACGATCAAGTTATTCTTTTCTCAGGGGTGATATATTCTTTTGAGATACATCATCTTCGCCTTCTTTGTTTCTGATATCTTCCTTTAATAATCGTCACCTTCATCTTCTTTGTGAGATAAAATTTTTCTCGAAACGATCAAATTTCTTGAATGACTAATGAGATCCTTTTTTTAACAATTTCTCTATTTCCTAAGAATAATAGTTTAAAACATTCATTTTGAGTTTGAGGATATAAACTACCATATTCAACAGCAAAAACTTTAAGTTCATTATGTTCTAAAAATATCATGAACTCAAAAAGGATTTTTAAAGGAACCCATCTTCCTCCTAAATAATGACTGTCTTATGAATAAACAAAATTCAGACATCCACAGGACTGAAAAAACATGACACTCTTACTACCAGAGCAATTTCATGTACAGTCGCTCAAAAAAAAATATACGAACACTATGGTTGATTACAGAATTCAGAAAAAATATCTGGCAACGATTTTTTTTAGAAATTAGTGATCTGGCAACCTTCGTGTCACGTGACACGAAAGTTGCCAGATCACTAATTTCTAAAAAAAATCGTTGCCAGATATTTTTTATCAATTCTGCGTGTCACGTGACACGAAGGTTGCCAGATCACAAAATTTAAAAAAAGAAATCGTTGCCAGATATTTTTTTCTGAATTCTGTAATCAACTATAGTGTTCGGATACTTTTTTGAGCGACTGTACAGAAAAGATCTATGAGTAGGTAGCGTTGATTGAGCCAATAGTCCACTTTCAAATAACACGACCGTTACATTCATATTACAGCAACTAGAAATTATTTTGCATATTTGGCTTAAATTAGTCAGTAAGAAATTTGATAGTACATCTAGCTAAGCAAAGATGAAAATGTTGTATAGCTGTTAAACATTACATAGTTTTTTTTACTACAGGAAACATAATTTAATTGATATGAAATTCAATTACTGAAAATTAGTTCTTTTAAACCAGATCATATACACTTCATGTGCATTATTCTGGTTACTGGATTAATGCTTTCGAAAAGAGCTCATTACAAAGCCATTGGTGCTTCTATGAGAACTTTGGTTGATTGCAAATGATTGAAAGCTCAATCAGTCAATGAGCTATGTAGTGAATTATCATCTCATCAACTGCGTGTGGGGGCGGGGGTGGCTCAGTCGGTAGCGCGCCAGGCTCGTAATCTGTAGTTCCTAGGTTCGAGTCCCAGCTGGTTCAGCGTTGAGATTTATCTCCGCACAATTCCCCGCCCTGCCCACGGTCAGTAGGGGACACCGATGGGCTTGGAAAGGCCGCCGTCCGTCGGATGGGACGTTAAGCCGTGGCCCGGTGTGCGGGAGAGACATACCCTGTGCACGTTAAAGAACACGCTGGATGGCCTTGACGGGAGGCTACCATCTGTCTCCCAACAGCTGTTCCCGTGGGTCCCCTACCCCAACCTTCTCTGAGCCTTCGAGGTCCATTTTGCACACCTGGCCATTTAGCCCATGGTGTGCAAAAAAGTGCCGCTCAGAGGTAAAACAACCCAACCCATCAACTGCGCAATCTCATTGTCTCAATTGTCATTGTCCCAACACACTAGCGCTTCGCTGAATTCGACCATATAAAAGAAGAACTGCAATCATTATAGACTGTCGTATCGAAATTTATAAAACTCCCATTTTAAGTGAATGGGAATCTAACTTTGATATCTGTAGCTTCTGACATATACATTTAATAGAAAAATACGACTGAAGATAAAGATCATAATCAAATCTATTTAAATCTCGATTTTTAACAATGTTCGCCAATTATATTTATTATAAAATTATCATTTTATTAAGTGGTTTGAAAAAAAAAAAAATATTTATTATTCAAGTTAATTCTTATGACGTATTGGGGCGGGGGTGGCTCAGTCGGTAGCGCGCCAGGCTCGTAATCTGTAGTTCCCAGGTTCGAGTCCCAGCTGGGTCAGCGTTGAGATTTATCTCCGCAAAATTCCCCCGCCCTGCCCACGGTCAGTAGGGGACACCGATGGGCTTGGAAAGGCCGCCGTCCGTCGGATGGGACGTTAAGCCGTGGCCCCGTGTGCGGGAGAGCCATACCCTGTGCACGTTAAAGAACACGCTGGATGGCCTTGACGGGAGGCTACCATCTGTCTCCCAACAGCTGTTCCAGTGGGTCCCCTCCCCCAACCTTCTCTGAGCCTTCGGGGTCCATGTGACCTGGCCATTTAGCCCATGGTGTGCAAAAAAGTGCCGCTCAGAGGTAAAACAACCCAACCTTATGACGTATTACTGTTGGGAAATATCCTAGCTTCCATAAGTCTTTCAGTGCTGAATGCACACTGTTCAAAATATAATTCAAATAGACTTGATTATAATCTTTAATTTATCTCCAGTCATATTTTTCCATTAAAAGTATATTTTAAAAGTTATATAGCTTTTAAATTAGAATCCCATGGTAAAATTCTCTAATATTTTGGTAGGTCAGTATAATTCTGATTCTTACTTTCAAGGCCACTCATCCTCAGGTTGGGGCGGGGGTGGCTCAGTCGATAGCGCGCCAGGCTCGTAATCTGTAGTTCCCAAGTTCGAGTCCCAACTGGGTCAGCGTTGAGATTTATCCCCGCAAAATTCCCCGCCCTGCCCACGGTCAGTAGGGAACACCGATGGGCTTAGAAAGGTCGCCGTTCGTCGGATGGGACGTTAAGCCGTGGTCCCGTGTGCGGGAGAGCCATACCCTGTGCACGTTAAAGAACACGCTGGATGGCCTTGACGGGAGACTACCATCTGTCTCCCAACAGCTGTTCCAGTGGGTCCCCTCCTCCAACCTTCTCTGAGCCTTCGGGGTCCATGTGACCTGGCCATTTAGCCCATGGTGTGCAAAAAAGTGCCGCTCAGAGGTAAAACAACCCAACGTTAAAGAACACGCTGGATGGCCTTGACGGGAGACTACCATCTGTCTCCCAACAGCTGTTCCAGTGGGTCCCCTCCTCCAACCTTCTCTGAGCCTTCGGGGTCCATGTGACCTGGCCATTTAGCCCATGGTGTGCAAAAAAGTGCCGCTCAGAGGTAAAACAACCCAACTCATCCTCAGGTTGCAATCTTTTGAGAAAAATCCTCGGAAAGAAAAATCTCAATGGAAAGAAAAATAAACCTAAAGCCACGACGCACATGAAATTAGACCTTCGAAAGAGAAATACACGAAAGAGCAGAGATTGTAACTACAAGCTCTGGATGAAGTTTATTTCCTGGTTAAAAAAAAACGCTCATTATTAATATAAACATTGCAGGTGAATGGTGGTGTTGGAGGAACTGAATACAGACAGGACACATCACCACATCAATAAGCAGAGACTAACACGACAGTGAATGTGTCTCGTGAAGGTACTTTATGATTATGTCCCTAAACAAACCTTGGCAAAGAGCAACTAATGTTTCCGCTACACGAGACTTACAGCAATTTCGGTTGCCTCATGATTTATGTCGGGCGATTGACACGAAAAAGAGCGAACAAGTTGACCAACAAAGGAGGTGGCCTTGTGAGGGATGGATAAAGAAACTTGAAATGTCTTCATTGGAGACACGACATGTTGGAAAGTTGAAACACAATGCATATCTGCAGCGAACTAGTCTTTGTAGAAAATGTTTTTATCCTTTTGGTCGCTCCGTTAGATGAAATAAAAAAGAGACCTTAATCATTATCTTCTTTTCAACGACCGAAGGTTTACAATACTGCGGACATCGAAAACGGAGCTTGGAAATCAATTTCCTTACATTTCGTTTTTCATCAACTTCAAGGTTTTCGAAATATGCGAATAATGTAATAGGTTTTAGAAGAATGGCTGAAGGTAAACTTATAGGAGGAGTGAATTACCGGTAAATGTTTGGAAGGCGTGTTTCCAATTCACCAGAATTGATACAATGAAGTTGACGTTACAATATAAGAAGAGACAGAACGTAATCAAAGTTTCGAAAGAGTTGGGTTGTTTTCATCTTTGAGAGGTATTTTGGAAAGGATTGTTGTTTAGTAAGGCACTGAAAAATATTCATTTACATGAGTTTATTTGTAGTTGTTGTTGGTTTGATGAGTAACGGGATTTTATTCAATGAAAATTGATTATTTTAGCGAATAAAAGCATTGATTTATATTTTTAAATTCGAAGAAATTTCTCGGCGTTTTTTTGTTCAATTGTCAAGGAATTTATCACTCTTAGTTTAACGTCTGTATCAATTTTTTTTCTCAAAAATGGGTATCGACTTTAAGAGTGATACCTTCCTTGAAAGTTGAATAAAAATATTGAGAAATTTCTTCCATTTATTCAATTGTATACTTGTAATATACTTGCCATCTTCATTCCATACTTGTCATTTGTATCTTGAAGCTGTTTGAAAGCAACTGTGAAAATGCCTTCATGAGACACAGATAATTGTGTACTATTAGTAGAAAGTTCATAACATCAATTAGAGAGGATGAGGAATAGAAAACCATTTCTTACTGGCCAGAAAGAACAGTAAAACCGTTTACTGACCAGAAAAAATGGTAAAACTCTTTCTTAATGGATAAAAGAAAGAGTAAATCCATTTCTTATTAAGTAGAAGGAAGTGTAAAACCAATTCTTACTGTATCAGAAGGAAGAATAAAACATTTTCTTACTGAGTAGAAGGAATGGTAAAACTTTCCTATTAAGCAAAAGGAAGAGTAAAACTCTTCTTACTGAGCAGAAAGAATAGTAAAACCGCTTCTTACAGAACAGTAGAAATGATAAATCTGTTTCCTACTGAGCAAAAGGAAGAGTAGAACCATTTCTCATCGAGAGAAAAGAATAGTGAAACCCTTTCTTATCGAGCAGAAAGAATAGTAAAACCGTTACTGACCAAAATGTACAGTAAAACGGTTCCTTACTAAGCAGAAGAAATGGTAAAACTTTTTCTTTCTGAACAGAAGGAAAAGTAAAACTTTAGTTATTTAGCAGAAGGAATGCTAAAACTGTTTCTTATTAAGCAGAAGGAATGCTAAAACTGTTTCTTATTAAGCAGAAGGAACAGTAAGACCGTTTCTTACGAAGCAGAATTCCAGTCCTCGCTCAGAAAGGGACACCGATGGGTTTAGAAAGGCAACCGCCCATCGGGTGAGACGTTAAGCGTCGCCTCATGTGCAGAAGAGCCATACTCTGTGTTAAAGAATACGCTACACGGTCTTGAAGGGAGATGCCTCCATCTGTCTCTGTACAGCTGTCCAGTGAATATCCTTTCCCTCCAGAACTCTGAGACCTTGTGATCTGGCTGTTTAGCCAATTCTGGGCAAAAAAGAACCGCTCAGAAACAGAACAACCCAGCTTTAAACAATTTCCATAAATATTTTTGACTAACTTAAACAACTTTAGGGGATAGATTAGATTACTTTGACCAAATAAATATATATTTTCCGTAAGAAAAAGTATAGATGAGCCAAATGATAGATGATTTTAATTTTTCCTGAAAGTGAGATGAACATAATGTATCAGAATTAAAGTAGGATAAGAAATAAACAAGATTTTAGAGTAACTATACTCTCTATATCAAAAACCTATGGGGCGGGGGTGACTCAGTCGGTAGCGCGCCAGGCTCGTAATCTGTAGTTCCCAGGTTCGAGTCCCAGCTGGGTCAGCGTTGGGATTTATCTCCGCAAAATTCCCCGCCCTGCCCACGGTCAGTAGGGGACACCGATGGGCTTGGAAAGGCCGCCGTCCGTCGGATGGGACGTTAAGCCGTGGCCCCGTGTGCGGGAGAGCCATACCCTGTGCACGTTAAAGAACACGCTGGATGGCCTTGACGGGAGGCTACCATCTGTCTCCCAACAGCTGTTCCAGTGGGTCCCCTCCCCCAACCTTCTCTGAGCCTTCGGGGTCCATGTGACCTGGCCATTTAGCCCATGGTGTGCAAAAAAGTGCCTCTCAGAGGTAAAACAACCCAACTCAAAAACCTATCTATTACTTCGTTCCAGGATAGACCATGTTTGCTTAATATAGCCATGAAACTTATTTGTCCTACATTAGTGTTGGTTTCTTACTGATTCTATACACAGTCGTATCAGAATAATATGACCACCTACCATAGTACATGTATGGTTGGTGGTCATATTATTCTGATTCGACTGTGTACATTCGCATTTTTAGTATTAAATGGAAATTTAAAAAGGAAAGGTTTGACAAAGGAATCTTCGGATTTAATTTTCCAGTGGCCCAGAGTGTTACTTATAAATACACTAAGTTGTATATATGATGTTACAGTTCCCGATTCAAAGTTTTCTATTCTCTGCCCATAGTTCTAGTTGAAATGGGTTTTGAAGTACTGCTAACAGTCATCTCTCTCAGCTAGCTGATGAACTGTAGCATCCTGTTTTATCATACGTTCGTGCCAACAAACTCCAGTCGCTCTCTGTCGGATCCTTTTCTCTCCCGCATGTGCCACGATTGGCGGACGTTTTCTCATACCGTTGCCATTCTCCATACACTTGGGATATTGTGCCCCGTGATTTTCCGCCGAGTTCCATCTCCTCCGTTACGGATGCTCCTGCCCATCGCGCTCCAATGATGAACCCCCTTTCGAAGTCAGTCAGATCAGCCTTTGTACTACTTAGGGGTGGGTGTGGCTCAGTCAGTAGCGCGCCAGGCTCGTAATCTATTGTTCCCAGGTTCGAGTCCTAGCTGGGTCAGCGTTGAGATTTATCTCCGCAAAATTCCCCGCCCTGCCCACGGTCAGTAGGGGACACCGATGAGCTTAGAAAAGCCGCCGTCCGTCGGATGGGACGTTAAGCCGTGGCCCCGTGTATGGGAGAGCTATACCCTGTGCACATTAAAGAACACGCTGGATGGCCTTGACGGGAGGCGCTACCATCTGTCTCCCAACAGCTGTTACAGTGGTTCCCCTCCTCCAACCTTCTCTGAGCCTTCGGGGTCCTTGTGACCTGGCCATTTAGCCCATGGTGTACAAAATAGTGCCGCTCAGAAGGAAAACAACCCAAATCCTCGAATTATTTTAATTAATTAGCAATAAAACAGAAAAAGATATATTAAGCCCACAGCTAAATAATTGGCTAATACAGTGGTTTTATAATTTAATGGTTTAAATCGAATAGCTTTCATAGGCCAATTTATACAGTTCGTTTATGCTTCACGTACACCCTGGAAACGTGTATGTAACTGAAGTACCCCTTGTATAGATAGATAAAACTATAATTATAGTATAATAATAGGAATGAAATAAAGCAAATATATACACACATTAAATTTTGTATTCATAAATTACATTTATCGATAAACACAAAAAATGACATTTTTGCACAGCAGTGTTGCCAACTTGGCGACTTTGTTACTAGATCTAGCGACTTTTTGAGCTCTCGTGACGTACCCCAAAAACTTTTACCGCGTATCCCACGTTAAGAACCCCTGGAATAATAGAAGTCCGATCTATTTTCACTTCATTCACCACTTTGCAGATTCAAACAGCAGTTTTCATAGTTTGAGATAATTACTTCTACAAAGGAATTCCTGCTGTTGGGTTGGGTTGTTTTACCTCTGACTGCACACAATGGGCTAAATGGTCACACAATGGAATAAATGGTCTAAATGTACACAATGGGCTAAATGGTCTGGGGCACACAATGGGCTAAATGCAATGCACCAATGGGCTAAATGGTCAGGTCACAAGGACCCCGAAGGCTCAGAGAAGGTTGGGGGAGGGGACCCACTGGAACAGCTGTTGGGAGACAGATGATAGCCTCCCGTCAAGGCCATCCAGCGTGTTCTTTAACGTCCACAGGGGCCACGGCTTAACATCCTATCCGACGGACGGCGGCCTTTCCAAGCGCATCGGTGTCCCCTACTGACCGTGGGCAGGGCGGGGAGTTTTGCGGAATAATTTTCAACGCTGACCCAGCTGGGACTCGAACCTGGGAACTACAGATTACGAGCCTGGCGCGCTACCGACTGAGCCACCCCCGCCCCACTTCTGCTGTTACTTCAGAATTTTTATGCCATTTGATCAATGCAATGCATTAACGTTCCGACATTTGTATTTCTTTCGTTAGAAATAATCGGCGCGTGTTTTGTTTGCACTGTTGAAAAATAGTTCGTCTGCTATTTCAACTAATGAAAAATCTGCCGAATAAAAAAAAACAGTTAAAGAACACTCTAAAGACTGCAGTTATGCTGAAAAAATAACCTATTATATCGTCATTTATATAGAAGCCCTGGTATTAATGATCTACTGAAAGAGAACTTTTAATCAAATAAATATTAGATGTCGGTTGGTTTTAAAGGTTGAAAAGAATAAGGGAGAAAATTTAAGAAAAATTAACGCCCAAATGTCAAACAGGACTTAATTTTTTCAGTTCTTATCACGTCTTATTTATAAGCTGGTAATTTATTACTAATTTCAATTTAAAAATGACATGGGAATCTCATTTCAGATTAAATGACAAACGTAATTTTCTCAATGAATTTTTTCAAGTCTTTCAAACAAAGGGAAAGTTTGTTTTCTACAGTCACTTCTTCTAAAGAGAATTTTTTAAATGCTAGCCAGTCAAAACATTAAGAGCATAAGAGTCAATGGCCTGTGAAAGCTATTCCATTTAGAGTCAACAAGTCATTAGCGATTTTTGACTCAAATGGGAAGAAGTTATTTTATCTCCTGTATATGTCAATTTCTATTTTTTTTCAACAAGCGTTTGAAAAGTATTCAACAAACAGCAGAGGTGCAGATGACTGGAACAAAATCCTCTCAAGTAAGCGACGCCAAATGAAAATTGGGGGCGGGGGTGGCTCAGGCGGTAGCGCGCCAGGCTCGTAATCTGTAGTTCCCAGGTTCGAGTCCCAGTTGGGTCAGCGTTGAGATTTATCTCCGCAAAATTCCCCACCCTGCCCACGGTCAGTAGGGGACACCGATGGGCTTGGAAAGGCCGCCGTCCGTCGGATAGGACGTTAAGCCGTGGCCCCGTGTGCGGGAGAGCCATACCCTGTGCACGTTAAAGAACACGCTGGATGGCCTTGACGGGAGACTACCATCTGTCTCCCAACAGCTGTTCCAGTGGGTCCCCTCCCCCAACCTTCTCTGAGCCTTCGGGGTCCATGTGACTTGGCCATTTAGCCCATGGTGTGCAAAAACATGACGCTCAGAGGTAAAACAACCCACAACCCCTCTGTAGTGACCTCAGGCGTACCTCGTTTAGCGGTCAGGATGTGTTCCTTAAGTCCGAGCGTTAAATGACTGTTGAACTAGGCCTCAGCTCCACTATACAGTATTCTTACGAAGGTGAAATTTTTTCTTGCATGTATAATTAGTTAATTTTTAAACACAGCCTGAAAATAAAAGGCTGTGAAATTGCTATAATTTCCCATATTTCTTTATTTAAAAAATCTGCAAAATATTACTTAATCAGTTCGCTTTTGTATTTGTATTCAAAATGAATTTCAAATCTAAGAAAATTGAATTAAATTCAAAAAGATTCAATAGAATATGACATATAAGAGACAATAGAATATGACACAAGATACTGACTAGAGGTCTTTTTGAAAATTATCTAAAGTTGATTGCTTTACGCTTTTCTGTTTGTCTTTTAGCAATTCAGTGTAAGGCGATGAAGCATTTAATATTCCACTCTTTGGAAAACGGGATCGTTCTCACTCAAATTTTCAATTGCATCTTATATTACCTCCATAAAAATTTATTCTCCATAGGCACATCTATACCCCTTTCCTTCCTAGTAATTTCTGTAGTCTTATCCCCAATAGTAATTTTCGAACTCTTTTTCTCCCTAGTAATCTCTGTACTCTTATTCTCCCTAGTAATCTCTGTATTCTTATTTTCCCTAGTAATCTCTGTATTCTTATTTTCCCTAGTAATCTCTGTATTCTTATTTTCCCTAGTAATCTCTGTATTCTTATTTTCCCTAGTAATCTCTATACTCTTATTCTCCCTAGTAAACTCTGTACACTTATTCTCCCTAGTAAACTCTGTACTCATTATTCTCCCTAGTAAACTCTGTACTCATTATTCTCCCTAGTAAACTCTGTATTCTTATTTTCCCTAGTAATCTCTGTATTCTTATTTTCCCTAGTAATCTCTATACTCTTATTCTCCCTAGTAAACTCTGTACACTTATTCTCCCTAGTAAACTCTGTACACTTATTCTCCCTAGTAAACTCTGTACTCTTATTCTTCCTAGTAATCTCTGTACTCTTATTCTCCCTAGTAACTCTATACACTTATTCTCCCTAGTAATCTCTATATTCCTATTCTCTCTAGTAATCTCTGCATTCCTATTCTCCCTAGTAATTCTGTACACTTATTCTCTCTAGTAATCTCTATACTCTTATTCTCCCTAGTAAACTCTGTACACTTATTCTCCCTAGTAAACTCTGTACACTTATTCTCCCTAGTAAACTCTGTACACTTATTCTCCCTAGTAAACTCTGTACACTTATTCTCCCTAGTAAACTCTGTACACTTATTCTCCCTAGTAATCTCTGTATTCCTATTCTCCCTAGTAACTCTGTACACTTATTCTCTCTAGTAATCTCTATACACTTATTCTCTCTCTCTAATAATCTCTATACTCTTATTCTCCCTAGTAATCTCTATATTCCTATTCTTCCTAGTAACTATGTACCCTTATTCTCCCTAGTAAACTCTGTATTCCTATTCTTCCTAGTAACTATGTACCCTTATTCTCCCTAGTAAACTCTGTATTCTTATTTTCCCTAGTAATCTCTGTATTCTTATTTTCCCTAGTAATCTCTGTATTCTTATTTTCCCTAGTAATCTCTATACTCTTATTCTCCCTAGTAAACTCTGTACACTTATTCTCCCTAGTAATCTCTGTACACTTATTCTCCCTAGTAACTCTGTACACTTATTCTCTCTAGTAATCTATGTATTCCTATTCTCCCTAGTAACTCTGTACACTTATTCTCTCTAGTAATCTCTATACACTTATTCTCTCTAGTAATCTCTATACTCTTATTCTCCCTAGTAAACTCTGTACTCTTATTCTCCCTAGTAAACTCTGTATTCTTAATTTCCCTAGTAATCTCTGTATTCTTATTTTCCCTAGTAATCTCTGTACTCTTATTTTCCCTAGTAATCTCTGTACTCTTATTCTCCCTAGTAAACTCTGTACACTTATTCTCCCTAGTAAATTCTGTACTCTTATTCTTCCTAGTAATCTCTGTACTCTTATTCTCCCTAGTAACTCTATACACTTATTCTCCCTAGTAATCTCTGTATTCCTATTCTCCCTAGTAATCTCTGTATTCCTATTCTCCCTAGTAACTCTGTACACTTATTCTCTCTAGTAATCTCTATACACTTATTCTCTCTAGTAATCTCTGTACCCTTATTCTCCCTAGTAATCTCTGTACACTTATTCGCCCTAGTAACTCTGTACTATTATTCTCCCTAGTAATCTCTGTATTCCTATTCTCCCTAGTAACTCTGTACTCCTATTCTCCCTAGTAACCTCTGTACCCTTATTCTCCCTAGTTATCTCTGTACCCTTATTCTCCCTAGTTATCTCTGTACCCTTATTCTCCCTAGTTATTTCTGTACCCTTATTCTCCCTAGTTATCTCTGTACCCTTATTCTCCCTAGTAATCTCTGTACCCTTATTCTCCCTAGTAATCTCTGTACCCTTATTCTCACTAGTAATCTCTGTACCCTTATTCTCCCTAGTAATCTCTGTACCCTTATTCTCACTAGTAATCTCTGTACCCTTATTCTCACTAGTAAACTCTGTACTCTTTTCCCCTGTAATAACCTTTAAACTCTTATCCTCCCTAGTAGCCTCTGTACTTTTATCCCCCAGAGTAACCTTCGTACTCTTATATTCTCTAGACTATGTCGTACATTTATACTCTCTAATACGTTTCGTAATATTCCCCAGTAACCTTATACTCCTATCTCCCTACAGAATACACTGAACAATGTAAATCACCCACTTGGTTTACACCGTCTCATGTTCAATTCTACTGTACCTAACCATTGATCATAGTTGATTCTGAGAAAGAGTAAAAGGAATCAAAATTCCCAAACTTAGGCCAATATTTTTCAACGCGTTTTCCCTTTGGACCGAGCAGATAATGGCAGTGTGGTGTTGAGAGACTGTACATAGCAATTCCTTCCATCTCTTTCATACCTTTACTCCACGAACAAAATATCCATACCAACTCAATATTCCTATTAAATGCAATGAAACTCTAAGAGCGTATTCCTTTTTTTTATTCATTTAGAGTTAGAATGGAATAAATATATTTAATAGGTTGAGAAAACATCACGTTTCTCTTGACAATTTTGTTACTGAACATAAAAAAGTAATACTTTAATTCAAATTATTTGTTCTTTCTATTCTGTAACTAAGTAACTGGTTAAGGAGGTGTGGGAGTCCAACTACCATTTATAACTGGCCTGTAAACGTTGAACATTTTTGACCAGATTAATGGTCTTAAATCATATAGGGATCCAAATCAGTTACTTAAGAAATATGGTAGGTCGCATTCTATTTTAATGACACGTATAGATGCCAAATCATTTACCTCTCAGTATATTACGGGTTGCATTTTGTTTTAAACAGTAATAACCAAAACATAATTTTAATACTATTGATTAATTATAAAAATGTTATATACTTTTAATAAATTAATTTACTAATTAATAAATTAAATACCTTTAAAAAATACCACAAAAAAATTAGGATGCTTCTCTATTTCAAATTCCCATGTTAATATAAATGAATGTGATAACTATATTACAAACCCTTTTCCCTAAGCATCTGCTTACCATAGAGGTCTGACAGGAGCCTGCCAGTTTATACGCCATAGCAGAAGGTCTTTGAGAATGGCGGGACCTCAGCAGAAAAACAACACAAATATCCATGCCTTACCCAGGGCTCGAACCCAGGTCCCTTAGATCAGTATCCAAGTACGCTAACCATTCTTCCACGGGATGGCCAATATTTATTCATAAATGGAATTAGTAAGAATTTCAAAGAATTTTTTTTTATCGATCATTTTGATTTACGCAAGATGGCGACTGGCGAGACACAAACACTTTGAAAAACATTTATTTCCCATGAGGCAGGGATTGGTTCAGTTACTAATGGACCGGGCACGTAACTTAATGTTCCCAGGTTTGATTCCTCCCCTGTAGCTGAGTTGAAATGTTCTCCGCTAACATCGATTATATCCTAATGAAAAACGGAACATCGATGGCCTTTGGAAAGTCTATCATTCGTCAGATGGCACTTGGTAAGCAGTGGTCCCACTCACCAGGATCTATAAAAAAAAGTTGGGTAGAAAGGATTTACGTAATCGAGCTGGTAAAAGTTGGTGAGTAATTTCAAAAGACTAGATTTCCATTGAAATATAACATTTTCCCCTCCGTTTTCGAGGTGTTTAAAATTTTCTCAAAAAAATGCTTGAAATATGCACCAATTTGATAATTTTTTGCATCCATTACCCTTACTAGCATTCTCAAAAGGTTGGGTGTGGGGCCTTCCTTGTTCAAGCCTAGATCCGGAATTATTCAGGAAAACTTTCAGGCTAAAAACTTGCACGGTGGACTTGTTTTACATCTAAGCGGTACTTTTATCAACAAAATGGGCAAGCTACAAGGACCCTAAGAACTCAAAGGAAGTTCGGTGAAAGGATCCATTGTTTATTTTTTTAGGAGACATGGAAGTCCGTCGTCGACGCCATCCAGTTTTCTTTAATGTGAAAGAGTATAACTCTCCTGAACAAGGCCAAAAGCCCAAAAGTGTAGAACATACTGAATATATATATTAATAATCACAGTAAGTTTGTCACTTAACAACTAACTAACAGATCACTTTCGCCTTTTTAAACTCTTGGGGCTTGTGTTGACCCAAGATTAGACTGCTATTATTATTTATTAGACTGCTATTTACATATAAATACAGCTCGGGAGTAAAAAAACGCAACGTGCATAGGAGCCTAAATAACGAACACAAGACAGTAGCGTGTACGAAAAACCTGCTCACCATTAGATGACACATCATCCAATCCGCAACGCCTCAAAAGTGTTGTTAAAACAAAACTTTTTGTTTAAAGTTGAACTCAAAGCTTGTTGAAGCAAATCACCTCTACGCTTCCATATCTCAAAAACAGAAACAAGTGGCCCTCGCTACTTGTGAAATCCTAAACATTGATTTCAGCGTCTCGCTCCATTAGTATGCAAGAGATGTCATTGCATCTGCGTCGTTCATTTCACCACGACCGCCACGACGCCCAAATTTGCCATTTTCAGCGAGAATGTTGTATTCTGTCGATCACCTCTGGCTAGGTCGCAAATTTAACATTATCACACACACACACACACACACACACAGATCCCCCTTGGAGAGACCCCAGGCAAAGACTATTACTGATGATGACTATCTCTCTCGAGTTGTTTCCCAACGACAGACAATTCCAGAGTTGCTTTGTTAAGGTGTGGTATCATCGACTTTCCAAGCAGGGGACTTGGCCTTATCGCCGTCATGTGGAAATATATACCGACATTAAGTGTTCAATCTGAGCAAACTAAAAAAAAAAAACACCAAACTCAGTCAGTTGTTAAAACCCCCATGCGAATTATAAATCTTCCAGTGTCGTCGGATTTAATGTGTATTTATCACATACGTTTAAATCTGTTTCCCAGCTTCGAAAATAATAGTTAGCCCTCCCATATTTAGCCTTAGGAAGAGTTTATTCCTCCCGGTTTTAAGATAAGATCTTCGCGAAATCGTCGACTGTTCGAAAAGTGGAACAGGTGATATTTAGTTTATGTTAAAAATTAACTTAATATATAGTAAATAGATCCACTGTACTGCAGACAACCAAAAATTACCAGACTCTGAAATACATTTACTAATAAATCTCGTCAAATCGTAGGCAGTACACGAAATTATGAATTTAATTTTTATTTATTTTCTAACGAATTGAATAATTTCGCGCCTGTAGGATATTTGATGATGCAGTGTGCAGAATTAACTAATATTACCATCAGTCGTGGCAATATCTCGCAATGATTTAAAGAATTAAATAATTTAACCCCTGCAGAACAGCTTCATGATGCAGTAGGTTGAAATTACTGACTAATATTCCCATATGTCTTAGCAATATCTTACAATTATATAAAAAATTAAATAATTTTATGCCTGCAAGATATTTGATGATGTAGTGTGCGGAAATCAGTTTTGATGATGTAGTGTGCGGAATCAGATATTTGATGATGTAGTTACAAATCCGTCAGTAAAAACAAAAATAAGCATAAAAAAATACCATCAATCTTGGCAATATCTTATATTGATTAATAGATTTGAATAATTTCTCACCTGCAAGACACTTGATTTAGCCGTCCCGTGGCCGAGTGGTTAGCACGCTTGGCTACTGATCTACGGGACCTGGGTTCGAACCCCGGGCTTGGCTACTGATCTACGGGACCTGGGTCCGAGCCCCAGGTAAGGCATGGATGTGTGTGTCATTTTTCTGCTGAGGGCCTGCCATCCTCTCAGACCTTCTACTATGGCACATAAACTGACAGGCTCCTGTCAGCTGTAGTTCCCAGGTTCGAGCCCCAGCTGGGTCAGCGTTGAGATTTATCTCCGCAAAGTTCCCCGCCCTGCCCACGGTCAGTAGGGGACACCGATGGGCTTGGAAAGGCCGCCGTCCGTCGGATGGGACGTTAAGCCGTGGTCCCGTGTGCGGGAGAGCCATACCCTGTGCACGTTAAAGAACACGCTGGATGGCCTTGACGGGGGGCTACCATCTGTCTCCCAACAGCTGTTCCAGTGGGTCCCCTCTCCCAACCTTCTCTGAGCCTTCGGGGTCCATATGACCTGGCCATTTAGCCCATGGTGTGCAAAAAAGTGCCGCTCAGAGGTAAAACAACCTAACCCAAGCTCCTGTCAGACCTCTGTGGCAAGCAGCTGCTTCAGGGGGTATTATTTTTTTATTTTTTTTTAAGATACTTGATGGTGCAATGTGAAAAAATAGTGCTAATAATCAACAAAGTCTTGGCAATACTTTGCAATGTTTTAAAGAATTGAATTATTTCGCTCCTGCAAGATACTTGGGGGTGCAGTTGGAAATCAGTGACTAATATTCCCATAGTCTTAGCAATATTTTAAATTTTTTTAAAGAATTGAATAACATCGCCCTGAAAGATACTTGATGGGACAGTGGTGGAGAAATTAATGACTAACAGTCCCATCAGTCTTCCCAATATCTTATATTGATTTCAATAATTTCGCAGCTGTAAGATATTTGATAGTACTATGGGCGGAAATAAATGACTAATTATACTAGACAACAATTTGAAATTTTTTTTTTATAATAATATGAAAAATCTGCAGCACATAAAGTTTTTTTTAATTACGGATTGATGGAGGTTGCACGGGAAATCTATAACAGTTTGATGGATGGATGGATGGATGGATGTAAAATCTAACTTTTTTGATGGAGGTAGATTGATGTATGTATATATGTAGTATGGGACATCTGTAACGTTTTGATGCAGATTGCATGGAAATCTAACAATTTGATGGAGGTAGATTGATGTATGTAGTATGGGAAATCTGCAACATTTTAATGGAGGTTGCATGGAAAATCTGTAACATTTTGATGAAGGTAGATTGATGTATATATATATGTATGTAGTATGGGAAATCTGTAAATTTTTGATGGAGGTAGATTGATGTATGTATATATGTAGTATGGGAAATCTGTAACTTTTTGATGGAGGTAGATTGATGTATGTACATACGTAGTATAAGAAATCTGTAACATTTTGATGGAGGTAGATTGATGTATGTATATATGTAGTATGAGAAATATGTAAACATTTTGATGGAGGTTGCATGGGAAATCTGTAACTTTTTGATGGAGGTAGATTGATGTATGTACATACGTAGTATAAGAAATCTAACATTTTGATGGAGGTAGATTGATGTATGTATATATGTAGTATGGGAAATCTGTAACATTTTGATGGAGGTTGCATGGGAAATCTGTAACATTTTGATGGAGGTAGATTGATGTATGTATATATGTAGTATGGGAAATCTGTAACATTTTGATGGAGGTTGCATGGGAAATCTATAACATTTTAATGGAGGTTGCATGGAAAATCTAACATTTTGATGAAGGTAGATTGATGTATGTATATATGTATGTATGTAGTATGGGAAATCTGTAAATTTTTGATGGAGGTAGATTGATGTATGTATAGATGTAGTATGGGAAATCTGTAACATTTTGATGGAAGTTGCATGGAAAATCTATAACATTTTGATGGAGATTGCATGGGAAATCTGTAACATTTTGATGGAGGTTGCATTGGAAATCTGTAACATTTTAATGGAGGTTGCATGGAAAATCTGTAACATTTTGATGAAGGTAGATTGATGTATGTATATATGTATGTATGTAGTATGGGAAATCTGTAAATTTTTGATGGAGGTAGATTGATGTATGTACATACGTACTATGGGAAATCTGTAACATTTTGATGGAGGTAGATTGATGTATGTATATATGTAGTATGGGAAATCTGTAACATTTTGATGCAGGTTGCATGGGAAATCTGTAACATTTTGATGGAGATTGCATGGGAAATCTGTAACATTTTGATGGAGGTTGCATTGGAAATCTGTAACATTTTAATGGAGGTTGCATGGAAAATCTGTAACATTTTGATGAAGGTAGATTGATGTATGTATATATGTATGTATGTAGTATGGGAAATCTGTAAATTTTTGATGGAGGTAGATTGATGTATGTACATACGTACTATGGGAAATCTGTAACATTTTGATGGAGGTAGATTGATGTATGTATATATGTAGTATGGGAAATCTGTAACATTTTGATGCAGGTTGCATGGGAAATCTGTAACATTTTGATGCAGGTTGCATGGGAAATCTGTAACATTTTAATGGAGGTTGCATGGGAAATCTGTAACATTCTGATGGAGGTAGATTGATGTATGTATGTATGTATGTATGTATGTAGTATGGGAAATCTGTAACATTTTGATGGAAGTTGCATGGAAAATCTATAACATTTTAATGGAGGTTGCATGGGAAATCTGTAACTTTTTGATGGAGGTAGATTGATGTATGTATATATGTAATATGGGAAATCTGTAACATTTTGATGGAGGTAGATTGATTTATGTATGTATGTATGTAGCATGGGAAATCTGTAACATTTTGATGGAGGTTGCATGGGAAATCTGTAACATTTTGATGGAGGTTGCATGGGAAATCTGTAACATTCTGATGGAGGTAGATTGATGTATGTATATATGTAGTATGGGAAATCTGTAACATTTTGATAGAGGTAGATTGATGTATATGTGTAGTATGGGAAATCTGTAACCTTTTGATGGAGGTTGCATGGGAAATCTAACATTTTGATGAAGGTAGATTGATGTATGTATATATGTAGTGTGGGAAATCTGTAACATTTTGATGGAGGTAGATTGATGTATGTACATACGTAGTATAAGAAATCTGTAACATTTTGATGGAGGTAGATTGATGTATGTATGTAGTATGGGAAATCTAACATTTTGATGAAGGTAGATTGATGTATGTATATATGTAGTGTGGGAAATCTGTAACTTTTTGATGGAAGTTGCATGGAAATTCTATAACATTTTAATAGAGATTGCATGGGAAATCTGTAACATTTTGATGGAGGTAGATTGATGTATGTATGTATGTAGTATGGGAAATCTGTAACATTTTGATGGAGGTAGATAGCACACTTGGCTACTGATCTAAGGGACCTGGGTTCGAGCCCCGGGTAAGGCATGGATGTGTGTGTTGTTTTTCTGCTGAGGTCCTGCCATCCTCTCAGATCTTCTACTGTGGCATATAAACTGACAGGCTCCTGTCAGACCTCTGTGGCAAGCAGCTGCTTGAGAGGGTATTTTATTTAGATTGATATATGTATGTATGTAGTATGGGAAATCTGTAACATTTTGATGGAGGTTGCATGGGAAATCTGTAACATTTTGATGGAGGTAGATTGATGTATGTATGTATGTAGTATGGGAAATCTGTAACATTTTGATGGAGGTTGCATGGGAAATCTGTAACATTTTGATGGAGGTTGCATGGGAAATCTGTAACATTTTGATGGAGGTAGATTGATGTATGTATGTATGTATGTATGTAGTATGGGAAATCTGTAACATTTTGATGGAGGTTGCATGGGATATCTGTAACATTTTGATGGAGGTAGATTGATGTATGTATATATGTAGTATGGGAAATCTGTAACTTTTTGATGGAAGTTGCATGGAAAATCTATAACATTTTAATGGAGGTAGATTGATGTATGTATATATGTAGTATGGGAAATCTGTAACATTTTGATGGAGGTTGCATGGGAAATCTGTAACATTTTGATGGAGGTAGGATTGATGTATTTCAAACTTCAATGAATACGCATATCTGGGAAATAAAAATAAATGTGACTATTTTATTAAATTGCCACTTAAAACTCATTAATTAGTTACATGAATACAGTGAAAAAAATTAGAAACATTATAATTATCTTTCTGGCAACCTTCGTGTACAGTACGCGAAGGTTGTCAGATTTCTAAAAAAAATCGTTCCCAGATATTTTTTCTGAATTCTGTAATCAGCCATAGTGTTCGGATATTTTTTTGAGCGACTATACTCGTCTACCAAAAAATTGTCCATACTAGAAAACAAACTCAAATGTAATTATAAACGAAAATAAATATCTGTTCATTTTATTGTATTTAATAAAAATCGCAACATATTTGGTATTAACCTAAGATACGACATGTATACGTAAATAGTACTTTTTACTGATTGTAAAATATTTTACTCAATGAAATGCTTTAAAAAATTTGAATTTTGACTATTTTGAGGCCCCCACGAACCAATTAAGTTTCAAAATAAATTAAAAAAATCTCAAGCAGCTGCTTGTCACAGAGGTCTGACAGGAGGTGTCAGTTTATACGCCATAGTAGAAGGTATGTAAGGATGGCGGAACCTTAGCAGAAAAACGACACATACATCCATATCTTACCCTGGGGCTCGAACCCAGGTCCCTTATCAGTAGCCAAGCGCGCTAACCACTCGGTCACATCAGGCTCATCAGAAGTATACAACTAATTCAAAATTTCTTTCGCGATTTATAAGACTACGTACTAAACATAATGACACTATAATCATCACGGTATGTATAACATTAGAAAGAGTTGAAAGCATATATTTTACTTCTTGTATAAACAGAAAACTACGACTTGAAACGCCTCAAAAATCGTCGTTCTACATCACTCATCGTGAATGTCATCTCCAACGATTTGACGGCCATGTTGGTTAAGCCCTCTCGGTTCGGTAAGCACCGATATACAATCTCCAATGCACAGATATCGGCGATTCCACCGTACCCCTCAGGGTAGGGGCATGCGACCCCTGTGTTGCGGGCGGCCACAGGGCGGAGGGATACTGCGCTAATGATGTTAAGATTCTGGGAGCGGATGGTTTGGTGGTGATTAGGGTCTTTGTGATAGAGATCGGCGGGTTCTCTCCATTGTATGCGGAGGTAGTGATGTGCATACACCTCATTAGTGATGTTGCTGCCGTGGGTGGTAAAGAGCTTGCTTGTAACGAATCACCCATTCCTGCATCGGCAGATGATGTCTCTATGAGGGCTGAAAATGACATTGGCAATATGTTTTCATTTTTCGCTGTTTAGCAGACTGTACTGGATTGTGGACAGATGAATCTCTGGCAGTTTGATTTATGCAAAGAGTGTAATTTCTTGGTCTTTGGAATTATTCTCCGAATATGGTTTTTGTCTGTATAATTGTCAGAAGCATCAGAAACTGTATTAGAGGATATTATTTCAATTATTAACGTACAGTCGCTCAAATAAATATCCGAACACTATGGTTAATTACAGAATTCAGAAAAAATAAATGGCAATGATTTTTTTTTAGAAATTGGTGATCTGGCAACCTTCGTGTTACGTAACACGAACATTTCGTATTTTCCTTTTTATGTAAGGGTCGTCCAACGGAAAAGTGGACACCCTATTTCGTTTATCTTATTGTATAAGAGCATTTCGTATGAAAAGCAAACCCTATTTCGTTTATGTTTGGTATAAGAGCCTTTCAAATTAAAAGTGGGCCTTATATCTTATGGTATAAGAGCCTTTCAAATGAAAAGTGGGTCTTATCTCGTTTATCTTATGGTATAAGAGCCTTTCAAATGAAAACTGAGCCTTAAATCTTATGGTATAAGAGCCTTTCAAATGAAAGTGGGCCTTATATCGCTTATCTTGTGGTATAAAAGCCTTCCAAATGAAAAGTGAGCCTTATCTCGTTTATCTTATGGTATAAGAGCCTTTCAAATGAAAACTGGGCCTTAAATCTTATGGTATAAGAGCCTTTCAAATGAAAGTGGGCCTTATATCGATTATCTTGTGGTATAAAAGCCTTTCAAATGAAAAGTGAGCCTTATCTCGTTTATCTCATGGTATAAGAGCCTTTCAAATGAAAACTGGGCCTTAAATCTTATGGTATAAGAGCCTTTCAAATGAAAACTGGGCCTTAAATCTTATGGTATAAGTTTAATCTATGGTATAATTTAATAATTATGGTATAAGTTAAACGAAATAGGGTTTGCTTATGGTATAAGGTTTAATCTTATGGTATAAGAGCCTTTCAAATAAAAACTGGGCCTTAAATCTTATGGTATAAGAGCCTTTCAAATGAAAGTGGGCCTTACATCGCTTATCTTGTGGTATAAAAGCCTTTCAAATGAAAAGTGAGCCTTATCTCGTTTATCTTATGGTATAAGAGCCTTTCAAATGAAAAGTGAAGCTTATCTCGTTTATCTTATTGTATAAGAGCCTTTCAAATGAAAAATGAGCTTTATCTCGTTTTTCTTATGGTATAAGGGCCATTCAAATGAAAAGTTGTCAGCTCTATATCTGGGTAACTGACTAAGTTTTGTGCTCTCACCCAGGGCAATGGCTACACATAGAAGGAACTCATCAACACCCGCATCCGTAGCAAGTATCAGTTTCAATATGAGAGACGCTATGGGATTCCTGTAAACTACAGAAGAATCCAAAGTGGAATAATGTGTTGTACTCTGACGTTTTAATTTCGCTATCAGGGTCCACTGTTGACTGAGTTTCTAGATCTTGGTGACAACTTCAATTCGCGACGATATTGCGGAACTATGGGCATTCGAAGGCAGGCAATAAAGTTGGGTTGGGTTGTTTTACTTCTGAGCGGCATTTTTTTGCACACCATGGGCTAAATGGCCAGGTCACATGGACCCCGAAGGCTCAGAGAAGGTTGGGGGAGATGACCCACTGGAATAGCTGTTGGGAGAAAGATGGTAGCTTCCCGTCAAGGCCATTCAGCGTGTTCTTTAACGTGCACAGGGTATGGCTCTCCCGCACACGGGGCCACGGCTTAACGTCCCATCCGACAGACGGCGGCATTTCCAAGCCCATCGGTGTCCCCTACTGACCGTGGGCAGGGCGGGGAATTTTGCGGAGATAAATCTCAAAGCTGACCCAGCTGGGACTCGAACCTGGGAACTACAGATTACGAGCCTGGCGCGCTACCGACTGAGCCACCCCCGCTCCCAGGCATTAAATTTGAAGCTTACCTTGTTACATAAGTGTCGTTCAAACGAAATGTAGGCAACACCTATTGCCTGTTAATAGACAGAAGAAAAGAAGCATAACCGTCAACTCCACAAAGGCAAAAGTGTGTTTTCGCCCCCGGTGTCATTTTAAAATTTAAAAAACACAAATTGTATTTTGCATCTTGTATCGTGCAAAACAAAATCAGCAAGCATACAATAATGAACGGTTACAAATGATAATTTTTACGTCAAGGTAAGATTTTTGTTTTAATTGAGGTTGGCAACGCTGAATACGGATAGAATCTGCTGTCTGTTAGAGATCTTTAGTGCTAGAGATCTTTAGTGCTAGAGATCTGCTTGGCTGATTCCCATGTATTCAGTTAATACAGCAAGCGCCAGATCAACATAAATGTATTTCTGAAACAACTGGTAAAATCTGACGCATTTGTTATGTTCAAAATTATAAGTAGCATTTTAAAACATTTAGAAGGGGCAACCACTTCCATTCAGAAGAAATGCCTGTATTTGAAGACGTCTATAAGCATTATTAAATAACTTGCGAGATACAATTTTGAACATGAAAGATTTAGTTAAATATTTTGTCGGATTTTTTCCTCTTCATAGTTATCACCAAAACAAATGGTCATTTCTCTTATGATTTTCCGTGAAAAGTCATAAATATGCGTATTTAACATCAAAGGGATAGGGATGGCGGGGATGGCTCAGTCGGTAGAGCGCCAGGCTCGTAATCTGTAGTTCTCAGATTCGAGTCCCAGCTGGGTCAGCGTTGAGATTTGTCTCCGCAAAATTCCCCGCCCTGCCCACGGTCAGTAGGGGACACCGATGGGCTTGGAAAGGCCGTCGTCCGTCAGATGGGACGTTAAGCCGTGGCCCTGTGTGCGGGAGAGCCATACCCTGTGCACGTTAAAGATCACCTGGATGGCCTTGACGGGGGGCTACCATCTGTCTCCCAACAGCTGTTCCAGTGGGTCCCCTCCCCCAACTTTCTCTGAGCCTTCGGGGTCCTTGTGACCTGGCCATTTAGCCCATGGTGTGCAAAAAAGTGCCGTTCAGAGGTAAAACAACCCAACCCATCATAGAGATGGGGATGGCGGGGGATGCATTGCCCTTGCTCCCTCACTAGATCCAGCTCTGAATAGATCTATTCGGTCCACGTACTAAAATCTTAAAGTCGTCACTTATGGAAACAAGTATACATAAAAGGAATTAATCAACGCGAGAAACAATGGTAAATATCGGTTTGAACGTGGCAGAGACTATGTTCGATTTTGGATGATTCCATAATTGATTGGAATTCACAATGTGCGGTATGCTGATTATATTAGCCTCATGATCGAGCAAAAGATAAAGCTCCTAGGACTTTTGAGTTCTAGGAAGGTTTTTTACAAGAAGGTTATTTCTCTACATGAAACATCTGTTCTCTTACTGCCATTAATAATTTTGAACAGATATAGTTGGGAATGCGTGGAACATTTTCCTGTAATCCTGGTTACTTTTCTAAAGAAAATACAATTGCATTTGTAGGTTGGGTTGTTTTACCTCTGAGCGGCACTTTTTTGCACACCATGGGCTAAATGGCCAGGTCACATGGACCCCGAAGGCTCAGAAGGTTGGGGGAGGGGACCCACTGGAACAGCTGTTGGTAGACAGATGGTAGCCTCTCGTCAAGGCCATCCAGCGTGTTCTTTAACGTGCACAGGGTATAGGCTCTCCCGCACACGGGGCCACGCCTTAACGTCCCATCCGACGGACGGCGGAATTTCCAAGCCCATCGGTGTGCCCTACTGACCGTGAGCAGGGCGAGGAATTTTGCGGAGATAAATCTCAACGCTGACCCAGCTGGGACTTATATATTCTTTCGACCGTTATCTTCTAACTTTGAGCATGTCTCCAGTAGTTTGAGTCTACTTATCACTTAGCAGTGAATTTTCTACTTCAGCCCTGTTCTGAATCTTTAGGATTCTTGTGAAAGGTAGGATTGCAATACAATAAAGTCTTTTAGTTCTATTGTATTGCAAAAAGAAGTGTGTTCTGGAATAAAAACAGATTAACTCCCTACTAAAAAGAAGACGATATATTTGTTTCCCCGGTACACGAGTGGTTGGGTTATAAAAAATTGTGACCCATGGTGTGCAAAAAAATGCCGCTCAGATACCTCTGAGCGGCACTTTTTTGCACACCATGGGTTAAATGGCCAGGTCACAAGGATCCCGAAGGCTCAGAGAAGGTTGGGGGAGGGGATTCACTGGGACAGCTGTTGGGAGACAGATGGTAGCCTCCCGTCAAGGCCATCCAGCGTGTTCTTTAACGTGCGCAGGGTATGGCTCTCCCGCACATGGGGCCACGGTTTAAAGTCCATCCGACGGATGGTGTTCTTTCCAAGCCTATCGGTGTCCCCTACTGACCGTGGGCAGGGCGGGGAGTTTTGCGGAAATAAGTCTCAACGCTGACCCAGCTGGGACTCGAACCTGAGAACTACAGATTACGAGTCTGACGGGCTATCGACTGAGCCACCCCCGCCCCACACGAGTGGTTAGTGCTTTCCAGATAACCACTTGACGCTCCAGTGATTGTAGCCCCAAATAAAGTATGGCTGTTTATGTTGTCTATCTGCTGAGGTCTCACCATCCACACGGATCTTCTTTATGGCATATTACAGTCACAGGCTCCTTTCGGACCTCTGTGACAAACAGCTTTTTAATATTTGCCTTTACATTAGAGATGAAACTCAAATCTTTCAAATCCCTCAAATTATTTCTTCAAGAATTAGGGTAGTGATTTCCAAAGGAGTTTTCGAAATTTGTGGGGGCGTTTCTTTCTTGGAGTTTTTTTGGTAGAAACAGATTAAGTAAAATATCGAACAATTCTCAGACTAACATGATTACGCATGTTTTGTTTCGAGAGAAAAATCCTTAAAAATTCATGGATACAATATCACATGACTGGTATTAAAAATGTTTTCTCAGTTTTATACAGAGAAAACTATTTTGAGTTCAGGATAGAAAGTAATACTTGGTAAAAGGGGCATTAGAAAATAATTCTTCCTGAAAAGGGGCGTTGGAAATTAATACTTTTCAAAATAGGATGTTAGAAAATAATATTTCGCAAAGGGAAACTGATACTTGTTAGAAAGGGGCGTTTGTAAATGAACTTTGTTAAAGAGAGCGTTTGAAAATAATACTTGGTAAAATAATGCGTTTAGAAAATAATACTTTTTTGAAGAGGGTTTATAAATTAATACTTGGAAAAAGGGTGTGTTTCAAAATAAAACTTGTAAAAGGGACTATTAGAAAATTATACTTGTTAAAAAGGAGAATTTCAAAATAATACTTGGTTGAAGGGGTCTTTACAAAACAATACTTAGGAAAAGGAAACGTTATAAAAAATATATACTTGGTAAAAGGAAACGTTACAAAACAATACTTAGGAAAAGGAAACGTTACAAAATAACACTTAGGAAAAGGAAACGTTACAAAATAATACTTAGGAAAAGGAAACGTTACAAAATAATACTTAGGAAAAGGAAACGTTACAAAATAATACTTAGGAAAAGGAAACGTTATAAAAATATATACTTGGTAAAAGAAAACGTTACAAAATAATACTTGGTAAAAGAAAACGTTACAAAATAATACTTGGTAAAAGGAAACGTTACAAAATAATACTTAGTAAAAGGAAACGTTACAAAATAATATTTGGTAAAAGGGGGCTTTTGAAAATAATACTTGGTAAATGGGGGCTTTAAAAATAGTATGTAGTGAAAGCATTGTGCTAAAAAGATTTGTAAGAGCTGTATTGAAGTGATGACTTGTGATCTCGATTGAAGCAACGACTACAGAAAGAGCAGAGAGAGACAACCATGAGCGAAGCAGCATCATCGATAAGCAGAGCGTGTGATGAACAACTTGTTGTCGTAACATCAGCCACCACTTCTGCTTCAACTGCCAGGCAGAGGAGGAGGATGTCGAGAGGAAGACGAGAGAGCGAGAGGAAAATCCCATATCGTTATCTATGTTAATACGTTTCATCATCGCGAATGTCCCTGCCAGAGAGCGGTGAAGGGAAGCAAGAGAGAAGGGAGAGCCGGAATGACTCGCCAGAGTGTGTGCTGCTCACCGTAGCCCTGTACGGCTCGGCTCTCTCCCACCACCATACGACCGACCGCGTGAGTCGCGATCGCACTCCGCAGTGCGTGCCTGGTTGGCTGCTCTGCCTTGCTACGATTAGAGCTGGGAGGGCAAGCGAACTGGAAGTCCAGAGCGAGAGTAAGCGAGGAAAGTGCCACCAATCAGTAACAGCTGGGCGCCACCATGCCTCAGTTACTATGCGTCGGTGATCCGCCCTGTTCAGCTAGAGAATTACCATAACCGAACCGCCTTTGTTCGCGGGTTTAGTTCGTCTCCGTAACTTTCCAGTCGAGAAGATCTCTGCAGTTGTATTTGTCTCCCAAGTGTACAAAATTGTTAGCGGAGTTTTTTTTTTTGTAGAGTGTGTGCTTGTGTGGTAGCGGTTTTCATTGAGACGTGAAATTTGAAAGGATCGTATTGATCTGTTTTACACCAGTTTCAATATTTTAGCGTTTGACTTGTAATGGCTTGCAATGAATGTCTGTTTATTGTTATTGCTACAGAATTAACTTGAGTGTTTCAGTCTTGTGTTAAGTGTAAGCTTTATTCAAAGCAGTGTTGGGTATTTTTAACAAGTATGCCAGTACGCCATTCCGGAATATTTTTATTTATTTTTTTATATTTAAAAAAGTTATCTCAGATCTCCTACTATGGCATATAAACTGACAGGCTCCTGTCAGACCTCTGTGGCAAGCAGCTGCTTGAGGGGGTATTTATTTATTTTTAATATTTGGCCGAGTGGTTAGCGCGCTTGGCTACTGATCTAAGGGACCTGGGTTCGAGCCCCGGTAAGGCATGGATGTATGTGTCGTTTTTCTGCTGAGGTCCTGCCATCCTCTCAGACCTTCTACTATGGCATATAAACTGACAGTCTCCTGTCCGACCTCTGTGGCAAGCAGCTGCTTGAGGGGGTATTTATTTTTTTATATTATCTGTAATAATAAAAGAACGCATCTGTGTGTGTGTGTGTCTGTTTTAGACATAACTCATAGGGAAATCATGGGTTGTTTTACCTCTGAGCGGCACTTTTTTTGCATACCATGAGCTAAATGGCCAGGTCGCAAGGACCCCGAAGGCTCAGAGGGGAAATCATCGCAATCGCTTCAAATTTTCACAAGGACACATAAAACTATCCTTCAGTTCAATGAAAATTAGAATATAAAGATTTCATATTAAAAGTGAGATCAGGGCATAGCTGGGCACAATTCATCTAGTGATATATAAAATAGATTACCTCTCAAGGTAGGGGGCGGGGGTGGCTCAGTCGGTAGCGCTCCAGGCTCGTAATCTGTAGTTCCCATCGAGTCCCAGCTGGGTCAGCGTTGAGATTTATCTCCGCAAAATTCCCCGCCCTGTCCACGGTCAGTAGGGGACACCGATGGGCTTGGAAAGGCCGCCGTCCTTCGGATGGGACGTTAAGCCGTGGCCCCGTGTGCGGGAGAGCCATACCCTGTGCATGTAAAAGAACACGCTGGATGGCCTTGACCGGAGGCTACCATCTGTCTCCCAACAGCTGTTCCAGTGGGTCCCCTCCTGCAACCTTCTCCAAGACTTCGGGGTCTATGTGACCTGGCCGTTTAGCCCATGGTGTGCAAAAAAGTGCCGCTCAAAGGTAAAACAACCAAACCCAAACAACCTCTGAGCGGCACTTTTTTTGCATACCATGGGCTAAATGGCCAGGTCACAAGGACCCCGAAGGCTCAGAGGGGAAATCATCGCAATCGCTTCAAATTTTCACAAGGACACACAAAACTATCCTTTCAGTTCAATGAAAATTAGAATATAAAGATTTCATATTAAAAGAGAGATCAGGGCATAGCTGGGTACAATTCATCTAGTGATATATAAAATAGATTACCTCTCAAGGTAAAAGTTTCAGAGGTAAAATAGATTAACTCCAAAAGAACTGTTTGCCACAGAAATCTGACAAAAGCCTATTAATGCAAAACGTCATAGTGAAGGTCTATGAGGAAGGCGAGACCTCAGCAGAAAGACAACACAAGAAAAAGAATATCCATGCCTTATCCGGGGCTAGAACCAGAGTCCTTTTGATCAGTATTTATTATTTATAAATTAAAGCAAAGATATCTAGTTTAAATGAAACATATACTCCGAGGAATTCGCGAATATAAGAAGAAAAATAACAGTACTATCCACACTTCTGATTCTTCACAGGGGCGGGGGTGGCTCAATCTTTAGCGCGCCAGATTTTACAGATTTTTTGCACACCATGATTACAGAATTCAGAAAAAATATCGGGCAACGATTTTTGTTAGAAATTAGTGATCTGGCAACCTTCGTGTCACGTGACACGATATTGAATTGTGATATTTTTTCTGAATTCTGTAATCAACCATAGTGTTCGGATACTTATTTTGAGCGACTGTACTCTTTTTAATTTTAAAAATTATATATTTTTTAGCTTAAAACGGTTTAATTTTCTTCAGTTCCTGAAATATTTTATAATATATAAAGATGTATATCCTGCCATCCTCACAGACCTACTATGGGTATAAACTAACAGGCGAGTTTCAAAATAATACTTGGTAAAAGGGACTATCAGAAAATGATACTTGTTATAAAGGGGAGTTTGTAAATAATACTTGGTTGAAGGGGGGTCGTTACAAAATAATACTTAGGAAAAGGAAACCTTAAAAAAATAATACTTAGGAAAAGGAAAGGTTACAAAATAATACTTAGGAAAAGGAAACGTTACAAAATAATACTTGGGAAAAGGAAACGTTAGAAAATAATACTTGGGAAAAGGAAACCTTACAAAAATAATACTTGGGAAAAGGAAACGTTACAAAATAATACTTGGGAAAAGGAAACGTTACAAAATAATACTTGGGAAAAGGAAACCTTACAAAAATAATACTTGGGAAAAGGAAACGTTACAAAACAATACTTAGGAAAAGGAAACGTTACAAAATAATACTTAGGAAAAGGAAACGTTACAAAATAATACTTAGGAAAAGGAAACGTTACAAAATAATACTTGGGAAAAGGAAACGTTACAAAATAATACTTGGGAAAAGGAAACCTTACAAAAATAATACTTGGGAAAAGGAAACGTTACAAAATAATACTTGGGAAAAGGAAACGTTACAAAATAATACTTGGGAAAAGGAAACGTTACAAAATAATACTTGGGAAAAGGAAACCTTACAAAAATAATACTTGGGAAAAGGAAACGTTACAAAATAATACTTGGGAAAAGGAAACCTTACAAAATAATACTTGGGAAAAGGAAACCTTACAAAAATAATACTTGGGAAAAGGAAACGTTACAAAATAATACTTGGGAAAAGGAAACCTTACAAAATAATACTTGGGAAAAGGAAACCTTACAAAAATAATACTTGGGAAAAGGAAACGTTACAAAATAATACTTGGGAAAAGGAAACGTTACAAAATAATACTTGGGAAAAGGAAACGTTACAAAATAATACTTGGGAAAAGGAAACCTTACAAAAATAATACTTGGGAAAAGGAAACGTTACAAAATAATACTTGGGAAAAGGAAACCTTACAAAATAATACTTGGGAAAAGGAAACCTTACAAAAATAATACTTGGGAAAAGGAAACGTTACAAAATAATACTTGGGAAAAGGAAACCTTACAAAATAATACTTGGGAAAAGGAAACCTTACAAAATAATACTTGGGAAAAGGAAACCTTACAAAAATAATACTTGGGAAAAGGAAACGTTACAAAATAATACTTGGGAAAAGGAAACCTTACAAAAATAATACTTGGGAAAAGGAAACGTTACAAAATAATACTTGGGAAAAGGAAACCTTACAAAATAATACTTGGGAAAAGGAAACCTTACAAAAATAATACTTGGGAAAAGGAAACGTTACAAAATAATACTTGGGAAAAGGAAACGTTACAAAATAATACTTGGGAAAAGGAAACCTTACAAAATAATACTTGGGAAAAGGAAACCTTACAAAAATAATACTTGGGAAAAGGAAACGTTACAAAATAATACTTGGGAAAAGGGTGTTTTGAAATAATACTTGGTAAATGGGGGCTTTAAAAATAATATGTGGTGAAAGGGGGCACGTCATGGCTTCATCCAATGCGCAGTCTCATCAGTCCTATCAGACCTCTGAGGCAAGCAGCTGCTTGAGGGGATATTTAATTTTTAATTTAATATACTCTAACTCCCCTCACGACGCATTTTGGGCCATAGTATGTGCTCAGGAATATAATTTTTAAGAAAAACATCGAAGATATGTGCGTTTGCTACATTACCAAAAAGACGAGATCTCTCAATATCATTTTAAATGGGAAATTCACATTCAGAACTGACTTTCAAATTTAGCTTTTTTTTACAGAAAATTATCACTGGATGTAAATTTGAGATATCACTTAAAAATCATCAAAATATAGATTTCTTTTAATATTTATGTATCAAAATATTTATTTCTTTTAATATTCAAAGAATTTGGTAACTAAAATTTTCAACTTTTTTTACTCAAAAGTACATTAAAACCGAAATGACAACTGTTGTAATAAATCGTATGTTAAAATAAATATAATTTTAGAAGTTTATGTAATGAGTGTTTCAATTTCATCAAATTTGTAGGAAAACTTTTATGACGAAGGTCTGTTTTCTGTTAATGAAAAATGCTTCTCAGTGGTGGGAATCGAAAGAATCCGTCCATCTCGTAATAGCTATCGGGTGGGTCTATCTCTCTTACCTATCTCTGAGACCTTGGAGTGCTTGTGATCTGATTATTTATACCAATGTTTCCCCTAAAAAGAAAACTGCCTCTCAAAAGTAAAAACCAAACAACCATCTCGTGTATCCAGTGGATTCGCTTTTCTTACCTATCTCTGAGGGACGGGGGTGGCTCAGTCGGTAGCGGGGCAGGCTCGTAATCTGTAGTTCCCAGGTTCGAGTCCCAGCTGGGTCAGCGTTGAGATTTGTCTCCGCAAAATTCCTCGCTCTGCCTACTGTCAATAGGGGACACCGATGGGCTTGGAAAGGCCGCCGTCCGTCGGATGGGACGTTAAGCCGTGGCCCCGTGTGCGGGAGAGCCATACCCTGTGCACGTTAAAGAACACGCTGGATGGCCTTGACAGGAGGCTACCATCTGTTTCCCAACAGCTGTTCCAGTGGGTCCCCAACCCTTCTCTAAGCCTTCGGGGTACATGTGACCTGGCCATTTAGCCCATGGTGTGCCGCTCAGAGGTAAAACAACCCAACCTATCTCTGAACTCTTAGGCTGAATGACCAGATCAATAGGATCCTATTTCATTGGTTGATTGAGTTTTAAATTGAACAAATTAATTGAAAGAGTTAAAAAGTGAAACAAAAGCAGGCTAATGCATCTCTTTCGTGAAAGCAGTCAGTGGATCCCCGTCCTCTATTCAGTTCTGATTTTTGGGGGTTCTTAAGAAATGGCCATTTAGCACATTGTTTCCAAAACAATTTCTCAAAAAACGACAGCAACAGTAAAACGTGAATGGACGCAATTAAAGCAATGAGACTGGGAAATAGACGCATCAGTGGTTCTTGCCAGTCATTGGTTGATTGAGCTGTCAATCACTTATCGGTGGACCAATAAGTCATGATATCATTAATCGATTTGTGAGATCATTGTTTGATTGACAAATAGTTGATAACTGAATCAACCAACGACCTACAAGGACCATGGGTTCATCAACTGCGCAGTCTCATTGTCTCAGTTATTTCCACTCGCACTTTCCCATACCTATAGAAGCCTAAACCGTATGAGAAGTAAAATTGCAGTGATCATAAATTATATTTTATTAATACCTGGTTTACCAGGTTTGGCAAGTTTGAAATAGACATAAGAGTTCAGTGGGTTAAAAAAATTTGAAAACCTCTGAGTTAGTTGGGTTCAGTTGCTTTAAATCTGAGTGGAGCTTTTTTCGTACACAATGGACTAAATGTCAGGGTCATAAGAACCCCGGAAGAGAAGGCTCAAAGAAGGTTAGAGGGAGGGGACCCAATGGATAGGCTGTTATGAGGAATATGATAGCCATTCAGCGTGTTCTTTAACGTGCACAGGGTACGGATCTTCCACACACGGGTCCACGGCTTAACGTTTCATCCGATGGGTGGCGATATTTCCAAGCCCATCGGTGTCCCCTATTGACCGAAGGCAGGGCGGGGAGTTTTCCGGAGATAAATCTCAACGCTGGCCCAGCTGGGATTCGAACCTGGGAACTGCAGATTACGAGCCTAACATGCTACCGACTGAGCCACTCCTGCCTCACTGAGTTAGTTATGTTGATCTCTCTCAGCCTTAAATTCTCACAGTGTCATTAATGTAACTAAAGATCTCACACCCAGGTGTTTTTGGGGCGGGGGTGGCTCAGTCGGTAGCGCGCCAGGCTCGTAATCTGCAGTTCCCAGGTTCGAGTCCCAGCTGGGTCAGCGTTGAGATTTATCTCCGCAAAATTCCCCGCCCTGCCCACGGTCAATAGGGGACACCGATGGGCTTGGAAAGGCCGTCGTCCGTCGGATGGGACGTTAAGCCGTGGCCCCGTGTGCGGGAGAGCCATACCATGAGCACGTTAAAGAACACGCTGGATGGCCTTGACGGGAGACTACCATCTGTCTCCCAACAGCTGTTCCAGTGGGTCCCCTCCCCCAACCTTATCTGAGCCTTCGCGGTCCATGTGACCTGGCCATTTAGCCCATGGTGTGCAAAAAAGTGCCGCTCAGAGGTAAAACAACCCAACTGCTCGAATACCTCATTTTCCCAGTTCTCTTATGAATGTCTAACTTTGTCATACAAATTGGTGAGAAAATGTTGCCATAATGAAAAAAAAATTATCTTAATTTTTTTTTATTAGAAACGCATTTTACGAGTCTCTGAAAGTGAAAAACGTTTTATCTCTCAGTCAACCTGCATGAGTTTCAAATCAACCGATTAAGCCCAAAAAATTTGAAAATCAATTTTTAAATTCAGTCGCCTCAATTATTCAAGCCCGGCATTTTAACGATCAACATTAACGATTAAATATAGAATTTCAGTTCAAAACGTGAACACCTGAGTGTGAGATATTTAGTTACATTAATGACACTGTGAGAATTTAATGCTGAGAGAGATCAACGTAACTAGCTCAGTGGGGCGGAGGTGGCTCAGTCGGTAACGCGCTAGGCTCGCAATCTGCAGTTCCCAGGTTCGAGTCCAGCTGGGGCAGCGTTGAGATTTATCTCCGGAAAACTCCCCGCCCTGCCCACGGTCAGTAAGGGATACTGAACACAATTTACGCTTAAATGTAAAATCTCAATTAAAAAGAAGCTTAGATGTCAAATTACAATGAAAAAAAAAAATCTAATGCACATTTTCAACACAAAAACTGAAAGCCTAAAAATTCGGTTTAAAAACTGAGTGCTTACAAGTAAATTTCAACTAAAAACAAAGCTTAAATATTGAATTTAAATTTAGAAATAAAGTAAAAATATAATTCAAAAACCTTAAATATAAAATACCATTTCAGATCATAAACGTATAAATTTAAACTAAAAAATGCAATATTTAACTACAGAATTTCAACTCCAAAAAATTAACTATTAAATACAAAATTTCAGTTCAAACATAAAATTTCAATTCAAAGATCAGCACCTTAATTCCCAACTTTCAACTCAATATGAAAGACAAAATCCAAAATTTCAATTTAAAAAAACTAACCCCTAAATGCAAAATTCCAATTCAAATGATGAAAGCCTAAATACAATATTTCTATTCAAAAATGAATGTCTAAATGCAAAATTTCCATTCAAAAGATGAACGCCTAAATACAAATTTTCAAATCAAAAGACGAACGCCTAAATACAAATTTTCAAATCAAAAGACGAGCGGCCTAAATGCTGCTATTCACCTAATGTCCTGAGAATACGATTCTATAATTAAGACTACGGAACGTTTTAAAAAATGGCGATTTCTACAAAAAATGCTCGATCAAGCTCCGTCATATTTTTCTTAATTCAAAAATCAAAAAATTATCATCTCGCTCAAAAAATTATCCGAACACTGTGGTTGATTACAGAATTCAGAAAAAATATCTGGCAAAGACTTTTTTTAGAAATTAGTGATCTGGCAACCTTCGTGTCACGTGACACGAAGGTTGCCGCTATGGTTGATTACAGAATTCAGAAAAAATATCTGGAGCGTGTACAGCAACTGCACACGCTCCAGTCACGTGACACGAAGGTTGCCAGATCACTCATTTCTAAAAAAAAAGTCGTTGCCATATATTTTTTCTGAATTCCGTAATCAACCATAGTGTTCGGATACTTTTTTGAGCGACTGTACACTCGCAAGTATCAATATAAAAAAGATCTTGTAGCCAAAAAATTAATATGAAACCCACTAAAGAGTGTCTTTTTGGTTATATAGCACTTAAAGGAACCGCAAGTTGTGTTCTGCAACTTCCATAATTTGAAAGCATAACGAAAATTTAAAGTACAAGACTACATTTTGTTGTTGATTAATGACATACGTATACAGAAAGTTTATTCAACATAATCCTAATTTCATGTTTTCCGTAAAACATAGACACTATAAATGTAAGGGGCGGGGGTGGCTCAGTCGGTAGCACGCCAGGCTCGTAATCTGCAGTTCCCAGGTTCGAGTCCCAGTTGGGTCCGCGTTGAGACTTATCTCCACAAAATTCTCCGCCCAGCCCACGGTCAGTAAGGGACAACCGATGGGCTTGGAAAGTCCGCTGTCCTTCAGATGGGACGTTAAGCCGTGGCCCCGTGTGCGGGAGAGCCATACCCTGTGCACGTTAAAGAACACACTGAATGGCTTTGACGGGTGGCTACCATCTGTCTCCCAGCAGCTGCTCCAGTGGGTCCCCTCACCCAACCTTCTCTGAGCCTTCGGGGTCCTTGTGACCTGGCCATTTAGCCCATGGTGTGCAAAAAAGTGCCTCTCAGATGTAAAACAACCCAAACAACCCAACTATAATGTAAAATTCACTGAAAAATCCACTTATTTTACACAAAACTACAGATGCGACACGTTTTAGGGCGGCCTTTGAAAATTGAATCGTATAAAGCTATCATACATTATTTTCTTACTATTATATAATGATAAGAACATGAATATTAAATCTGTTGTCACACAGTTGATTTATCTCAAATGCTTTATTAACATACAACGTAAAGGATATGCATGCAAACATCTGCATGATTTCAGCGGAGTGTTAAATCTTACATTAATCACAGCAATCGCTTAAAATATCACAATTCGAGGCGTCATTAAAATTTACCGTTTGCCCTACGTCTCAACTTTAATAATGAAATGCGATAACAGATATGCATTATTCATGCAATGGCAAAACAAAAAAGTTTCAGTTTATCAATAACTAAAGATCGCAGCTATGCCGATGTTTAAGCAAAAAGCATCTAGCTTCTTTCCTTGAACTTTCTCTGGGGCGGGGGTGGCTCAGTCGGTGGCGCGCCAGGCTCGTAATCTGCAGTTTCTAGATTCGAGTCCCAGCTGGGTCAGCGTTAAGATTTATCTCCGGAAAACTCCCTGCCCACGGTCAGTAGGGGAAACCGATGGGCTTGGAAAGGCCGCCGTCCGTCGGATGGGACGTTAAGCCGTGGCCCCGTGTGCGGGAGAGCCATACCATGTGCACGTTAAAGAACACGCTGGATGGCCTTGACGGGAGGCTACCATCTGTCTCCCAACAGCTGTTCCAGTGGGTCCCCTCCCCCAACCTTCTCTGAGCCTTCGGGGTCCTTGTGACCTGGCCATAGCCCTTGGTGTGCAAAAAAGTGCCGCTCAGAGGTAAAACAACCCAACCGTTAAACTCTCTAAAATAAATATGTAAAAGGAACTTTTCACTATAACATTATATTTCGTTATAATTTCATTATATTTTTTCTAAACTTCCCCACTTACAATCTTTGAACTACATAATTATGAAAGAACTTTTCACTATGATACTGTAGACTAAAAATGCTTTTATGTTGTATAATGTTATACGTAACGAATAAAATCCATAGTAAATTTACAGAATTTACAGTACTAATTCAAAGGCAAATGTAATCACAATAACCTAAATATTTCGAGAACATACTAGATTAAAAGAATTGTTAAAACTTAAAAGTTTCACAAAATCTTAGCGAATGATTTTTTGCATCATCATAAAAAAAACCTTATCACGTTATCATCATTTGCCCTCAATACTTGCGACATCACCAGATAATAAACGCTGTAACATTTTTTTTTTACATATTTGGGCTTCATCATTTATGAATTATCAGTTATTTGTTACACTTCTAACATCATGACATAAAGATTATTAATTTATACAGACAACGGACAGAAAAATTTAAACATCATCATCTTGTGTCAGTGGAGAATGAAATTCGAGGCTATGTAACTGGTTCAAGAAATTTATGTGGAAAAAATATCACACAATCTGTTGCTGGTTAAAGTAAATTACGTATGGGAGAAAACAGAAAAATTTATGCGAAAAAATATGACAAGATAAATAAAAGATGTCAAACTGTCTAAGGGGCGGGGGTGGCTCAGTCGGTTGCGCGCCAGGCTCGTAATCTGTAGTTCCCAGGTTCGAGAATCAGCTGGGTCAGCGTTGAGATTTATCTCCGCAAAATTCCCCGCCCTGCCCACGGTCAGTAGGGGACACCAATGGGCTTGGATAGGCCGCCGACCGTAGGATGGGACGTTAAGCCGTGGTCCCGTGTGCGGGAGAGTCATACCCTGTGCACGTTAAAGAACACGCTGGATGGCCTTGACGGGAGGCTACCATCTGTCTCCCAACCGCTGTTCCAGTGGGTCCCCTCTCCCAACCTTCTCTGAGCCTTCGGGGTCCATGTGACCTGACCATTTAGCACATGGTGTGCAAAAAAGTACCGCTCAGAGGTAAAACAACTCAACCCAGTGGGTCCCCTCCCCCAACCTTCTCTGAGCCTTCAAGGTCCTTGTGGCCTGGCCATTTAGTCCATGGTGTGCAAAAAAGTGCCGCTCAGAGGTAAAACAATCCAATCCAATGTAGATATGTATTTATATGAGAATCATCACAGAACATTTTTTTGTCTTATATTCGTAACATAATAAAAAAAATTTGGGCGTCATCATGTATGGCATTATCAGTTATTTGTTACACTTGTGACATCATACATATGCATACAAAATCCTCAAGTAGCCATGGTCTATAGAGGTTCAACTATACTGTGTAACTTAATCCTCCAAACATCTGTCCTCAGCTACAGCTTTTGCATTGGCTACTTGCAGGCCAATACCAACAAGGTTCTATTTGTGATGCCTTTAGGCACACTGTTCATAACCCTATTCGCCAATCCATAGTTATGAATACGGGCAACATGGCCGAAACAAAATCTCTGCTCAAAGGAATTGCTGAACTCTTTCGCCTAACCTCATCATTACTTACAAAGTCAAATCACCTAATGCCCAAGATACGGCGTAAGCATCTAGAATCAAAGACATTAAGCATCCTGTTATCTTACAATGGGTTGGGTTGTTTTACCTCTGAGCGGCACTTTTTTGCACACCATGGGCTAAATGGCCAGGTCACATGGACCTCGAAGGCTCAGAAAAGGTTGGGGGAGGGGACCCACTGGAACAGCTGTTGGGAGACAGATGGTAGCCTCCCGTCAAGGCCATCCAGCGTGTTCTTTAACGTGCACAGGGTATGTCTCTCCCGCACACGGGGCCACGGCTTAACGTACCATCCGACGGACGGCAGTCTTTCCAAGCGCATCGGTGTACCCTACTGACCGTGGGCAGGGCGGGTAATTTTGCGGAGATAAATCTCAACGCTGACCCAGCTGGGACTCGAACCTGGGAACTACAGATTACGAGCCTGGGGCGCTACCAGACTGAGCCACCCCCATCCCAGCTCTTTAGGATTGATTAAACGAATAGTTTATACCAGTTGTTTTAAATTTTGATATTAAATTTTTCAGTTATAGAATATCACTCCAAATCAAAATCCTGAAATAAATTCTGTACATCTCAAAGCATTACAACGAACAACATAGGTATGTTTTCTACCATGTACAATAATCTTAGTGTGAAGCAGTTTGGCAATATCCTCATCTCTCTCTTATTTTCTGCTACAGTTGTGATAAAATTTCTGTGTCCAACCAATCGAAAGCGAAATTCTCTTACAATTGAAGATTTCCTCACTGAGACTTCTTTCCTACGTGATAAAAACATCCTGAAAAGAGAATTCAACCAGCATCGAATGCTCTACGTCGCTTTCAATTCACCGAAGTATTGGAATTTTTGGCGTCGCTGAACTGTCAACTTTCTCGGGAATAGGAAAAATTGATTCTTTTCCACAGCGAAAAATTGCTTGATGGTACAATACCGAATTGCGAAGAATTACAAACTTTGCAGTAAAAAATTCTTCAATGGATTCTGGTATTAAATTTCTTGCTTTCTTTTTGAAGCATGGAAGAATAAGCATTTTTAAGAGATACAAATCCCAATTCCCTTTATCTCATTGCTCACTTTATCCAGAAGTTAAAAAGAAATGCTGCTAAAAATTAAAATCTTAATATATCTCCCATTGTCCTCTGTGCATTGATTTTTTCCGGGCTACAACAACGCTTGGCTTTTTCTTACTCGCCTACATCTCCTATCTTAAATGGGGGCGGGGGTGGCTCAGTCGGTAGCGCGCCAGGCTCGTAATCTGTACTTCCCAGGTTCGAGTCCCAGCTGGGTCAGCGTTGAGATTTATCTCCGCAAAATTCCCCGCCCTGCCCACGGTCAGTAGGGGACACCGATGGACTTAGAAAGGCCGCCGTCCGTCGGATGGGACGTTAAGCCGTGGCCCCGTGTGCGGGAGAGCCATACCCTGTGCACGTTAAAGAACACGCTGGATGGCCTTGACGGGAGGCTACCATCTGTCTCCCAACAGCTGTTCCAGTGGGTCCCCTCCCCCAACCTTCTCTGAGCCTTCGGGGTCCATGTGACCTGGCCATTTAGCCCATGGTGTGCAAAAAAGTGCCGATCAGAGGTAAAACAACCCAACCTATCTTAAATGAGAAACACAACATAGTTGAGCTTCTGAAAGTCTTCATCCAGCCGGTATAGTATTTGCTCTGTGTAGAGAAGAATGCCTTCCGCGTTAGAAAACAAGCTGGACGATCTAGGCAATAAACTTTCATATGACTCTAAGAATTGTTCAGTATTATCTTCCCGAACACTAAATCTGAGTCTTGATGTCTTTTTGGCATTGTCGAATAAGACTAGTGTTTCTCCAGTTCTACTGTTTGATGGCCCTCTTAAACCGGGCTTCAAATTCTGCAACACCCTTTAAAACGATCTTCAATTTCTGTAGGGGCGGGGGTGGCTCAGTCGGTAGCGCGCCAGGTTCGTAATCTTCCCAGGTTCGAGTCCCAGCTGGGTCAGCGTTGAGATTTATCTCCGCAAAAATTCCCCGCCCAGCCCACGGTCAGTAGGGGACACCGATGGGCTTGGAAAGACCGCCGTCCGTCGGATGGGACGTTAAGCCGTGACCCCGTGTGCGGGAGAGCCATAACCTGTGCACGTTAAAGAACACGCTGGGTGGCCTTGACGGGAGGCTACCATCTGTCTCCCAACAGCTGTTCCAGTGGGTCCCCTCCCCCAACCTTCTCTGAGCCTTCGGGGTCCATGTGACCTGGCGTTTAGCCCATGGTGTGCAAAAAAGTGCCGCTCAGAGGTAAAACAACCCAACTCAATTTCTGTAGGTGCCTTTAAACCAAGCTTCAAGCTCTGCAGCTACCCTTTAGCATGAACTTCAAGTTCTGAAGCTGCTCTCTATAACCCGAGCTTGAAGTTCCGCAGCTCCCTTAAACACGATCAACTTTTGTGGACCACTTAATCCCGGTGTTCAAATTCCATTGCAACCTTAATATTTCCTCTAAATCACAACCATAGACGATTTATCAAAAAAGTATAGTACCATAGTTAGAATATGTATAGCGAATCACATTGCTGCTGTTTTTAATATGCAAATTAAGATGAAAACTTTGCTTCTCCACCTCCCCTGCCCTCCGTCACCACAGTAAAAACTTCACGGTCCTCTGGGGTCCTTGATTCATAGTTTGGGGAACACTGAGTTAGATCATACTGAAATTAATAAGGGCAGCTCAAGAACCAAATAACTCAATTCAGTGAAATCTTTAACACAGCATTTGTCATCCAAGGCCCGGCGAAAGTTTTTGGTAAAAACTCTAGTCTCATTAATTAACAGCCCATTTCGACAGGAATATGACTCAGTTGTTTTGGGTTGTTTTACCTCTGAGCGGCACTTTTTTGCACACCATGGGCTAAATGGCCAGGTCACATAGACCCCGAAGGCTCGGAGAAGGTTGGGGGAGGGGTCCCACTGGAACAGCTGTTGGGAGACAGATGGTAGCCTCCCGTCAAGGCCATCCAGCGTGTTCTTTAACGTGCACAGGGTATGGCTCTCCCGCACACGGGGCCAAGGCTTAACGTCCCATTCGACGGACGGCGGCCTTTCCAAGCCCATCGGTGTCCCCTACTGACCGCTAACTCAACGCTAACCCAGCTGGGACTCGAACCTGGGAACTACAGATAACGAGCCTGGCGCGCTACCGACTGAGCCACCTCCGCCCCATATATAAATTATCTTGATTTACAAAACAAAAAAAAATCAAAATTGTCTAGTATTGAAATATTCTTTACACCGACTTCTAAAATGAATATTTATTTCATTAAATGATTTGAAACAATATTGTTTTATGTTTCAGTTATTTTTTTTTGAGGTAGAGTTCTTACGACGCATTAATATTGGGAAATATTCTAGTTTACATATATCTTCAAATATTGAACGAATACTATTGAAAATCGAGATTTAAATAGATTTGATTATGATCTTTAACTTCAGTTACATTTTCTGATTCAATGCATATTTTAGAAGTTATAGTGCTTCGAAATTGGATTCCCATTGGCATAACACGAAAAGATTTAACACTTTAGTAGTGCAGTTATTTAAACATCTTCGTACACCTTTTAAGGAAAGTATGTTTTATAATAATTTAAACATCTTCGTACACCTTTGAAAGGAAAGTATGCTTTATAATAATTTAAACATCTTCGTACACCTTTGAAAGGAAAGTATGCTTTATAATAATTTAAACATCTTCGTACACCTTTGAAAGGAAAGTATGCTTTATAATAATTTAAACATCTTCGTACACCTTTGAAAGGAAAGTATGCTTTATAATAATTTAAACATCTTCGTACACCTTTGAAAGGAAAGTATGCTTTATAATAATTTAAACATCTTCGTACACCTTTGAAAGGAAAGTATGCTTTATAATAATTTAAACATCTTCGTACACCTTTGAAAGGAAAGTATGCTTTATAATAATTTAAACATCTTCGTACACCTTTGAAAGGAAAGTATGCTTTATAATAATTTAAACATCTTCGTACACCTTTGAAAGGAAAGTATGCTTTATAATAATTTAAACATCTTCGTACACCTTTGAAAGGAAAGTATGCTTTATAATAATTTAAACATCTTCGTACACCTTTGAAAGGAAAGTATGCTTTATAATAATTTAAACATCTTCGTACACCTTTGAAAGGAAAGTATGCTTTATAATAATTTAAACATCTTCGTACACCTTTGAAAGGAAAGTATGCTTTATAATACACAGAAACTAATACAACACTTAATAGTTGTGAGATCCTGGTCACAGGTTAAACATGATTAATGTGTTACTAATATGCTTTTTGAGATAGAAACTGAGTATTTCTCGTTGATAAAATAAATGTAAAATTAAGTATTAAAAATGCTAAGTAAAATGATACCAGGAGAAACAGTTGGAAGAGTATTTTCACGATTATGCAAATGTTTAAATAAACTTCATATTTTTATTTTTTCTCAAACAAATGAATGGCAAATTCAACGTGGCTTAGCCACGTTGAATTTGCTATTCATTTGCTTTGCACAAGCCACGTGGCATAGCGTGAATATCTCAAGCCATAGTCTCACATACTCCAGCTAAGCAGGGCGGGGGTGGCTCAGTCGGTAGCGCGCCAGGCTCGTAATCTGTAGTTCTCAGTTTCGAGTCCCAGCTGGGTCAGCGTTGAGATTTATCTCCGCAAACTTCCCCGCCCTGCCCACGGTCAGTAGGGGACACCGATGGGCTTGGAAAGGCTGCCGTCCGTCGGATGGGACGTTGAGCCGTGGCCCCGTGTGCGGGAGAGTCATACCCTGTGCACGTTAAAGAACACGCTGGATGGCCTTGACGGGAGGCTACCATCTGTCTCCCAACAGCTGTTCCAGTGGGTGCCCTCCCCCAACCTAACTACGCAGGGCGGGGGTGGCTCAGTCGGCAGCGCGCCAGGCTCGTAATCTCTAGTTCTCAGGTTCGAGTCCCAGCTGGGTCAGCGTTGAGATTTATCTCCGCAAACTTCCCCGCCCTGCCCACGGTCAGTAGGGGACACCGATGGGCTTGGAAAGGCCGCCGTCCGTCGGATGGGACGTTGAGCCGTGGCCCCGTGTGCGGGAGAGCCATACCCTGTGCACGTTAAAGAACACGCTGGATGGCCTTGACGGGAGGCTACCATCTGTCTCCCAACAGCTGTTCCAGTGGGTCCCCTCCCCCAACCTTCCCTGAGCCTTCGGGGTTCATGTGACCTGGCCATTTAGCCCATGGTGTGCAAAAAAGTGCCGCTCAGAGGTAAAACAACCCAACTCCAGCTAAGCTAGTATGAAAATTCCTTGGGCAGAAATTCTCTGTCTAAAATGCACATTAAATTCTCATTTAAAATCTTTAATCTTATTTTCCTCAATACATTTTACTTCTTAATTTTGATGTCTCTTTTCAATAGGCGGATGTTCCCAGCGTACAAAGTTCGTGTGTCCGGATTGGACAAGAAGGCGAAGTATATCCTGCTGATGGACATCGTGGCTGCCGACGACTGCCGCTACAAGTTCCACAACAGCCGGTGGGTGGTTGCTGGGAAAGCCGACCCCGAGATGCCCAAGAGGATGTACATTCATCCGGATTCGCCATCCACCGGGGAGCAGTGGATGCAGAAAGTCGTCTCCTTCCACAAACTCAAGATCACCAACAACATCTCAGACAAGCACGGTTTTGTAAGTATTCTTAATATTTTTTAGTTGGTTTTCGAAAAGAAATGAGATATTGTTTTCAGTTTGCCGTATCCTACGTAGAAATTTAAGAGAAAAATTGAAAAACGTTTTTATTTGGACAGTACTGATAATTATTCTCTTCACGTTTTCTGAATCTTCCATTATAAGGGGGCGGGGGTGGCTCTGTCATTAGCGCGCCAGGCTCGTAATCTGCAGTTCCCAGGTTTAGAGTCCCAGCTGGGTCAGCGTTGAGATTATCTCCGCAAAATTCCCCGCCCTGCCCACGGTCAGTAGGGGACTCCGATGGGATTGGAAAGGCCGCCGTCAATCGAATGGGACGTTAAACCGTGGCACCGTGTGCGGGAGAGCCATGCCTTGCGCACGTTAAAGAACACGCTGGATGGCCTTTACTGGAAGCTATCATCTGTCTTCCAACAGCTGTTCCAGTAGGTCTCCTCCCCCAACCTACTCTGAGCCTTCGGGGTCCTTGTGACCTGGCCATTTAGCCCATGGTGTGCAAAAAAGTGCCGCTTAGAGGTAAAACAATCCAAGGTAATTTATTGTTCAATATTCCAGCTTCCATAACTCTTTAAATACTGAAGAAATATTATTGTTCTGGAAAAGCTCAGTAGAAGGAAAAGCTCATTGAAGTTCAGTTCTGGAAAAGCTCATTGAAGAAATGTTGTAGTTCTCGAAAAGCTCACTGAAGAAATATTATAGTTCTGGAAAATATATTGTGACCTGGCCATTTAGCCCATGGTGTGCAAAAAAGTGCCGCTCAGAGGTAAAACAACTCAACTCAATCCTTCCATTATAAACTGCTTAAGTGCAGTAAGTTACTCCAGTGAAAAGGGCATTAAGTTACTCCAATGTTAGGGCATTTAGTTACTTCGCTGTTAAAGGGCAAGTTACTCCACTGTTAGGGAATTTTGTTGCCCCACTGTTAAAGAACCTTAAGTTACTACACTGTTAAAGGGCACTTGGAAAACGTTGGACGATATTAATTTATGCCATTACAATGCAAGAAACCTAATAGCATTAATCTCAGGTTGTTGCAAAGCCTAACGAATCACAAATTTAATGACAGCAAGATTTATCATCGTTTTCAATCTTCTCAGAGATTTTTCCAGAGGAAGTGACGAAATCAATTTTTGGGAAAAAATTTCTAACCCAAAAAACCAAATAATCTGAATTGTTTCTAAACTGTACGATTCAGGAGCACAAAGTTCATTATTTCACTGAAAATCGAAAATGAGAGTTTAACTAACGGTTTACGAAAAATGAATTGCAGAGAAACTTCTTTTAAAAGTGTTTAGAGTTAATCGCTATTTTCCTGCCTATCTACCTTTAAATTTTGAAGCATTATGCACTTACTCTGGCAGTATTTAGTGTTTGTCAAACATCTCAAGTTTCTAAACGCCGTTGTTCTGAGATACTTTCATGTTTTCAAAATAAATTTCTTTTTGTGGTGTTTTGAATTATTCAAATTTCATTTCCTGCGTATACGAACCTTCAGGAACTTCTTTCGGTTGTAATCAGTGTTGTCAAGCAACACAAATTTCGAATCACAGTCGTCTGAGATGCTTTCGCATTTCCCACAGAAATTTCTTTTAGGAGACATTCAAACTTCTCTCCGTATTCCTTGGGGGCGGGGCTGGGGCTCAGTCGGTAGCGCGCCAGGCTCGTATTCTGTAGTTCCCAGGTTCGAGTCCCAGCTGGGTCAGCGTTGAGATTTATCTCCGCAAAATTCCCCGCCCTTCCCACGGTCAGTAGGGGACACCGATGGGCTTGGAAAGGCCGCCGTCCGTCGGATGGGACGTTAAGCTGTGGCCCCGTGTGCGGGAGAGACATACCCTGTGCACGTTAAAGAACACGCTGGATGGCCTTGACGGGAGGCTACCATCTGTCTCCCAACAGCTGTTCCAGTGGGTCCCCTCCCCCAACCTTCTCTGAGCCTTCGGGGTCCATGTGACCTGGCCATTTAGCCCATGGTGTGCAAAAAAGTGCCGCTCTGAGGTAAAACAACCCAACTCTCTCCGTTTTCCTTATGTGTACCTTTAAACTGTAAAAACTGAAACACTTTCTCTGATAGCTTTTAGTGTTGCCAAACAAGAATTCCAAAAACTTCAATATTTTGGAATAATATCTTTCTAACTTTCAATTAAACTCGATAGTCAGGCCAATGCGAATATCCATGTCATCTTAATGCACAGTGAAAATCAATAGCTGTTAAATAATTTATTTACGAAAATATATGACTGAAGAAAAAATTCGAGATATTAATCAAAATTGATCTCAGATTTTCAACAATATTCGTCAGTATTTGTAGAGTTATGAGAAGCTGGAATATTTAAAAGCACGAATGCCATTTAAAACTAACCTGTAAAATTATTTCAAACTAATTAAATTTAATTATATTAAACGTTGCAAAAATTAATAGCTTATTTCTAGCAGTGAGTATGATATTGATTTCATCAGTTCTCAATTCCGTACTCTTCACAGATGAGTCCCATTATTGCTTGCAGAGTGATTCCGGACATTGTTTGATATGGAGGGAACCTGGTACCCGCTATCATCCCAGTATCATCCATTAAAAAGACAGTTACGGCGGAGGTAGCGTGTGTGTTTGGGATGGCATTTCCTTAGGTGGACGCACAGACCTCTATGTGTTGACGAGTGGGAACCTCAATGCTCAAAGGTATAGAGATGACATCCTGGACCCTTATGTACGTCCTTACGCTGATGCAATAGGTGAAACATTTATCTTACAAGATGATAACGCTCGTCCACACAGAGCTTGACTAGTGGAACAATACCTTCAAGAGGAGACCATTATGCGCATGGAGTGGCCAGCTCGATCTCCCGACCTAAATCCGATTGCATATGTGGGATGCTCTAGGGAGACGTGTTGCTGCCCTCAACTCGCCACCTGAAACAAAGGGGAGCTTATTACTGCTTTAAAGAAACAATGTTCGTTACTCCCTACTGAGCTGATTCACAACTTCATAAACAGCATGGAACATCGCTGTCGTGCCTGCATTGCTGTAAGGGGTGACCACACTTCTTTTTAAAGAACTTTGCACATTGCATCCTGACACCTCATTTTTGGACTAGTTCCTATAAGTGTTATTTTTTTACGAAAAATGTTTCTAGTATAAAATATTATATGCCATTCTGAAACTAGCATTGTAATTCATGTTTCCATCAAATTTCATTAAAATCATTCATATAGTTTTTTGTCATAATTTTTGGGAATTTTCCTTAATTTATGGAAACCAGTGTATTTGGCAATCTGCAGCTATGCATACGGGCAACATGGCCAAACCAAAGCAATCGTTCTTCGCAAAATATGCTGCTCGTAAAATGTCGCAGACGCCTTTACGTAGCTGCATCATTACTTACAAAAATAAACCTCCTAATGCCCAAAATGCTGCTTAACCCTTTCACGACTAAGGGAAACATTTTTTCCCATTTTAAAATTGGTGATTGTCGTATTTAATTATAACCTTATCTGCATTTTTTATACAGAATGTCAAAATAGAACGTATGCCGAACGCAATTACGTAAACGGGAACGTTTAGAAAACAAAAACAGAACTGTCAGGATGCTTAATATATGTACTATGTGCAATGTTCATCTTTGCCTCACTACCAAAAGAAATTGCTTCGCAGAATATCATAATTAACACATCATTTTGTATAGTAATTTTATTTCATAATTTTATATTATTTTAGTTAACATTTTGTTCTAATAAACCAATAAATAAAAGACATTGCATAATAAGCCTAACTATAATTTGTGTTACCTTTATAGTCCATTGGGAAAAATATTTCCCATAAAATTCCAAAAAAACTACACATTGTTATGTATATTTTTTGTGATTTTTATTTGTTTTACGTCTAAACAAACTAAAATAAACAGTTACATACTAATATTTACTCTTAGAAACCTTATGGTCCTGAAAGGGTTAACTCGAAATTTTCTTTTGCCGATTCCAGTGGAAGTTGTTTTCAGGAACATTTGTATATATTTACTTTTCTGATGAAATTATTTCTAATTTTGATTATTATTCTTTGTCACTCTCTTTGAATCTGCTTGCTGGTCACATAGGATTAAAGCTGATAACAAAAATAATGTATTCCTTGGTATGGGATTCGAGTAAATCCAAGATACAGATAATATTGTAGGATAGTTAAGATATTCAAGTAACGAGATGCTCCAGGCATTTGAATTTTAATAGGCCAGATGTTTCAAACTTTTCCTGTGTGAATTCTGATGCTTATTTAAATAGCCTTTGCTATCCTTTTCTAATGATATTTTAATTCATAATCTAAAACTAGAATCTTTTATTTATTTTCTATCATGGCCGAGTGGTTAGCGCGCTTGGCTACTGATCTAAGGGACCTGGGTTCGAGCCCCGGGTAAGGCATGGCTGTTTGTGTCGTTTTTCTGCTGAGGACCTGTCATCCTCTCAGACCTTCTACTCTGGCATATAAACTGACAGGCTCCTGTCAGACATCTGTGGCAAGCAGCTGCTTGAGGGGGTATTTATTTTTTTATTTATATTTCTTTAAGTTGTCATTAATTTTTATCGAGTAATACGCAAATAGATTATTAATAATGCTCTTCAATTCCGCGTTTTGCTAATACTAATTTGTTTAATGTTAGACAAACATTTTCGGTTATTTTTTCACCTTCCCTAAAAAACTAAACAGGAAAGTCTTGATGTCTTGCTCGTCTCAGTTGGTTTATATCAAACCACGGCTCATTCCAAAAGTGATTGCGATTCATAAAGCAAAGCATCAATATATTGATTCTGACTCACTTTTTTCGATTTTTTTGACCAAATATCTTTAGGGCATAATTGAAACAATTTTGCCGATTCGTTGGTATACTGAATCTGCTTCATTTCCTCTATTTTTTTCTGACCAAACATTTTTAAGCGCAAAAATAACGGTTTCGGAAGGTTCCGAGAATTTAGTTTTATGTGGGGATTCCGACAGTTTCATGTGGGGTTTTCCGACAGTTTCATGTGGGGTTTTCCGACAGTTTCATGTGTGGGTTCCGGCAGTTTCATGTGGGGAATCCGATAATTTGGTTTCAAAGAGAGTTCGAGAATTCAGCTTTATATGGGGTTCCGAGAATTTGGTTTCGGGGGAGGGTTCGAGAATTTAGTTTTATGTGAGGTCCCGAGAATTTAGTTTTATGTCAGATTCAAAGAATTTAGTTTCGGGGAAGATTCGAGGATTTCGTTTTATATGAAGTTCCGAGAATTTAGTTTCGGGAAAGGTTCGAGGATTTAGTTTTATGTCGATTTCCGAAGATTTAGTTTCGGGGATCAATCGAGGATTTAGTTTTATGTCAGGTTCCGAGAATTTAGTTTCAGGGAAGGTTCCAGGGTTTATTTTTATGTCAGATTCCGACAATTTAGTTTCGGGAAAGGTTCGAGGATTTAGTTTTATGTCGATTTCCGAGGATTTAGTTTCGGGGTTGGGTTGGGTTGTTTTACCTCTGAGCGGCACTTTTTTGCACACCATGGGCTAAATGGCCAGGTCACATGGACCCCGAAGGCTCAGAGAAGGTTGAGGGAGGGGACCCACTGGAACAGCTGTTGGGAGACAGATGGTAGCCTCCCGTCAAGGCTATCCAGCGTGTTCTTTAACGTGCACAGGGTATGGCTCTCCCGCACACGGGGCCACGGCTTAACGTCCCATCCGACTGACCGTGGGCAAGGCGGGGAATTTTGCGGAGATAAATCTCAACGCTGAAACAGCTGGGACTCGAACCTGGGAACTACAGATTACGAGCCTGGCGCGCTACCGTTAGTTTCGGGGATCAATCGAGGATTTAGTTTTATGTCAGGTTCCGAGAATTTAGTTTCAGGGAAGGTTCCAGGGTTTATTTTTATGTCAGATTCCGAGAATTTAGTTTCGGGAAAGGTTCGCGGATTTAGTTTTATGTCGATTTCCGAGGATTTAGTTTCAGGGATCAATCGAGGATTTAGTTTTATGTCAGGTTCCGAGAATTTAGTTTCAGGGAAGGTTCCAGGGTTTATTTTTATGTCAGATTCCGAGAATTTAGTTTCGGGAAAGGTTCGCGGATTTAGTTTTATGTCGATTTCCGAGGATTTAGTTTCAGGGATCAATCGAGGATTTAGTTTTATGTCAGGTTCCGAGAATTTAGTTTCAGGGAAGGTTCCAGGGTTTATTTTAATGTCAGATTCCGAGAATTTAGTTTCGGGAAAGGTTCCAGGATTTAGGTTTATGTCGGGTTCCAAGAATTTAGTTTCGGGAAAGGTTCGAGGATTTAGTTTTATGTCGATTTCCGAAGATTTAGTTTCGGGGATCAATCGAGGATTTAGTTTTATGTCAGGTTCCGAGAATTTAGTTTCAGGGAAGGTCCCAGGGTTTATTTTTATGTCAGATTCCGAGAATTTAGTTTCGGGAAAGGTTCGAGGATTTAGTTTTATGTCGATTTCCAAGGATTTAGTTTCGGGGATCAATCGAGGATTTAGTTTTATGTCAGGTTCCGAGAATTTAGTTTCAGGGAAGGTTCCAGGGTTTATTTTTATGTCAGATTCCGAGAATTTAGTTTCGGGAAAGGTTCGCGGATTTAGTTTTATGTCGATTTCCGAGGATTTAGTTTCGGGGATCAATCGAGGATTTAGTTTTATGTCAGGTTCCGAGAATTTAGTTTCAGGGAAGGTTCCAGGGTTTATTTTTATGTCAGATTCCGAGAATTTAGTTTCGGGAAAGGTTCCAGGATTTAGGTTTATGTCGGGTTCCGAGGATTTAGTTTCGGGGATCAATCGAGGATTTAGTTTTATGTCGATTTCCGAGGATTTAGTTTTGGGGATCAATCGAGGATTTAGTTTTATGTCAGGTTCCGAGAATTTAGTTTCGGGAAAGGTTCCAGGATTTAGGTTTATGTCGGGTTCCGAGAATTTAGTTTCGGGAAAGGTTTCAGGATTTAGGTTTATGTCGGGTTCCGAGGATTTAGTTTCGGGGATCAATCGAGGATTTAGTTTAATGTCAGGTTCCGAGAATTTAGTTTCAGGGAAGGTTCCAGGGTTTATTTTTATGTCAGATTCCGAGAATTTAGTTTCGAGGAAGGTTCCACGATTTAGGTTTATGTCGGGTTCCGAGGATTTAGTTTCGGGAGAAGGGGAGTCTAAAAATAAGACTTGAGTAGGATTTCCCAATTGCTAAAATATTCCACCGAACAGAAAGATTTTATATCATATTTTATTCTCTATGGAATGAAATTTCATAGTTGTTCTTTTAATTCTATTTTTAGCGTCTGACATATACTATGGGGCTAAAACTTTAATAAAATTCGGTTTAGAAAGGTATTCAAAAGGTTTATGAGAGACCTGAAAGACGAGAATATTATCTTAATCAGATTAAGAATATTATCATAAGCATCTTCGCTATTAAAATAAAATTATACAAAACAACTGCTTTGGATTTCAAAGCAGGTAAACAAGTTTGAGATTTCGTATAAGACGACCGCATTCACTTTGCATTTCCCTCCCCTCCCCCTCGAGGGCGGGGGTGGCTCAGTCAGTAGCGGGCCAGGCTCGTAATCTGCAGTTCCCAGGTTCGAGTCCCAGCTGGGTCAGCGTTGAGATTTATCTCCGCAAAACTTCCCGCCCTGCCCACGGTCAGTAGGGGACACCGATGGGCTTGGAATGGCCGCCATCCGTCGGATGGGACGTTAATCCTTGGCCCCGTGTACGGGAGAGCCTTACCCTGTGCACGTTAAAGAACACGCTGGATGGCCTTAACGGGAGGCTACCATCTGTCTCCCAACAGCTGTTCCAGTGGGTCTCCTCTCCCAACCTTCTCTGAGCCTTCAGGGTCCTTGTGACCTGGCCATTTTAGCCCATGGTGTGCAAAAAAGTGCCGCTGAGAGGTAAAACAACCCAACCCCTCCCCGGATAAGTCCCTGGCTCCAGTTATGACCATTGCTTCAATGAAACAGAAACAAAAATTGGTTTCCTCACAAACAGCTCTGAGATAAGAAAGAATTTCCCATTTTCTTTTAAGTTTTGTTATAAAACACTTTAAAACTCGAGATTTTGAAAACAAACGATGAGCATGTGTATCGTGAGAGAAAAGAATTATTTGTTTGCATCTTTTTTTTTTTCCTGTTTGCCAAAGAACAAAGTACGCAGCAAAAGTGATTTCTTTATTCTGAGAGACATAGATGTTTTGAAAACCCGAATCTCTAGTGACTGCGAAATTGCACAGTACGAAAACGTTGGAATACATGCCCTATGATGATGATGCGCCTTTGTAATAAACAGAATGTTATCGAGTTGTTTCTACCAATACTACGAAAAACATTCAGTTAGAATTTATTAAAAAAAAACTCGTGCAGATTTGCATAGGTTTGATTTTTTTTTTTTTTTTCCTTTCACGGTTGTTTATCTTGCGACAATATTTCTACAGTGATAAAATGAAAGGAATTTGTGCAGTGTATTTGTACTGAGGGAAAGCTTTTCGGTAAAATTAGAAGTTCAAAATTGTTTAGTTTTTGCAGTTGAAGTATAAAGTTCAAAGATTTATTTTTTCTGTTAAGAAGTTTTTTTCGGGTGTAATGCAATATTTAGCCTTTCATTTTTTCGAAGACGGTTCTTTTTCTAAAATACATTGAATTTCAAGACACCAGTTTGCCCGTCCTAAAAAGAACAATCGTATGCTTTTATTTTATTTAAAAAAAAAATTGTAAACGTACAGTCGCTGAAAAAAATATCCGAACACTATGGTTGATTACAGAATTCAAAAAAAAATCTGGCAACTATTTTTAATAAATTAAAAAAATCGTTGCCATATATATTTTTTTTAATTCTGTAATCAACCATAGTGTTCGGATATTTTTTTCAGCGACTGCACTCGGTATTTTGCCTTTCCAGGATTTTTGATAATTTGAAAAAGGGACATTCGTCATTTTACAATGGGAGTCAGGTTTAAAATAATGGGGGATAAAACACAGGCTGGATGGTATGTGCATTATTCTGTTTAAGTGGTTTTAAAATTTGAAAAAATTTATGCTCAATGTAATTTTGTTTTTAGTTGCAATTAGCATGAATCATGATCAAAACCTCTGTTATCCCCACATCCCTATAGTGCAACCTCTACGTCCCTGTAGTGTAATCCCACATCTTTGTAGTGCAACCTCTACGTCCCTGTACTGTAATCCCCACAACTATATAGTGTAATTTCCACTTCCCTGTAGTATAATCCCCACATCTTTCGATTGCAACCTCCAAATCCCTGTAATGTAATTCCGCACATCTTTATAGTGTAACCTCCAAGTCCCTATAGTGTAATCCCCCACATCTTTCTATTTGCAATCTCCACGTCCCTATAGTATAAACCCACATCTTTTGTACCACAACCTTCACATCCCTGTATTGTATATCCCAGCATCTTTGTAGTGCATTAAGTACTTGGACAGTAGTAAATGTAATCTCCATCCTGTGCCGCAACTGGGCTCCAATGGCCAATCTAGTGACAGTAGTGATGCAACTGGGCTGAAAAGAGCAGGGTAGTGATGGTAGTGGTGCATTGGAGCTCAAAAGGCAGTGTGACGGTGGTGGCGTAAGTGGGCTCAAAGGGCAGTGTGACGGTGGTGGCGTAACTGGGCTCAAAGGGCAGTGTGACGGTGGTGGCGTAACTGGACTCAAAGGGCAGTGTGACGGTGGTGGCGTAAGTGGGCTCAAAGGGCAGTGTGACGGTGGTGGCGTAACTGGGCTCAAAGGGCAGTGTGACGGTGGTGGCGTAACTGGGCTCAAAGGGCAGTGTGACGGTGGTGGCGTAACTGGGCTCAAAGGGCAGTGTGACGGTGGTGGCGTAACTGGGCTCAAAGGGCAGTGTGACGGTGGTGGCGTAACTGGGCTCAAAGGGCAGTGTGACGGTGGTGGCGTAACTGGGCTCAAAGGGCAGTGTGACGGTGGTGGCGTAACTGGGCTCAAAGGGCAGTGTGACGGTGGCGGCGTAACTGGGCTCAAAGGGCAGTGTGACGGTGGTGGCGTAACTGGGCTCAAAGGGCAGTGTGACGGTGGTGTAACTGGGCTCAAAGGGCAGTGTTACGGTGGTGTCGTAAACTGGGCTCAAAAGGCACTGTGACGGTGGTGGCGTAAACTGGGCTCAAAAGGCACTGTGACGGTAGTGGCGTAACTGGGCTCAAAAGCACAGTGTAGAAACAAGGCGAAAAAATTACAAAACTATGAAGGTTAACCTATTGACATTCATGCTATAAATCTTTTTCTCTCGTTGCCATGGTTCTGTGCCTCAAATGGACAGTGGAAATAATAATAGGTTCAATAATCTGGAATCTATTGCTCTAGAGGATATATTCCTCTCGAGAATGTAATATCGCCATGTGGGGATTATTCGGATATCTTAATAGTCGATTGGAGTCGATGATTGCCATGGTAACAGGTCCTCCATTCCCGATCCTAATCAGCAGACTATCCAATGGAATCGGTGGCTCGACTTACAAAAGCGAGCTCATTCAGATTCAACGAGGTTGTGGTAAAAAAAAAATTCGGACGTTGAAGGTCTGTGGAAAATTCATCTCACTCTTCTCACTTATCTAAATGTTTCAATGCCTTGTGGCATTATTCAACGAACTATTAAGAAACCTAGTAGCCCTTGAAACTTTTTAACAGCTGTATCCTGTCGATCTGATACTAGCAGGTGAGAGTGTCGTACAATAGAACACAAAGCTTGTTTTATTAACGTAGTTTTAAAACCTTTAAGGACTATAAAGGTTCTGCTTTCTATAGAAAGGATTTCTGAATACAAAATTCGGTAAAGCTTGAATAAATACTGTTCCTTGTATGTCCTCAAACTTGGTAAATTTCACTTGCAGCTTTCTTGTTGTAGATATGTTTATGTTCATCCATCTTATTGGAAATTTGTCTCTTACTATATATTACTATATGTATATATCTTACCAATATATATAATATATATAATCTTAATACATATATATATCTTACCAACATATATATAATCTTAATACATATATATATATATCTAAATACATATCTTACTATATATATTACTGTAGGTTGTTGTTGTTTTACCTCTGAGCGGCACTTTTTTGCACGCCAGGTCACATGGACCCCGAAGGCTCAGAGAAGGTTGGGGGAGGGGACCCACTGGAACAGCTGTTGGAAGACAGATGGTAGCCTCCCGTCAAGGACATCCAGCGTGTTCTTTAACGTGCACAGGGTATGGCTCGATCGCACAAGGGGCCACGGCTTAACGTACCATCCGACGGACGGCGGCCTTTCCAAGCCCATCGGTGTCCCCTACTGACCATGGGCAGGGTGGGGAATTCTGCGGAGATAAATCTCAACGCTGACCCAGCTGGGACTCGAACCAGGGAACTACAGATTACGAGCCTGGCGCGCTACCGACTGAGCCACCCCCGCCCTATATTACTATAAAATAGACTTGTTAAACAACTTATTCTGTGAAATTAGTAAGTTTGTGTTCCTATTTCTTAATGTTAAACATCTGTTCGTGACTGATAAGTTTATTTGCTATTATCAGAATACAGCCAATTCTAGGTAACTCAAATCCCTGTATCTCGAAACTCTCATTAACTCAATTTATTTTTTAAATTCTCAGCGGAATCCTTATTCGTTTATTGCATATTTTCTCTCTCTTTAACTCGAACTATGTTTTCATAGTAGCCATCCCGTGGCGAGTGGGGCGGGGGTGGCTCAGTCGGTAGCGCGCCAGGCTCGTAATCTGTAGTTCCCAGGTTCGAGTCCCAGCTGGGTCAGCGTTGAGATTTATCTCCGCAAAATTCCCCGTCCTGCCCACGGTCAGTAGGGGACACCGATGGGCTTGGAAAGGCCGCCGTCCGTCGGATGGGACGTTAAGCCGTGGCCCCGTGTGCGGGAGAGCCATACCCTGTGCACGTTAAAGAACACGCTGGATGGCCTTGACGGGAGGCAACCATCTGTCTCCCAACAGCTGTTCCAGTGGGTCCCCTCCCCCAACCTTCTCTGAGCCTTCGGGGTCCATGTGCCCTGGCCATTTAACCCATGGTGTGCAAAAAAGTGCCGCTCAGAGGTAAAACAACCCAACCCGTGGCCGAGTGGTTAGAGCTTTTGGCTACTAATCAAAGGGATCCGAGTTCGAGTTCATTCTACTGGAAATCCTGCATTCTCACAGACCTTCTACTATGGCGTATAAATTGACAGGATTCTGTCAGACCTCTGTGGGAAACAGCTGCTTCAGAGGATATTTATTCGAAATTTTATAAAGAATAATTGAGAGAAAATCCTTTTTCGATAAGTTTTTTTTTCTATGAAAATTTGTTTCGTTACTGGTGACGATAAGTTTCTGAAATTTTTTCCCTTTGGACAAAGATTTTCATTGGCTATGCATTGTCCCTACTGCTTGCAGGTGGACAGAAATTTTTTTTTTATCTATGCACTGCTTCCACCCGCAAGGCTCGTAATCTGCAGTTCCCAGGTTCGAGTCCCAGCTGGGTCAGCGTTGAGATTTATCTCCGCAAAACTCCCCGCCCTCCCTACCGTCAGTAGGGGGCACCGATGCGCTTGGAAAGACCGCCGTCCGTCGGATGGGACGTTAAGCCGTGGCTCCGTGTGCGGGAGAGCCATACCCTGTGCACGTTAAAGAACACACTCGATGGCCTTGATGGGAGGCTACCATCTGTCTCCTAACAGCTGTTCTAGTGAGTGCCCTACCCCAACCTTCTCTGAGCCTTCGGGGTCCTTGTGACCTGGCCTTGATTGAGCCCATGGTGTGCAAAAAAGTGCCGCTCAGAGGTAAAACAACCCAATTGCTTCCCCATCCACGCATAGGTGACAGATAAATGTTTCTCCCATTCTTCATAGAAAGTTTTGCTTTAATTTTACTTTATAATAAAATAAAAAATAAATACCCCTCAAGCAGCTGCTTGCCACAGAGGTCTGACAGGAGCCTGTCAGTTTATATGCCACAGAGGTCTGACAGAAACCTGTCAGTTTATATGCCACAGTAGAAGATCTGAGAGGATGGCAGGCCCTCAGCAGAAAAACGACACAAACAGCCATGCCTTACACGGGGCTCGAACCCAGGTCCCGTAGATCAGTAGCCAAGCGTGCTAACCACTCGGCCACGGGACGGCGTAATTTTACTTTAGAACCGATATAATATCCATGCCCACCCTAGGCAGACACAAACTGTAGCGCTCGTACTACAGCGGAAAAAACATTAGTGGATAGAAAAAAAGAAAACTCAAAAGCAAAATATATATATAACAAGAAAGAGAGAAATCTAACTAAGATTGAGCCCCCATCAGGGGTGGGGGCGGAGATAGCTCAGTCGGTAGCGCGCCAGGCTCGTAATCTGCAGTTTCCGGGTTCGAGTCCCAGATGAGCCAGCGTCGAGATTTATCTCCGCAAAACTCCCCGCCCTGCCCACGGTCAGTAGGGGACACCGATGGGTTTAGAAATGACGCCGTCGGCGGATGGGACGTTAAGCCGTGGCCCCGTGTGTGGGAGAGCCATACCCTGTGCACGTTAAAGAACACACCGGATGGCTTTAACGAAGGCTCCCATCTGTCTCCAAACAGCTGTTCCAGCGGGTCCCCTCTACCAACCTAATCTAAGGCTTTCAAGGTCCTTGTGACCAGGCTATTTAGCCCACTGTGTACAACCCCCCACCCGAGATTTCTAGTTCAAAGAAATAAGGAAGAAGGATAAATAAACAAGAAATAAGGATTCCCGCAAAAAATATTTCTTGTTCTGGGCACAGCGAATACTAACGCGGCACAGCTTATATTAATAAAACTATTGATTAAGACTGGTAAATTTCTCTTACTATTCTCATACCACAGGCTTGTCTATATTATATCCCTATTCAATATTAGAAATCTTCTCTCATTGTTTTCATAGTATAGACTTTGTTAAAGGAATCCAATTCGCATGTGAAATTGCTTTCTCTTACTTCTGTCATACCATAAGCTTGTTTATATTACTAAAGAAACTCGTTCTAAATTCGTAAAAGATTGTGTATCTTTATCAGATTCTTTTCCGAAATTGTTTGTTTTATGGAGCTCGTACTATAGGACGCCTGTATTAATCTCGTACTATAGGATCGCCTGTATTAATCTCGTACTATAGGATCGCCTGTATTAATCTCGTACTATAGGATCGCCTGTATTAATCTCGTACTATAGGATCGCCTGTATTAATCTCGTACTATAGGATCGCCTGTATTAATCTCGTACTATAGGATCGCCTGTATTAATCTCGTACTATAGGATCGCCTGTATTAATCTCGTACTATAGGATCGCATGTATTAATCTCGTACTATAGGATCGCCTGTATTAATCTCGTACTATAGGATCGCATGTATTAATCTCGTACTATAGGATCGCCTGTATTAATCTCGTACTATAGGATCGCCTGTATTAATCTCGTACTATAGGATCGCATGTATTAATCTCGTACTATAGGATCGCCTGTATTAATCTCGTACTATAGGATCGCCTGTATTAATCTCGTACTATAGGATCGCCTGTATTAATCTCGTACTATAGGATCGCCTGTATTAATCTCGTACTATAGGATTGCCTGTATTAATCTCGTACTATAGGATCACATGTATTAATCTCGTACTATAGGATCGCATGTATTAATCTCGTACTATAAGATGCCCTGTATTAATCTCGTAGTATAGGATCGTCTGTATTAACCTCGTACTATAGGATCGCATGTATTAATCTCGTACTATAGGATCGCATATATTAATCTCGTACTATAGGAGCGCCTGCATTAATCTCGTACTATAGGATCGCTTGCATTATTCTCGTACTATAGGATTGCTTGTATTGTCGGACTGTTATGGCATAGTTGGCAACGCCTCGTTATGCCATACCCTGTGCACGTTAAACAACACGCTGCATGGCCTTAACGAAGGCTCCCATTTGTCTCTCAACAGCTGTTCCAACTGGTACCCTCTACCAACCTTATCTGAACCTTCGAGGTCCTTGTGACTGGCCATTTAGTTCCATGGTGTGCAAAAAAGGGCCGCTCAGGGGTAAAACAACCCAACACGACTGCTCATCAACACGAACATTAATCAGCGAAGTGTTTTAAAGCGCCTGAGCTACAACAGGATAATTAGAAACAAAAAATTCAATAACTGAAATGCGTCCTTGATGTGATTGTGAACATTGCTTCTTTCTAAGCATCTAGATTAATAATGAGAAGAAATATTACTTCCACGTGCTCTGAATTATTCGATGTCGTAGATCTAGTTTAAAATTCATTCTCAACAGTTTAATGTTTGCAGTACTGTCATTTGCGTCCCTTGAATGTAAATTGCTCAATTTAAAATCTTGAACTTTGTGGCATTTAAACTCTTCAAGACTAAGTAATGATCTCGTGCGTTGCCTTTGGTAGTGAAAATATTTGACTGTGTGCTTAGAGCATTTTGTATTAAGCATTAAAGAAATGATATTAATGCGCAAACACTGATGGAATATTTATTCAAATAATTTACCATTCCAGAAAATGATTCGAAAAAATTTAAATTAACTAAATATCTCGTTCATTTATGTTTGTCGACTAGAACAGAATTTTTTCCTTGATTTTTGATGTGTTGGTTTTTGTAAGTTTCGAAATAGAAATGTTTTAACAGCGGTTCATTCATCAGTCAACAAATATAAAATATGTTCGCAGCGGTAGTTTTGCTAGATCCCGTAACAGAAACTTTTATAAAGTCACATAATAAAGATGTATTCGCAGAGGTACTTTAGTTACGTCTTATAATAGCGAGGCATGTGTGTTTTTACTCAACAGAACTTTTCCTAAATCCTGTAAAAGAAATACTTTAAAGATATATACATTGGAGGAAATTGAAAAAAAAAACGACACCATTAACAATTGAAGCATAATCTACGAGATTTATTTAGTAGAAAAAACTTGTTGAGAAAGGACAGTGATCACATGTGTGAAGTGATTCAATGTTTATTTTAGCTTTTAATGAGTATTACACTTTACAGAAGGCACATTTTAATAAGGTGCTGAACCTCCCCGAGAAGCAATAGAAGCTTCCAATGTGGCATGCAATCGGTTGTACAAATGCTGGATATCACGCTGGGGGATACCATTCCATGTGCTTTCAACTTGGACGCGTAATTCAGCGATGGTCGTTGCCTGCCGCGGTCCGCGGAAGAGTCCTTGTCCGATCCAGTCCCAGACATGCTCGATTGGAGGCAAGTCCAGAGAGCGTGCTGGCCAATGGAGTTGGTGCACTGCCTGAAGAGCATGTTCACTTGTGTGGGCGGGCGTTATCCTGCTGGAATATCGCATTTGGGATTGAACTCAAATATGGCAGGATGACCGGCTGTATGATGTCGCTGACATACGTATTGCTATGCAGTGTACCCTGTACAAACACCAGACACCTACAAGAGTGATAGCTAATCGCTCCCCAAACTATGATGCCTGGTAAGGGTCCTGTGTGTCACTGGTGGATGCATGATGCTAGAAGCTGCTCACCTTGTCACCTTCGGATGCATCAACGACAATCAGACACTCCTAAGCAGAATCGGCTTTCATCACTCGACCACAGACTGCCATTCTTCCCTCCAATGAACTCGTTCTTGACACCACTACAAACGTGCTGACAGTGACAAGGTGACAGTGGTAACCGTGCCAGCGGCACGCGTACCCATAGTCCTGCTTCCAAAAGCCGATTGCATATTGTTCTTGTATACACCCTTGGAACAACAGAGGATCGAATTTCTGATGCCATAAACGTCCGCTCTGCCACCGCCACCCTCCTGATACGCCGATCTTCTCATGCGTTCGTAACTCTGTGTTGCCCGGAACCATGTCTGCGAGTGTGCGAATGCTCTTCTGCTTATCGACACCACCATCGTACCACTGCCGATACCTCTCATCCAATGCGATGTGCAATTTGACGAAAAGACCAACCGGCTTCCCGAAGACCCACATGGGGGCGGGGGTGGCTCAGTCGGTAGCGCACTAGGCTCGTAATCTATAGTTCCCAGGTTCGAGTCCCAGCTTGGTCAGCGTTGAGATTTATCTCCACAAAAATTCCCCGCCTTGCCCACGGTCAATAGGTGACACCGATGGGCTTGGAAAGGCCGCCGTCCGTCGGATGGGACGTTAAGCCGTGGCCCCGTGTACGGGAGAGCCTATACCCTGTGCACGTTAAAGAACATGCTGGATGGCCTTGACGGGAGGCTACCATCTGTCTCCCAACAGCTGTTCCAGTGGGTCCCCTCCCCCAACCTTCTCTGAGCCTTCGGGGTCCTTGTGACCTGGCCATTTAGCCCATGGTGTGCAAAAAAGTGCCGCTCAGAGGCAAAAACAACCCAAACAACCCGAAGACCCACTATGCAACCTCGCTCTAATTCCGTTAACTGAACAAATGTTGCGCGCCTGCGTCATCCAGGCATGGTACCGTCTTTAAAGAGCACTGAACAACACGACACAAGACGAATAACTTCTTTATTCATTCCTTTGTTTTTAAATACGCGCTGCGTACATCTGCATGTTATCGTCCTCAGTGACGTCATTATTTCATCCATTGACTGTTAATCTGGGATCACGATTTCTGCTGCCCTTAACTATTAACATATTATAATATGACGTTCCTAAAGGAATTCCTTCTGGGTGTTCTTTTTTGAATTTCCGCCAGTGTATTTTTAAGGTCTCGTAATAAGTATGCATTCGCAGATGTACTTTTATTACGTCTTATAATAGCAAAAATACGCTTTGACTCGGTAATATTCTCTTAAATAAAAAAATATTTTCAAGGATACTTTTCTAAATCCAATAACAGAAATATTTTCAAGAGATACTTTTCTAAATGCCATAACAGAAATATTTTAATTAACCTAAATGCGTTGGCAGTGAGACTTTTCTTAATTTTTTCAACAGAAATATGTTCGCAGCAATAGTTTTTCTAAATCCCATAACAGAAATTATTTCAGAAGATACTTTTCTAAATCCAATAACAGAAATTTTTTCAGAAGATACTTTTCTAAATCCCATAACAGAAATTTTTCAAAAGATACTTTTCTAAATCCCATAACAGAAATTTTTTCAAGAGATATTTTTCAAAATCTGATAAAAATCAAAGATACTTTTCAAAATCCCATAACAGAAATATTTTCAATAGATACTTTTATAAATCCCATAACAGAAATATTTTCAAGAGATACTTTTCTAAATCCCATAACAGAAATATTTTCAAAAGAGACTTTTCTAAATCCCGTAACAGATATATTTTTAAGAGATACTTTTCAAAATATTTCGATTATGGGATTTAGAAAAAAAAAACTTTTCTAAATCCCATAACAGAAATATTTTCAAGAGATACTTCTAATGCCAAAACAGAAATATTTTCAAAATATACTTTTCTAAATCTCATAGCAGAAAAGCATTCTCATAGGTACTTTTCGTATGACTTAAAATAGCAAAAAATGTTTTCACTCAGTAAGACTTTTCCTAAATCCCATAACCAATTATTTTCAAGACTACTTCTCTAAATCCAATGACAGAAATGCCTTCTCAGAGATACTTTTCTTAAGACTTGCAGTAAAAATACTTTTTCGCTCAGTAACACTTTTTCTAAATTCGAGAACATAAATACTTCGGAAAGATACTTTTCTAAAATCCGATAATAAGATGCATTCGCTGAGGTACTTTTCTTACGTTTTTTAACAGCAAAAAATACTTTTTTTCATTCAGCAATATTTTTTCTAAATCCCAAAACAGAAATGTTTTCAACAGATACTTTTTTAAATCCCATGACAGAAATGCATTCTCAGCGATACTTTTCTTAAGTTTTAAAAGAGCAAAAATGAGTTTTCATTCAGTGATACTTTTCCTAAATTCCGTAATAGACATATTTTCAAGACATACTTCTCTATATCCCATAACAGAAATGCATTCGCAGAGATACTTTTCTAAAATCATATAGTAGAAACATTTTTCGCTTAGCAATACTTTTCCTAAATCTCATAACAGAAATGCTTTCAAAGATATACTTTTCCGAATCCCATAACCTAAATGCGTAGGCAGTGAGACTTTTCTTAATTTTTGCAACAGAAATATGTTCGCAGCAATAGTTTTTCTAAACTCTATGACAAAAAAAGTTTGGAACAGTTAATTTTTTTTATGCATCCTATAACCGAAATAAGTTTCCCAATAATTTCTTATAGAAATCATACACAACAAAAATACATTGGCAGTAATGCTGTTTTTAAATCAGATGCCAGTAATATGTTGCATCAATACTTTTTTTAAACCATGAAACAGAAATACGTTTGAGAAGCACTTTTTTAAATCAAGTAAGAGTAATATATTTTTCATCAATACCTTTTAAATCAAATAACAAATATATATTTGCATCAATGTTTTTTAACCCATATAGCAGAAAAGCGTTTGAGCAGTACTTTTTTTTTTTAAATCAAGTAACCTGAATATATTTTTCATCACTACTTTTTTAACTCAGATAAGAGAGTAGTAATACTTTTTTTAAGTCCGATAGATCTTAGATTCTGAATAATATTTTTTCTTTTTAATCACAAAAGAGAAATACCTTTACAGAATAACTAACACTTATTACAAACTTTTTCAGAATACTTTTTCAGAATAACTAACACTAAGGGACCTGGGTTCGAGCCCCGGGTAAGGCATGGATGTGTGTGTCGTTTTTCTGCTGAGGTCCTGCCATCCTCACAGACCTTCTACTATGGCATATAAACTGACAGGCTCCTGTCAGACCTCTGTGGCAAGCAGCTGCTTGAGGGGGTATTTATTTATTTTTTTATTTATATTACAAACACCGCGACATACATAAGTACACATGGGTTTCACCTGATGGGCTGCATAAGAATATGATTGATTACGTATTAATTAACAGCAAATGGGCTAGTTCTGTTAGGAATACAAGGCCATATAGGGGAGCTGAAATTGGATCTGACCATTACCTTGTTAAAAGTGTGTTGCAACTTAAACTTAAAAAGTGTTGTGCTAGGTTTAAAAAATTTACTTTTAATACTGAAACTCTGAAAGATCCAGTTATAGCCAAAGCTTACCATGATAGGTTACTTAGTCATTATGACAGTCATGGTTTGCTTACTACTGAAGTTGAGGAAGAATGGGATCATTTTAAACAGGCTTTTTTGGACACTAACAGTACTCTTTTAGGAAAAAAGGAGCAGAAGAGGCAAAATTATCTGAGTGATAAGGCACTTGAGCTTATTTCGGAAAGAAAGAACTGCAAGAATGCCCTTAATCAATACCCTACTAGTCCTAATAGAAAGCATTACAGAGACCTTAATAAACTTGTAAAGGATCAGTTAGCTGCTGATAAGAATCTTTGGCTTGATGGTTTGACTGACAAAGCCGAGGAAGCAGTTAGACAGCACAACAGCAGAGAGCTGTACCAGATAGTTAATGTTTTGTGTGGTAGAAAACGGACAGGCATACAAGGATTGAAGGATAAACAAGGTAAGGTTATAGAAGGGGAGGATTCTGTCATGGCTAGGTGGGCTGAGCATTTCAGTGATGTTCTAAACAATGTAGTTAGTTCTACTGCCATTGTTTGCAATGATGATAGATGCATTGGTGGCTTTAATGTTGGCCCTATAACACAATCTGAAGTTATTTTGGCTGTTTCTAAATTTAAACTTCATAAATCCCCAGGAGTAGATGAAATTACTACGGAAATGCTTAGAGCTGGGAATGTTTCGGTTACCACTTGGATGACTGAAATTCTGAATATCTTTTATGATAAAGGCATGGTTCCTAAGGATTTTACCAGAGCTATTGTTATCCCTATTTTCAAAAAAGGTGATCGCAGTTCTTGTGATAACTATAGGGGTATCAGCCTACTCTCTGTTCCAGGTAAAGTTCTTTCCATGATTGTGCTTAATAGAATTAAGAATCTGGTTGACAGTCAATTGCGTGATGAGCAATGTGGATTCAGAAGTGGTAGGGGATGTGTGGATCAGATATTTTCACTTAGGCAGATTCTTGAGAAATGTTTAGAGTTTCAGAAATCTTTGGTTGCTAGCTTTGTTGATTTCAAAAAGGTTTTCGACTCTGTTGATCGTCATAATTTGTGGTTGATTGTGAGATCATATGGTATACCAGACAAGTTAGTTAACATTATGAAAGCTCTCTATAATAACACTGAGTCGTGTGTGAGAGTTGGTAAGGCTTGTAGCAATTGGTTTAGCATTACTTCTGGTGTTCGACAAGGGTGCATTTTGTCTCCTTTTCTCTTTAGCTTGGTTATTGATTATATTATGCGAAATTTACTTCAAGGGAAAGATTTTGGCCTCAAATGGGCTGGAGATACGAAAATTTCTGATATAGATTATGCTGATGATTTAGCCCTTTTGGCAAATGATGTTGATGAGATGAACTCTTTCATTCGAGCTGTTGATGAGACTGGTAGTAGAGTAGGTTTGGTTATAAACAGAGAGAAAACTAAAGTGATGAAAATTGGTCAGGCAGGCTGTGATTCAGTTAATCTGAATGGTTGCAGTCTTGAGCAGGTGTCACAGTTTAATTATCTTGGGAGCTATGTAGCAGATAATGGTGATGTGCGGCATGAGATTAACAGACGAATAGGGATTGCTGCCGGGACTTTTAAGAACCTATGGAGAGTGTGGAGAAATAGGCGTATACACCTAAAGACTAAAATTAGACTGTATAATAGTTTGGTTCTTTCTAGGGTTAGTTATGGTAGTGAAACTTGGACACTTTGTAAACAAGATAACAGGAAACTAGATGCTTTTGATTCCAGATGCTTACGCAGTATCTTGGGCATTAGGTGGTTCAACTTTGTAACTAATGATGAGATTAGGCAAAGGAGTTTGCAACCTCCTTTAAGCAGTATATTGTGCAGAGAGAGACTCCGTTGGTTTGGCCATGTTGCACGTATGAATAATTATAGATTGGCGAATAGGGTTATGAACAGTGTGCCTAAAGGCCTCAGAAAGAAGGGGAGACCTAGGATGCGGTGGGCAGACAATGTCAAACAAGACCTTGTTAGAATTGGTGTGCAGTGGCCAGATGCAGTAGATGTAGCTCAGGAGAGACTTGCTTGGAGAACTAAATTGCACGGTCTGGTTGGACCTCCGTAGCCCATGGCTGCTTGAGGATGATGATGATGATGAAACAGAAAGACATTTGAAGCAATACTCTTTAAACCTCATATAACACGAATACGTTTTCCACAATACTTTCTTAAATCCTATAACAGAAATGCCTTAGCAGATATTTCTTTCCAAGCTCTGTTAGCAGAAATTCCGACAACGATGATCTTTCTGATTCTCCTAATAGAAAAGGGTTCGCATCAAAATATATTCAGATCACTTGATTTAAAAAAAGTACTGCTCAAACGTTTTCTGCTACATGGGTTTTAAAAAAAAACATTGATTCAAGTATTTCAATTTTTTGATTTAAAAAGTATTGATGAAAATTGCATTCCTCTTCCTTGGTTTGAAAAAAGTGCTGCTCAAAGTATTTCTGTTTCAAGGTTTAAAAAAAATATTTTATGCAACATATTACTGGCATCTGATTTAAAAATAGAAATGCATCAGTAGTGAAATCTTACTACTGATTGATGTTACTAGTATTATTACTTTATTCAAGTCCTGGGGCGGGGGTGGCTCAGTCGGTAGCGCGCCAGGCTCGTAATCTGCAGTTCCCAGGTTCGAGTCCCAGCTGGGTCAGCGTTGAGATTTATCTCCGCAAAATTCCCCGCCCTGTCCACGGTCAGTAGGGGACACCGATGGGTTTGGAAAAGCCGCCGTCCGTCGGATGGGACGTTAAGCCGTGGCCTCGTGTGCGGGAGAGACATACCCTGTGCACGTTAAAGAACACGCTGGATGGCCTTGACGGGAGGCTACCATCTGTCTCCCAACAGCTGTTCCAGTGGATCCCCTCCCCCAACCTTCTCTGAGCCTTCGGGGTCCTTGTGACCTGGCCATTTAGCCCATGGTGTGCAAAAAAAGTGCCGCTCAGAGGTAAAACAACCCAACCCAAATTATTCAAGTCCCATATCCAAATCGCTTTATCAGAAAGCCTTTCGCATAAAAAATTCTTTGAAATTATGAAAACTGAAACTATCATTTGCACAAATTTATTAAAATGCACTTATTGTAGTAAAAGGATTTCTATAACAATTTACTTTAAATCGAATTTTGAGATTTTTTTTTTCTCAATCGAATTTTTATGATTCACGAAGGGGATATTAAATGTAACTTCAATAAGTTATTGAATTAATTAACGAATATTGTTAGAAAATCAAGATTTAAGTAGATTTAACTGAGATTTCAATTATCATCGTTCACCTTTTTCCGTAAAAATTTGGCTTAGAAGTTTCACTGACGTAGAATCAGTGGACGTTATGAGAGACTATTAGAGTTGTTGGGTTGTTTTACCTCTGAGCGGCACTTTTTTTGCACACCATGGGCTAAATGGCCAGGTCACAAGGACCCCGAAGGCTCAGAGAAGGTTGGGTGAGGGGACCCACTGGAACAGCTGTTGGGAGACAGATGGTAGCCTCCCGTCAAGGCCATCCAGCGTGTTCTTTAACGTGCACAGGGTATGGCTCTCCCGCACACGGGGCCACGGCTTAACGTCCCATCCGACGGACTGCGGCCTTTACCAAGCCCATCGGTGTCCCCTACTGACCGTGTGCAGGGCGGGGGATTTTGCGGAGATAAATCTCAACGCTGACCCAGCTGGGACTCGAACCTGGGAACTACAGATTACGAGCCTGGCGCGCTTCCGACTGAGCCATCCCCGCCCCAGCTACTATTAGAGAGTTTATATTATTGCTTCACAAAATGTGGCCCTCCAGGGAGCAGTGAAGCTTAAGTCATTGAGACGTAAAGTCATAAAATCGATAGAAGTATTGCAAACATTAGTTTCATCTTCACAAGGCCCTCGTTGGCGTTATCAACTTGGAGGTCAGTTTAAGGAAAGTTATAGCAACCGTCCATCCTCACAGACCTTCTACTTTGGCATATTAAACTGACAGGCTCCTGTCAGACCTCTGTGGCAAGCAGCTGCTTGAGGGGGTATTTTTTTTTATTATTTATTTATAGCAAAAGAAAAGATACAACATGGAAAAACTCAAAAATATAATCTTGATTATTTAAATGAAAGGTTCTCAAAGTATGCGTTGCGACTTCCTTGGGAGTGGAGAGAAGTTTGTTGCAAATCTCTGAAGAATTGTATTTTAAACAATTAAATATTGTCACATGATTGAAATAACTATTTATCTATTGATTAGTATTTCCCTCTCTTGGGGGGGGGGGGGCGGTGGTGCTCAGTCGGTAGCGCTCCAGGCTCGTAATCTGTAGTTCCCAGGTTCGAGCCCCAGCTGGGTCAGTGTTGAGATTTATCTCCGCAAAATTCCCCGTCCTGCCCATGGTTAGTAGGGGACACCGATGGGCTTAGAAAGGTCGCCGTTCTTCGGATGGGACGTTAAGCCGTGGCCCCGTGTACGGGAGAGCCATACCCTGTGCACGTTAAAGAACACGCTGGATAGCCTTGACGGGAGGCTACCATCTGTCTCCCAACAGCTGTTCCAGTGGGTCCCCTCCCCAACCTTCTCTGAGCCTCCGGGGTCCATATGACCTTGTCATTTCGTCCATGGTGTGCAAAAAAGTGCCGCTCAGAGGTAAAACAACTCAACCCAAATCCCTCTTTTGTATCTTCCGAGCCAGATGAATCACTCAGAGAGTATTCCACCACCATCGCAAGCCTTAAAAGAGGGATTTGAGTTGGGTTGTTTTACCTCTGAGCGGCACTTTTTTATTGTCCTTAGTTTATCAGAACTTTCTTGTGCTGCACCGAAACCATTGTCTGAAGCATTCTGTTGTGAGAATAGTCTTATCTGAAGTCAAGGTATTTTCATCAATGGTAAAGGTGGGATAAATTCCTTCAATAGTAAAGGGGACTGTGAAAAATTCCATCAATGGTAAGAAGGGATACCACTGGGATCCCTTCTTACCATGATCACAGACTGATTGAAAATTGATGAATAAATCATTTACCAAAAATAATAAGACTTGTCGAAGGGTTGGTTGGGTTGGGTTGTTTTACCTCTGAGCGGCACTTTTTTTGCACACCAAGGGCTAAATGGCCAGGACACATGGACCTCGAAGGCTCAGAGAAGGTTGGGGGAGGGGACCCACTGGAAGAGCTGTTGGGAGACAGATGGTAGCCTCCCGTCAAGGCCATCCAGCGTGTTCTTTAACGTGCACAGGATATGGCTCTCCCACACACGGGGCCACGGCTTAACGTCCCATCCGACGGACGGCGGCCTTTCCAAGTCCATCGGTGTCCCCTACTGACCGTGGGCAGGGCGGAGAATTTTTGGGGAGATAAATCTCAACGCTGACCTAGCTGGGACTCGAACCTGGGAACTACAGATTACGAGCCTGGCTCTTGTCGAAGGGACAAACGCCGCAGTCTTCAACTCATAGGTAAGTTGGATTACCAAGTTCCACTGGTTATGCGAAATTCACTGAAAGGAAAGGTTTTGGCCTTAAATGATCTGGGATCTGAAGTCTCCAGACCATTTACTTATGACAAAGAGTGAGTGGAAGCATTTGAGACAATAACACTTCACAGTTGAAATATCAATAGTTCTCACAGGTCATTGATTGATTGAGTTAACAATCAATTTACCAATGTTCTAAGATATCATTTGCGATCTATGGGACCATTGGTTGAGTGACAAGTAATTGATAGTTTAAGCAGCTAATAATCTATGAGAACCATCGTTTCATCCACTGCGCAGTCTCATTGTCTCAATTGTTTGCACTCACTCTTCGCCGATGTTCTGAACAGATACTCACAAGCAGGCTCGGGTTGGGTTGTTTTACCACTGAGCAGCACTTTTTTGCACACCATGGGCTAAATGGCCAGGTCACATGGACCCCGAAGGCTCAGAGAAGGTTGGGGGAGGGGACCCACTGGAACAGCTGTTGGGAGACAGATGGTAGCCTCCCGTCAAGGCCATCCAGCGTGTTCTTTAACGTTCACAAGGCATATCTCTACCACACACGGGGTCACGGCTTAACGTCCCATCCGACGAACGGCGGCCTTTCCAAGCCCATCGGTGTCCCCTACTGACCGTGGGCAGGGCGGGGAATTTTGCGGAGATAAATCTCAACGCTGACCCAGCTGGGACTCGAACCTGGGAACTACAGATTACGAGCCTGGCGCGCTACCGACTGAGCCACTCCCGCCCCAGCACGCTCGGATCTAGAGATAAATAACGGGAGGCGGGATTGACGCAACCGAGCCCTAAAAAAAGTGAAAGGAGATGCCAAAAGACTGTATTTTCAATACAATATAACATTCTCCCCCCCCCCCCCGTTTTAGAAGTCTCTAAAAAAAATCTTGAAAAATGCGTGAAATATGCACAAGTTTAATAATAATTTTTTTTTCACCATTACGTTTATTAGCATTCTCGGAGAAGTGTGGGGAAAGTTCACAAGTGAAGTGAAAAGATTTCACATCACTGCATACAGGATAGCCTGGATTTCCAGAATCTGTATCCGGACACCAACTGCGTTTCGGCTTCAGGTTTGGGTTGGGTTATTTTACCTCTGAGCGACATTTTTTGCATACAATGGGATAAACGGCCAGATCACAAGGGCTCAGAGAAGGTTCGAGGAAGGTGGCCCACTGGACAACTATTAGGAGATAGATGGAAACATGCCATCAAGGCTATCCACCGCGTTCTTTAAGAAGCACTAGTTATGGCTCTCATGCTACTAAGCCGTGGGTTGGGTTGTTTTACCTCTGAGCGGCACTTTTTTGCACACATTGGGCTAAATGGCCAGGTCACATGGACCCCGAAGGCTCAGAGAAGGTTGGGGAGGGGACCGACTTGAAAAGTTGTTGGGAGACAGATGGTAGCCTCCCGTCAAGGCCATCCAGCGTGTTCTTTAACGTGCACAGGGTATGGCTCTCCCACACACGGAGCCACGGCTTAACGTCCCATCCGACGGACGGCGGCCTTTCCAAGCCCATCGGTGTCCCCTACTGACCGTGGGCAGGGCTGGGAATTTTGCGGAGATAAATCTCAACGCTGACCCAGCTGGGACTCGAACCTGGGAAGTACAGATTACGAGCCTGGCGCGCTACCGACTGAGCCACCCCCGCCCCAAATAAGCCATGACTTTATATCATCCAGTGGAAGGCAGCCTTTCTAAATCCATCGGGGTCCTCTCTTGGATCGAGGGCAGGCTGGGGGGGTTTAGTGGAGATCAACCTTAACGGTAGAACTAGAATTTGAGAACTACATATTACAAGTATGACGTCCTACAGTCTGAACCCGTCTCTTGGGCTTCAGTGTAGACGGAATTGGATGCTTCTCAAATCATTAAATGTTTGTTTAAAGGTTTGCTTCATCGTGTGGTTTTCACCATGTTTTTCCCCTTTGGAGAGGGGAACTGAAGAGTTTGATGCAAGCAGAATGCAGCTGACAAGTATAGACAAACAGACCATAAAATGCAGCTGGCAAGTATAGACAAATTACAAAATACAGCTGACAAGTGTAGACAAACAGATTGATGGAGTCTGCACTTGATAAAAAAAAAAAAGGGCTTAAAAGGAGGTATCTAAAAAAACAGGAGGACGGTTAGCGGCAACATCAGAGAAGTAAAAAAGAGGATGTCTGGAAAACGTTTTATCAAACGATGACTGTGTAAACTATACTTTGTTTCACATAAAGAACGAAGCGGTAAATTCGGAGGATCAAAGGCTGAAACAACCAATGAAAAGTTGCCACACCCTCATGAGTTCTAGCAAAGAACAACTCGCAGATGTAATACTCCACCACAGCAAATAGTTCCATTTCTTGCCAAAGTTGGACTCTCATCTTTTCTAAACACTTAAGGTTCCCAATTGATCTTAGCAACCATTCAGTGGAACTGAATTATTCCCATACCTTCTGTTTCATGAGACTCCTACCGCTATTAATATTTTCCCAGTGGGAATCCCATCTGTCTTCAACAACTGTGCAGTGGGGCTTCCGTCTGGTCTTACCAGCCATCAAGTTCCCATCTGATCTTAACTGGGGCATGGGTGGCTCAGTCGGTAGCGCGCCAGGCTCGTAATCTGTAGTTCCAAGGTTCGAGTCCCAGCTGGGTCAGCGTTGAGATTTATCTCCACAAAACTCCCCGCCCTCTCCACGGTCAGTAGGGGACATCGATGGGCTTGGAAAGGCCGCCGTCCATCGAATGGGACGTTAAGCCGTGGCCACATGTGCGAGAGAGCCATACCCTGTGCACATTAAAGAACACGCTGGATGGCCTTGACGGGAGGATACTATCTGTCTACTAACAGCTGTTCCAGTGGGTCCCCTCCTTCAACCTTCTCTGAGCCTTCGGGGTCCATGTGACCTGGTCATTTAGCCCACGGTGTGCAAAAAAGTTCCGCTCAGAGGTAAAACAACCCAACCCAACTGTTCTTAACTTTTGTTAGCAAGCAGATTCTAGATAAGATGGGTACTTCAACAACGTTCAAGTGGGGTTCTTTATCCAAATGTGTTACGAAGCTTGGGTCCTTATAACACCTGATAATTTAACCCATTTTTCAGATAAAAGGAAGGTGACTTTATAGTGTCAAAGGCAAGGGAACGGAAAGGGTTAACCTGTGAAAAAATTATAGGACATCCGAGTCTCACGCGTCTTCTGTTCTCTACGCAATTAGCTACAAGTGACATCAAAACATGTTTTAGATTAACATCAAACGAACCAACTAGAGGAAGCTTTTATTCTATCTTTAAGACTTAAAACTTGTTAAGAAAATAACTAGCAACATTCTATAACATCTTATCCATCCTTTAAATTACAGTCGTAAAACTTAATTGGTTGTAAAATCTTTACGTGTAGAGTAGCGGAAGAAAATACACTCGAAAAACTCAAATCAACGTATCATATCCTGTGTTCGTATCATGGCTGTATCCTAATTGTCCAATAACTCCAAAAACATTCGCTAACATCATGTATAGTCTATCATTCATCGAGAAACTGTAGGCCATGCACAAACAACGAAAAATGCTTACAAAAAATTGTCCAGTTATCAGAAAGACCTGTCTTGAGCTTATTAGTAGCGATTGGTTTTGTAGACAAGGTCTTTCTATGTATAAGAAATATAAGTGATGAAAAAAGCCTTGGGCCAACGCTTTGTGAAAGATGCTTTTTTTTTCTACCATGAAGATCAGAGATGGCCATTCCTGTGTCATTATATTATCTTTGCCCTTGTTAGCCCTATCAGAAGAGCAGGATAATCAGTGTGATTACGAAGACACACAATTGCGAAATTATAAATGTGGTATGCGCAAATGATGATGTATCGTGGTTGTTGTGACGTATGGTAGCGGATTACAAGCTTGACAACCTTTCTTGGTAGCGATGGAGAGAGAGAGAGGCGAATATCATACAAAGGGATTAATCAGGTTTGTTGAGAGGACTTTATGAAATTATGAAAGATCTGTTTGATAGCAAAGTGGAACCCACAAGATGGCTTACAGTTGTTAAAGGAGTCAGGTCATCACCTAGAATTTTTTATGGGGTTCACCGCCCTGGTGATTGAGGGTTTTAAGGAAGAAGAGGTCTGTTCTATTAGCCTTAAAGGGAGACACGAAGCAAGTGATTTATGGGGATTTATCACAGTATGCATGTTTTTTTAATGAAGGGGGTTAAATATGCCCAAATGGACGAGTAATTTAAGAGAAGATTCTTTCTAGTAATCAAGCAATTTTGCAAAGGGAGACTGTCCAAATGGGTGAGATTGTACACTTCTCTACATTTGATACATAACTTACCAATGTTTGGCAACTCCATGTACCGCTTGAGAAAAATTTAATGCTTTACTCTCTTTGCCAAGAGTTTAATGATTCAGTTTATTTGCTTTCCAAGGGTTTATCTCTTTAGTGTAGGCCCTTGCCAAAGGTTAAACTCTTCTATGTACTCTCTTTCCAAGGGTTTAATTCTTCAGTTTACTCTCATTCCAAGGGTTTATCTCTTTAGTGTAGGCCCTTGCCAAAGGTTAAACTCTTCTATGTACTCTCTTTCCAAGGGTTTAATTCTTCAGTTTACTCTCATTCCAAGGGTTTATCTCTTTAGTGTAGGCCCTTGCCAAAGGTTAAACTCTTCTATGTACTCTCTTTCCAAGGGTTTAATTCTTAAGTTTACTCTTTTTCCAAGGGTTTATCTCTTCAGTGTAGGCCCTTGCCAAAGGTTAAACTCTTCTATGTACTCTCTTTCCAAGGGTTTAATTCTTCAGTTTACTCTCTTTCCAAGGGTTTATCTCTTCAGTGTAGGCCCTTGCCAAAGGTTAAACTCTTCTATGTACTCTCTTTCCAAGGGTTTAATTCTTCAGTTTACTCTCTTTCCAAGGGTTTATCTCTTCAGTGTAGGCCCTTGCCAAAGGTTAAACTCTTCTATGTACTCTCTTTCCAAGGGTTTAATTCTTCAGTTTACTCTCTTTCCAAGGGTTTATCTCTTCAGTGTAGGCCCTTGCCAAAGGTTAAACTCTTCTATGTACTCTCTTTCCAAGGGTTTAATTCTTCAGTTTACTCTCTTTCCAAGGGTTTATCTCTTCAGTGTAGGCCCTTGCCAAAGGTTAAACTCTTCTATGTACTCTCTTTCCAAGGGTTTAATTCTTCAGTTTACTCTCTTTCCAAGGGTTTATCTCTTCAGTGTAGGCCCTTGCCAAAGGTTAAACTCTTCTATGTACTCTCTTTCCAAGGGTTTAATTCTTCAGTTTACTCTCTTTCCAAGGGTTTATCTCTTCAGTGTAGGCCCTTGCCAAAGGTTAAACTCTTCTATGTACTCTCTTTCCAAGGGTTTAATTCTTCAGTTTACTCTCTTTCCAAGGGTTTATCTCTTCAGTGTAGGCCCTTGCCAAAGGTTAAACTCTTCTATGTACTCTCTTTCCAAGGGTTTAATTCTTCAGTTTACTCTCTTTCCAAGGGTTTATCTCTTCTGTGTAGGCCCTTGCCAAAGGTTAAACTCTTCTATGTACTCTCTTTCCAAGGGTTTAATTCTTCAGTTTACTCTCTTTCCAAGGGTTTATCTCTTCAGTGTAGGCCCTTGCCAAAGGTTAAACTCTTCTATGTACTCTCTTTCCAAGCGTTTAATTCTTCAGTTTACTCTCTTTCCAAGGGTTTATCTCTTCAGTGTAGGCCCTTGCCAAAGGTTAAACTCTTCTATGTACTCTCTTTCCAAGCGTTTAATTCTTCAGTTCACTCTCTTTCCAAGGGTTTATCTCTTCAGTGTAGGCCCTTGCCAAAGGTTAAACTCTTCTATGTACTCTCTTTCCAAGGGTTTAATTCTTCAGTTTACTCTCTTTCCAAGGGTTTATCTCTTCAGTGTAGGCCCTTGCCAAAGGTTAAACTCTTCTATGTACTCTCTTTCCAAGGGTTTAATTCTTCAGTTTACTCTCTTTCCAAGGGTTTATCTCTTCAGTGTAGGCCCTTGCCAAAGGTTAAACTCTTCTATGTACTCTCTTTCCAAGGGTTTAATTCTTCAGTTTACTCTCTTTCCAAGGGTTTATCTCTTCAGTGTAGGCCCTTGCCAAAGGTTAAACTCTTCTCTGTACTCTCTTTCCAAGGGTTTAATTCTTCAGTTTACTCTCTTTCCAAGGGTTTATCTCTTCAGTGTAGGCCCTTGCCAAAGGTTAAACTCTTCTATGTACTCTCTTTCCAAGGGTTTAATTCTTCAGTTTACTCTCTTTCCAAGGGTTTATCTCTTCAGTGTAGGCCCTTGCCAAAGGTTAAACTCTTCTATGTACTCTCTTTCCAAGGGTTTAATTCTTCAGTTTACTCTCTTTCCAAGGGTTTATCTCTTCAGTGTAGGCCCTTGCCAAAGGTTAAACTCTTCTATGTACTCTCTTTCCAAGGGTTTAATTCTTCAGTTTACTCTCTTTCCAAGGGTTTATCTCTTCAGTGTAGGCCCTTGCCAAAGGTTAAACTCTTCTATGTACTCTCTTTCCAAGGGTTTAATTCTTCAGTTTACTCTCTTTCCAAGGGTTTATCTCTTCAGTGTAGGCCCTTGCCAAAGGTTAAACTCTTCTATGTACTCTCTTTCCAAGGGTTTAATTCTTCAGTTTACTCTCTTTCCAAGGGTTTATCTCTTCAGTGTAGGCCCTTGCCAAAGGTTAAACTCTTCTATGTACTCTCTTTCCAAGGGTTTAATTCTTCAGTTTACTCTCTTTCCAAGGGTTTATCTCTTCAGTGTAGGCCCTTGCTAAAGGTTAAACTCTTCTATGTACTCTCTTTCCAAGGGTTTAATTCTTCAGTTTACTCTCTTTCCAAGGGTTTATCTCTTCAGTGTAGGCCCTTGCCAAAGATTAAACTCTTCTATGTACTCTCTTTCCAAGGGTTTAATTCTTCAGTTGACTCTCTTTCCAGGGGTTTATCTCTTTAGTGTAGGCCCTTGCCAAAGGTTAAACTCTTCTATGTACTCTCTTTCCTAGGGTTTAATTCTTCAGTTTACTCTCTTTCCAAGGGTTTATCTCTTCAGTGTAGGCCCTTGCCAAATGTTAAACTCTTCTATGTACTCTCTTTCCAAGGGTTTAATTCTTCAGTTTACTCTCTTTCCAAGGGTTTATCTCTTCAGTGTAGGCCCTTGCCAAAGGTTAAACTCTTCTATGTACTCTCTTTCCAAGGGCTTAATTCTTCAGTTTACTCTCTTTCCAAGGGTTTATCTCTTCAGTGTAGGCCCTTGCCAAAGGTTAAACTCTTCTATGTACTCTCTTTCCAAGGGTTTAATTCTTCAGTTTACTCTCTTTCCAAGGGTTTATCTCTTCAGTGTAGGCCCTTGCCAAAAGTTAAACTCTTCTATGTACTCTCTTTCCAAGGGTTTAATTCTTCAGTTTACTCGCTTTCCAAGGGTTTAACTCTTCAGTGTAGTCTTTGCCAAAGGTTAAACTCTTCTATGTACTCTCTTTCCAAGGGTTTAACTCTTCAGTGTAGTCCTTTGCCTAAGGTTTAACTCTACGGTTTTAATTCTTCAAGCCAACCTGTACTTACAGAAAATTCATAATTTTTGTTTAACTGAGCTGATGTTGGTTGGTTACATTTCTTGTATCTGCTTATATATTCGTAATGCCATCTGTTTGATGGTATATCCGTCTAGAGGTATTCTTTTTTCTTTGCGAGTTATCTTCTACCCACATTACTAGTGTCTTTTCCATCTTTACTTTTACAATATCTCTCGCGTACGATGACGACTTAACGCTCAATCTTGTGGCAGAAAGCACAGATTTTCAAATAGCATCTTCATTTTTCTTCATGGTTCTTACGGTAGCTTCGTTCAAACCAAAAAGTTTAGCTATGGATGTTGAACCTTTTCCATTTGCAAGACGATCTAAAATTTGGATCTTGGTATCCAAAGAGATAGCTAACCTTTTCTGCTTTTTGTATAGTTGAATTATTCAACATCGTGGTAAGGCTTACCAAAAATATTTGAATTGTAGTTAATGAATCAGATGAGGAAAAAACTGTAAATTTACCTATCAGCAAAATTTAAATAATTTATGTTACGCACACAAAACTTCAAAAAGCAAAATAATTTTTTTTTTATTTCTTTTATTAAACATCTAAACACTTCTAACTTTAAACACAAAATGAGAGACCAAAACTAACGTATATATTAACGTTAAAATTGAGGGGAATTCCCGAAATGTTGCCACTTTATTCCGAATGAAGTAGGTTTTGTACAATTTTTCCATAAAATAGAGAAAACTTGTTGGATAGTTATGTTAGTGAAGTTTTTATTTTGTGGATTTTAGTGCACAAAATGTGTATCTATCGTACATTTCCAAAGTTAAAATTACTTCAAAAAATGTGACCCTAAAAGCGGAATCTTTGTTATAAATGTAAATTCCAGGAATTTTTTCTTGAATAGGAATATTTTTTCAGAATTAAATTCAAATGGACATTTTTAAAAAGACATCGTTTGAACCGTGTTAGATCAAAATAAATCGTGTAAAAAGATAATTGGACTTTTTTTCTAAACCGTGTTTAAACAAAATCGTGTAAAAACAGAATTGGGTATATTTGTACCAATACTTAGTGCTTTATTTTGTAATATTAGTATTCATATGATTTTATGAAACAATGTACTTACGAGTCAGCTGTATTTAGCCCATGTAGTAATGTACAAAGTTGAACTGGTTAAAAATGAGATAAAACAAGTTTTTATTAGTCTGAAAATTTCAGTCTAGAAAAGTCAGCTCTCGTTGCTGATTCAAAACAGGCTTCATTTCATTAAAATATCCAGAGATATGTGCATTAGGATGGCAAGAATATAATCTGGCGAAAGAATATAAGTATAACTTGTTACAGACGACGATTTCATTAATGTAAGAATTTTCTATTATCTATTTATTCTTAGCCGTCCCGTGGCCGAGGATTATCGCGTTTGGCTACTGATCTAAGGGACCTGGGTTCGAGACCCGGGTAAGGCATGAATGTGTCGTTTTTCTGCTGAGGTCCTGCCATCCTCTCAGATCTTCTACTATGGCATATAAACTGACAGGCTCGTGTCAGACACAGGGGCGTATCGAAGAACTATGGTTTTGTGGGGGAGAACTCAAGAAATCAAAAATTTTCCAACTTGAATTCAAATTTTGCCAAGTGAGCAAACTTATAGATTTGCGCTCGGGGGGGGGGGGGGGCAATTAGGCAATTTTCGAAAATTTCCATAATCTCCTGCATTTTTCCATTATTTATTTACCTTCCAATTTTGCCAACTAGCCATTATTATTTCACAGACATAATTCCAATATTTACATCTCGTCTGAATTGTAGCAAGTCGGTGTGAATTTTCCCTTCATTTGACCAACTCTCCTTAATTTCACGAAACTAATCTCAACTTTACATCTCTCCTAAATTTGCCAAATCACTTCAAATTTTTCAAACACCCAAAGATTTTGCCAAGTTTTCTCGATTTCAGTCAACTATCCTGAATTTCACAAACCCAATCCCAATTATCACAACTCGCCCGTATTTTCCAAGTGGATTCGAATTTTGACAACTGTCCTACATTCTGTTAAGTTTCCTCAATTTGTCTTACACTCCTTAATTTCACAAAACAAATCTCAATTTTCACAATTCGTCTATATTTTACCAAGTGGATTTTGCCAACTACATTAGATTTTGCCAACTCGCCGTAATTTTACAGAAAAAATCGCAATTTTTACACCTTCTCTGAATTTCCCAAGTGGTTTCCAGTTTTGCCAACTTCCCTCGATTTTGTCATCTCGCCAAAATTTTACAGAAAAAAAATCCCAATTTTACATCACACCCGATTCTTGCAAAGTCACTCTGAATTTAGCCAACTCCCCCAAGATTTTCCAACTCTCCTAGATATTGCGAAGTTGCCTCGATTTTGCCAACACGCGATAATTTTACAGAAAAAAGATTGCAATTTTTACAATTCACCTGAATTTTGTCAACTCTTCATGATTTTGCCAAGTCACTCCTAATTTTACCAACTGCCCCTAGTTTTTCTAACTACCCTTAGATTTTGCCAACTCCCTAAGTTTTGCCAACTCTCCTAGATTTTGCCAACTCGCCATAATTTTACAGAAAAAAATCCAAATTTTCACAGGTCACCTGAATTTTGCCAACTCCCCACGATTTTGCCAACTTTTCCTAGATTTTGCCAACTCCCTACGTTTTGCCAACTCGTCATAATTTTACAGAAAAGAATCCTAATTTTTACATCTCACCTTAATTTTTGCCAACTCCCCAAGATTTTACCAAGTCACTCCGAATTTTGCCAACTCCCTAAGATTTGGTCAAGTTGTCCCGATTTTGCCAACTCTACCTGTATTTTACTAAGTGGCTTCGAATTTTGCCAACTGCTCTAAATTTTGCCGTCTATCCATTTTCCAAACTGCCTTAGATTTGCTAAGTTGCCTCGATTTTGACAACTCCGCTTAATTTTCCAAAACAAAATTACAAATTTTCACAACTCATCTAGATTTTACGAAGTCGTTTCGAATTTTGCCAACTCCGAGTTACTTTGGAGGGGAGCCTTCCCCCCCCCCCCATCTCCCCATGGCTAAGCCCCTGGTCAGACTTCTGCGGCAAGCAGCTGCTTGAGGGGGTATTTTATTTTTTTTTATTTATTCTTGAAAATAAATGATATCAATTAAATCTATTTTGTTGATTTTTCTTTTGGGGTGACAGTCTAATAATCTCCCTTAACGCTATACCACTGCTACTTCATAATATGAATTATATCTACCTAAATATATATATAAAAAAAAACTCATTCCATACCGTCTAAAAACCGACTTTATGATCGTGTAAAACGAAACTAGTTGCATTTTCTTGACCGTGTAAAGTGAGTACCAGGTGTACAGTCGCTCAAAAAAGTATTCGAACACTATGATTGATTACAAAATTCAGAAAAAATATCTGGTAACGATATTTTTAGAAATTAGTGATCTGGCAAACTTTCGTGTCACGTGACTCCTTTGCCTAACCTCATCATTAGTTACAAGGTTGAACCACCAATATTGACATAATCATTACGCAAAATTCTAAAATGTATGTATATTTATTATATTAAATGGTTTCAAGCAATACTTATAATTTAAGTTTTAATTAATTTCTGTGATAAATATTAATGACGCATTATTGTTGTAAAATATTCCAGCTGCCACAACTCTTTAAATACTGAAAGAATATTGCTGAATAATCAAAATGTAAATAGATTTGATTACGATCTTTAATTTATCTTCAATGGTATTTTTCTATTAGGTGCATATATCAGAAGTTATAGAACTCCGAAGTTAGATTCCAAATAACATTACAAATTCTCTAACGTTTTGATAGGAAAGTGAATGTACAGTCGCTCAAGGGCGGGGGTGGCTCAGTCGGTAGCGCGCCAGACTCGTAATCTGTAGTTCCCAGGTTCGAGTCCCAGCTGGGTCAGCGTTGAGATTTATCTCCGCAAAATTCCCCGCCCTGCCCACGGTCAGTAGGAGACACCGATGGGCTTGGAAAGGCCGCCGTCCGTCGGATGGGACGTTAAGCCGTGGCCCGTGTGCTGGAGAGCCATACCCTGTGCACTTTAAAGAACACGCTGGATGGCCTTGACGGGAGGCTACCATCTGTCTCCCAACAGCTGTTCCAGTGGGTCCCCTCCCCCAACCTTCTCTGAGCGTTCGGGGTCCATGTGACCTGGCCATTTAGCCCATGGTGTGCAAAAAAGTGCCGCTCAGAGGTAAAACAACCCAACCTACCACAGCAAACTCCGAGAAGACCAAAGTCTTAAAATCGTGTAAGCGTCTCTACCAGAGTAAACATGAGAGAGGATCAAACTCTTGCAAACCGTGCAAGCTTCATTATCAGATCAAATTCTTACAAAAGGGTTTCACTACCAGAGCAAATATTAGAGAGAATCACTAGGTTTAAGTTTCACTACTCTAACAGACATTAAAGAGGATCAAACTCTTACAAAACATGTAAACTTTAGCTGTATTCCACATTTTTCAAGTTCCAGGGTTTCCTGATTTTTGAAATCACAAATCAGGTGATTTGCAGATTCTTGAAATATTAAGTCGAATCATTTAATCGAAATGAAATTAAAGTCAAAATCATATCCTACTTTTATGCATATTAATGAAAAAATTATAAAAAAAATTAGGTTTTTTACATAAATGCACTTTAAAAAAGGAAAAACAGACGTAATGCGTGTAAATTACAAAATGCATTAAAATTAACCTTTTTATAAACATTTCAAAACTGATAGCCATATCCTGTGCACTTTAAAGAACGCGCTGGATGACCTGGACAGGAGTTTTCCATCTGTCTCCTAACAGATGTCCAGTGAGTCCCCTTCCCCAACCTTCTCTGAGCTGTTGTTCCGGACTTTGACCTTCCGAGGACATAAGCTATACAAATATGAGGTCCGAAATATTCTGGGGCGGGAGTGGCTCAGTCGGTAGCGCGCCAGGCTCGTAATCTGCAGTTCCCAGGTTCGAGTCCCAGCTGGGTCAGCATTGAGATTATCTCCGCAAAATTCCCCGCCCTGCCCACCGTCAGTAGGGGATACCTATTGGCTTGGAAACGCCGCCGTCCGTCGGATGGGACGTTAAGCCGTGGCGCCGTGTGTGAGAGCCATACCCTATGAACGTTAAAGAACACGCTGGATGGCCTTGACGGGAGGCTACCATCTGTCTCCCAACAGCTGTTCCAGTGGATCCCCTCCACCAACCTTCGAGGTCCTTGTGACCTGGCTATTATCCATGGTGCGCAAAAAAGTGCCGCTCAGAGGTAAAACAACCCAACCCAAAAATTCGAAAGTCAAAATATATATATACAGGCCCGGATCTAGAAAAAAATTAAGGGGGGGGGGGGTGACCAAGAGATTGGATTCTCAATGCAGTATAGCATTTTCCCTCCGTTTCGCAGCTCCTTAAAAAAAATTTTTTTTTAATTCTTGAAATATAAACATGTTTAACATTTTTTGCCTCTATCACCCTTAATCGCATTCTGGGGGGGGGGGGCATGGCCCCTTTGGTACCTCCCCCTAGAGAATATATATATATATATTCTGAATATATATATATATATTGAATCAGAATATATATATATTCTGATTCAAGGGAGCATTAAAAAATAAACCCAAATTAAAGTGGTGAAAATATTATTGTTAAGCTAAAATAAACCGCGTTTGCACGATAGATTAATTTAAATATTAAAATTATTTTTTCATAACACATTACCCCTCATATTGCGAGGCCCTCAGCTGTAGCTTAGTTACAACCTTGCAGAACAAAAACATGACAGCTCTTTCTCCAAAACCTAACAGGAAAGTTAAAATTACTGTCTATGGAGAACGGCGCACCATCACAGGCTCCGAATTCAAAAACTTGCAAAGTCTGTAATCTCTCTGATTGACGACTGTACTATATCTCACGTTTCCCATAAATCAAGTAGTGAATGCTCGCTACAGATGGATGTGTCAGACACGAAGTTCGTGAGAAGAAATCTTAATTAAATCTAATATCCAATAAATGCCATATGGCACGGGGATTGCAGATCTTTTCAATCCGAAACGTGTCTGCGAACAAAAATTACTTTAAAACATACCCCACACTCCCACATGTCTCTGATAAGCAAATTGACGCATTTTGATAGCAGGACACTCACTTAAATATCAGACACACACATTACTCCAGAAACCTTATTACCATAGGTACAATAAACGACTCACCAGCTGCCAATGGCGGACGGTTTTCAATCACTAATGAATACAACACATTCGTCGAAATCAACCCTACAGTAGAATAACCCTTCTAGTAGAAGGAACATAAAAAAATCTCTCTTCGGGCATTTCAATGAACAGTTGGGTTTAAGCACAACAGCAGACAACCGCTCTGACACTCTCACTGTTTTCTATGTCTACTGATTTAGCACCAGTAGATTACAGCAGGTCGTACGTAGTCTGTCCCATTTGACACGAATCCTGATGATTGAAAGTGACGTCTGTCAGAAACGTGATGTGCTTCCCTGTCCCATCATCTCTTGCCCTAAATAAATGCAAACAGTTGTCAAACGTTCGCTTTGGGCTCCTCCGTATCTGATGAAGCCCGAAGCCTGATGACCCCGAATGCTCACAGAAGGTTGAGGGGAGGGGACCCATTGGGCGGCTGTTAGGAGACAGATGGTAGTCTCCCCTAAAAGCCATCCAGCGTGTTCTTTTATATGCACAGGGTATGGCTGTCTCTCATAGGGGGGGGGGGGGGCATGGCTTAACGTCCCATTCGGCAGGTGGCGTCCTTTTCATACCCATCGGTATTCCCTACTGACCATGGCAGGGCGGGGAGTTTTGTGTAGATAAATCTCAACGCTGACCAAGCTGGGATTCGAACTTGGGAACTGCAGATTATGAGTTTGGCGCGCTATCGACTGAGCCACCCCCGCTCCTATCCGTGTCCCATTTCTAACCGAGAACAGGTTTAATAATATAATAAATAATAATAATACCATCGACTGAGCCACTCCTGCTCCTATCGGAGTCCCATTTCTAACCAAGAACAGGTTTAGTGGGGATAAATCTCGACAGTAGTTCAAGTGGGACTCGAACCTGGGAACTGCAGATTACGAGTTTGGTGCGCTATCGACTGAGCCACTCCTGCTCCTATCGGAGTCCCATTTCTAACCGAGAACAGGTTTAGTGGGGATAAATCTCGAAAGTACTTCAAGTGGGACTCGAACTTGGGAACTACAGATTGCAAGCCCGGGGTGAAAGAAAATTACCTACTGAGCACACGCCCACCTCGGATATCACAGGACTTACTACGGGAATCAGAGTTAATTTTGGGCCCGAAATTAGAGCTTGATTAGGGAAAAACATTTTTCTAACACAACGTAATAAACTTTTATATACAGGACTTGTATATACATGACTTGCATACAGCTAAACCATTTGTCTTTTTTCTTTTGTATTATAGATTATTATGAATTTTAAAATGATTTTAATTTTCGCATGAAATAATTACAATTTTAATATTATTTAGAACAAAAAAATATTAGAATTACTCACAAGAACTGGAAGTTCTTGATTAGCATAAATAAAAAAATAAATACCCTCTCAAGCAGCTGCTTGCCACAGAGGTCTGACAGGAGCCTGTCAGTTTATATGCCATAGTAGGAGATATGAGAGGATAGCAGGACCTCAGCAGAAAAACGACACACATATCCATGCCTTACCCGGGGCTCGAACCCAGGTCCCTTAAATAAGTAGCCAAGCGTGCTAACCACTCGGCCACGGGACGGCTGATTAGCATACCTAAAAGTTTATCAAAGGTTGCATACCGCTGTTTATAATTACTTCAAGGCTGACTAAAAGTTTGAAATTAGTCAAGCAGCTGCTTGAGGGGGTATTTATTTTTTTTATTTATTTATTTGCAATAACAGGAAAAACAGAAAATTTAAATCCGAAGCCATCTGAAGTGTAAAATATTTCACAATATTAATGCTTCAAAAATTTACCTCAGAAATTAATTAAAATTTAAATAATAAGTATTGTGTCAAACCCTGTTTCAAAATGTAATACGCTTTGGAGCTTATATAATGATATATTTCAATATTAGACAATTTTGAATGATTTCTTATAAAACAAGATAATTCATTGTTAAACATTCTAGTTTCCATAAGTCTTTAAATACTGAACAAATATTATTGGAAATGAAGATTTGAATAAATTTTATTATGATCGTTATCTTCAGTCACATTTTTATATTAAATGCATATTTCAGAAGTTACAGAGCTTCAAAAATAAATTCCCAGGTTCGATTCCCACTTGAACATCGGAACATGGAAATTCTGTAATATTTTGGTAGGGCAATTTATAACTGAATACATCACCATCTTTAAAACTTAATTTTTTTTTTTTTTTATTTGCGACGTATAGGACAGAGAAGAATCCTAGAAGCTACTCCTAGCTTAATACAGGCCTTCTCATACAAGGACATGCCCTGCTAAGACCGAAGTCACTGCTGACCACTGCCTCAGTTAGAGCTAACACAACACACAAAATTTGCCTTGAAGGCTGAGTTGGGTTGGTTGGGTTGTTTTACCTCTGAGCGGCACTTTTTTGCACACATGGGCTAAATGGCCAGGTCACATGAACCCCGAAGGCTCAGAGAAGGTTGGGAGAGGGGACCCACTGGAACAGCTGTTGGGAGACAGATGGTAGCCCCCCGTCAAGGCCATCCAGCGTGTTCTTTAACGTGCACAGGGTATGACTCTCCCACACACGGGGCCACGGCTTAACGTCCCATCCGACGGACGGCGGCCTTTCCAAGCCCATCGGTGTCCCCTACTGATCGTGAGCAGGGCGGGGAATTTTGCGGAGATAAATCTCAACGCTGACCCAGCTGGGAATACGGCTGAGTGGTCCTTTAATCTGACATTGTACTGGTCTCCCTTTCACCGGTAGCTGTACTGGTCTTAGTTTTACCTAACGCTGTACTGGTCTCGCTTTTTACCTTACACTGTACTGGTCTCCCTTTTACCAGATACTGTACTGGTGTCACTTTTACCAGATACTGTACTGGTGTCACTTTTACCAGACACTGTACTGGTGTCACTTTTTTTTTATTTTTTTTATTTGCGACATATAGGACAGAGAAGAATCCTGGAAGCTACTCCTAGCTTAATACAGGCCTTCTCATACAAGGACATGCCCTACTAAGACCGAAGTCACTGCTGACCACTGCCTTAGTTAGAGCTAACACAACACACAAAGTTTGCCTTGCTGGAACAGTCGCTAGCTGCCTAACCACTATGCCAGTTAAGGCTCAGTGGTTCTTTAATCTGACATTGTACTGGTCTCCCTTTCACCCGTAGCTGTACTGGTCTTACTTTTACCTAACGCTGTACTGGTCTCGCTCTTTACCTTACACTGTACTGGTCTCCCTTTTACCAGATACTGTACTGGTGTCACTTTTACCAGACACTGTACTGGTGTCACTTTTTTTTGATTTTTTTGATTTGCGACATATAGGACAGAGAAGAATCCTGGAAGCTACTCCTAGCTTAATACAGGCCTTCTCATACAAGGACATGCCCTACTAAGACCGAAGTCACTGCTGACCACTGCCTTAGTTAGAGCTAACACAACACACAAAGTTTGCCTTCTGGAACAGTCGCTACCTGCCTAACCACTATGCCAGTTAAGGCCAGTAATTTCTTTAAAGAATAATTTTTTAAAATTTTTATAATAAATTTCATTTTTTTTTTTTGTTTCTAACGAGACTATTCTTGACCATTTTTCAGACAATCCTGAACTCGATGCACAAGTACCAGCCCAGGTTCCACCTGGTCCGTGCAAATGACATCCTCAAGTTGCCCTACAGCACCTTCAGGACGTATGTCTTCAAAGAGACCGAATTTATCGCCGTCACGGCCTACCAGAACGAAAAGGTTAGTCAGACTTTGTTGCTGTAATCACAATACCATTTTGTGACGCTTCGTAGACCAAACGATGACCTTTGCTGTGATTTTTTGTTTCAAACTGCCTATAATGAGAGGAAAAAAATGAAGTTACAGAAATGAACCTGTTGTTATTTTGCTTCTTGAGCGGCACTTTTGCTCACACCAGTGGTGAAGCGTGCTGGAAGCAATTGGGTTGGGTTTGGGTTGTTTTACCTCTGAACGGCACTTTTTTGCACACCATGGGCTAAATGACCAGGTCACATGGGGGCGGGGGTGGCTCAGTCGGTAGCGCGCCAGGCTCGTAATCTGTAGTTCCCAGGTTCGAGTCCCAGCTGGGTCAGCGATGAGATTTATCTCTGAAAAATTCCCTGCCTGCCCACGGTCAGTAGGTGACACCGATGGACTTGAAAAGGCCGTCGTCCGTCGGATGGGACGTTAAGCCGTGGTCCCGTGTGCGGGAGAGCCATACCCTGTGCACGTTAAAGAACACGCTGGATGGCCTTGACGGGAGGCTACCATCTGTCTCCCAACAGCTGTTCCAGTTGGTCCCCTCCCCTAACCTTCTCTGAGCCTTCGGGGTCCATGTGACCTGGCCATTTAGCCCATCGTGTGCAAAAAAGTGCCGCTCAGAGGTAAAACAACCCAACCAGGTCACATGGACCCCGAAGGCTCAGAGAAGGTTGGAGGAGGGGACCCACTGGAACAGCTGTTGGGAGACAGATGGTAGCCTCCCATCAAGGCCATCCAGCGTGTTCTTTAACGTGCACAGGGTATGGCTCTCCCGCACACGGAGCCACGGCTTAACGTCCCATCCGACGGACGGCGGCCTTTCCAAGCCCATCGGTATCCCCTACTGACCGTGGGCAGGGCGGGGAATTTTGCGGAGATAAATCTCAACACTGACTCAGCTGTTACTCGAACCTGGGAAGTACAGATTACGAGCCTGGCGCGCTACCGACTGAGCCACCCCCGCCCCGGAAGCAATTGAGACAATGACACTACACAGTTGATGTATCAGTGGTTTTCAAATGTGATTGGTTGATTGAAATATCAGTCACTTATCTATAAGTTCATCACAATTCATCGCAATGTCAGTTCATCGCGACATCAATTCATCGTAGTGTTAGACATGTGGTTTTATTGACTTTTTGCATCTGTAGATTGTTCAAATGAACTCTAGAAACAATAATTTAGATTTTAAAAGGTTAAAGATGCGTCAGAAGAATTTACCTCCGAAATTAATTAAAACTACCATAACTAGGATTGTTTCAAACCATTTAATGAAATATGTATTTTGAAAGTTTGCCCAATATTGAAATAATCATTACAATAAAAATTGTTAAATATTCCCGCTTCTGTGCCTCTTTAAATACTGAACCGATGTTGTTGAAAATCCAGATTTAAATAGATTTGATTATAATCTTTATCATCAGTTGCATTTTTTCTCATTAAATGCATATTTTAGAAGTTATAGACCACCAAACAAATATATAATCAATAGCGTATGTATAACCAGTGTAAAAATAGAAACAAACTACATAATTTTATTTAATTACTTTAATGAGAATGGACTATTTGTTCTACATACGAGGGGCGGGGGTGGCTCAGTCGGTAGCGCGCTAGGCTCGTAATCTGTAGTTCCCAGGTTCGAGTCCCAGCTGGGTCAGCATTGAGATTTATCTCCGCAAAATTCCCCGCCCTGCCCACGGTCAGTAGGGGACACCGCTGGCTCAGTCGGTAGCGCGCCAGGCTCGTAATCTGTAGTTCCCAGGTTCGAGTCCCAGCTGGATCATCGTTGAGATTTATCTCCGCAAATTTCCCCACCCTGCCCACGGTCAGTAGGGGACACCGCTGGGCTTGGAAAGACCGCCGTCCGTCGGATGGGACGTTAAGCCGTGGCCCCGTGTGCGGGAGAGGCATACCCTGTGCACGTTAAAGAACACGCTGGATGGCCTTGACGGGAGGCTACCATCTGTCTCCCAACAGCTGTTCCAGTGGGTCCCCTCCCCCAACCTTCCCTGAGCCTTCGGGGTCCATATGACCTGGCCATTTAGCCCATGGTGTGCAAAAAAGTGCCGCTCAGAGGTAAAACAACCCAACCTACATATGTTCTTTTTCTCTTTTGCAAAATTAATTAATCATCAGTAGCTCTGGGGCCGGACAAAAAGAAATGGCTGGCCGTAATTTGTCCAGGGTTGTTTTAAGTAAATTGTTTGAAACACGTTTGATGATTTTTAACACTTATCCTTAGTGAGGATGAGGGGAGATGCAATTTATTTGTTTTGAGAGGGAGAGATGCAATTTATTTGTTTTAGGAGATTATTGCTTATTTGTTTAAGAGATAATTGTTTGTTTTTAGAGATAAATTAAAAATTCTTTTTGGGTTGGACAGCTATTGATAAACTGCCTTCAGTCAGAATGGGTCTGGAAAGGCTGCACCGTCGGATGGGACATTAAACCGGGGGCCCGTATGCAGGAAAGCCGTACCCAGTGCATATTAGAGAACATGCTAGATTGCCTTGACGGAAGGATTCAATCTGTCTCCTAACATCTGTTCAGAGATAAAACAGCATAACCCTCTGTTACTAAGGTGGGGCTTAAAATATACGAGTGTTAGTTACTTTACGTAACAATAGTCAACATACAAAATGGCTCCTCAAAATACCAACCAAAATTGCCCTACCAAAAGAGAGAATTGCCATGTTATGTCAATGGGAATATAACTTCGAAGCTCCATAACTTCCAATATGTGCATTTAATGGGAAAATGTGACTGATGATATATTACAGATCATAATAAATTCTATTTAAATCTCGATTTTCAACAATACTCTTTCAGTATTTAAAGATGCACGGCAGATGGAATATTTAACAATAAATTATTATTTTATATTAATTTATATTTTCATATCATTAATAATTGCCTATTATTGAAATAATCTTTACGCAAAGTTTTAAAATGCATATTTTATTAAATGGTTTGAAATAACACTTGTTATTTAAGTTTTAATTCATTTCTGAGGTAAATTCTTCTGACGCATGTTTAACCTTTGAAAATCTAAATTATTAACTTTAGAGAATTCGTTTTGCAAAGATCTAGAAAATCAATAAAAATCACATGTGCGAATCAATCACTGCGATGAATTGAGCGCAATAAATTGACGTAGAACCGATCAGTGAGACCATTGGTTGATAAGAAATCGATAGCTCAATCAATCAATGACATATGAGAACCATCGTTTCGTCAACTGAGCAGTTTCATAATCTCAGTTGCTTCCACATACACATCTCATCGACAGTGCACACATTAAATGGCCAAGTCACAAGAATTCCATATCTCCGCAAAAATCCCCCCCCCCCCTGCCCACGATCAGTAGGGACGTCAATATGCTTTGAAAGGCTGCGGTCCGTCGGATGGGACGTTAAGCGATGGCCCCGTGTGCGGGAAAGACATACCCTGTGCACGTTAGAGAACAAGCTAGATAGGCTTGAAGGGAGGCTACCATCTGTCTCCGAACAGCTGTGCAGCGGGTCTCCTCCTCCCAAACTTCTCTCAGCACTTGGGGTTCTTGTGACTTGGTTGTTTAGTCCAGTGCGTGCAAAAAGTGCCGCTCAGAAGTAAACCCAACCCAAAAGGATCTCTAGAGCTCAGAGTTAGATACGTTGGGTTGTATTACCTCTGAGCGGCACTTTTTTTTCCACACAATGGGCTAAATGGCCAAGTTACAAGGACCCAAGTGCTCATAGAAGGTTGGGGAAAGTTAACCCACTGGACAGCTGTTGGGAAACAGATGTGAACTTCCCGTCAATTCCATCCAGCGTGTTCTTTAAAGTTTACAGGGTATGGCTCTTTCTCGCACACGACGCCACGGCTTAATATCCCATCCTACGGACGGCGGCCTTTCAAAACTCATCGGTGGAGTTGAGTACGGAATAGCTGTTAGGAGATTAATGAAAAGCCATCCAGCTTGTTCTTTAACGCGCACAGTGTGTGACATTCTAGCATCCACAGCCTCCATAACTTTAGGTCCAATTCAACACACTTTCCAAGCCCAACGGTGTTTCCTTTCCCTTACCCAACGCAACTTTTCTTTTTAGGGGCGGGGGTGGCTCAGTCAGTAGCGCGTCAGGCTCGTAATCTGCAGTTCCCAGGTTCGAGTCCCAGCTGGGTCAGCGTTGAGATTTATCTCCGCAAAATTCCCCGCCCTGCCCACGGTCAGTAGGGGACACCGATGGGCTTGGAAAGGCCGCCGTCCGTCGGATGGGACGTTAAGCCGTGGCCCCGTGTGCGGGAGAGCCATACCCTGTGCACGTTAAAGAACACGCTGGATGGCCTTGACGGGAGGCTAACATCTGTCTCCCAACAGCTGTTCCAGTGGGTCCCCTCCTCCAACCTTCTCTGAGCCTTCTGGGTCCATGTGACCTGGCCATTTAGCCCATTGTTTGCAAAAAAGTGCCGCTCAGAGGTAAAACAACCCAACCCAACTTTTCTTTTTTAATTTAATAGAAAATTGAAAAATTCATATTCATATATTAATGTTCACATTTAAAATGATATATTATGGTTTTACTTTACATCTTTAGAAGATACCAAATGTGATAAATTCAAAACTTTAAACACATAACCCAAAAGATCTATTTAGACTATAAATTTGAAATTTCGGTGGTATATAGAGTGTCAATGACTCAAACTGAGATCAACAATCCGACTCTTTTTCTCATGGGGGGGGGGGGAGAAATACAACTTTTTCGTTTCAAAGAATGAATAAATAAATTATTTTTGTGTCTTATAAGTACCGATAAAATTTTACTGTTTGCATTTTCTCGATCATCCATTAGTTCGAATAAGGCGCTGACCTAGCAAAAAATAAACCGTTTAAATGGTCATTAACAAACTTTTTGAAAAATAAGCTTTACATATATGATTAATATTTTTCGCCTCTGCTAGTGTTACTAGAAATCTCAGGGGGGTGCATGCCACCCTTGCCCCCCCTCCTCTCCCTTTGGCCGGTTTGAATGACCCCTTTTAGACGGTGAAGAGTTTCGAAAATGTCATCTCTGAAAACGAACATCCTATGTTCGCCAGAGGCGTTATGTTTTTTAGTTATCATCATGTCACCATCATAGCCACCTTCTAGTTATCATCATGTCACCATCATAGTCACCTTCTAGTTATCATCTAGTGGTGCGGTGGTGGCTCAGTCGGTAGCGCGCCAGGCTCGTAATCTGTAGTTCCCAGGTTCGAGTCCCAGCTCGATCAGCGTTGAGATTTATCTCCGCAAAAAATTCCCCGCCCTGCCCACGGGCAATAGGGGACACCGTTGTGCTTGGAAAGGCCACCGTCCGTCGGATGGGACGTTAAGCCGTGGCCCCGTGTGCGGGAGAGACATACCCTGTGCACGTTAAAGAATACGCTGGATGGCCTTGACGGAAGGCTACCACCTGTCTGCCAACAGCTGTTCCAGTGGGTCCCCCTCCCCCAACCTTTACTGAGCATTCGGGGTCCATGTGACCTGGCCATTTAGCCCATGATGTGCGAAAAAGTGCCGCTCAAAGGTAAAACAACCCAACTCATATCATCTAGCTATCATTTGTATCACCATCTTGTAGCTGTTATCATGACATCTTCTAGTTATCATCACGTCACCATCATCTAGCTATTACGTCAACATGTTGTAGTTAACATCACTTGAACATCTTCTAGCTATTATGTCAACATATCCTAGTTAACATCATTACAAAATCTTCTAGTTATCATCATGCAACCTTCTAGTTATACTCAAGATCTTCTAGTTATCATCATGTCACCATCACAGCCATCTTCTAGTTATCATCATGTCACCATCATAGTCACCTTCTAGTTATCATCATGTCATCTAGCTATTATCATGACATCATCTAGTTATCATCACGTCACCATCATCTAGCTATTATGTCAACATGTTGTAGTTAACATCACTTCAACATCTTCTAATTATCATCGTGTCACCATCTTCTAGCTATTATGTCAACGTGTTCTAGTTAACATCACTACAAAATCTTCTAGTTATCATCGTGCAACCTTCTAGTTATATTCAACAACTTCTAGTTATCATCTTGCCACCTTCTAGTTATATTCAACATCTTCTGGTTATCATCATACAACATTCTAATTATATTCAACATCTTCTAGTTATCATCATGCAACCTTCTAGTTATATTCAACATCTTATAGTTATCATGTCACCATTTTCTAGTTAACATCACGTCAACATCTTCTGTTTATCATCACGCCACCGTCCAGTCATCATGTCACCATTTGATGTTCACGTATTAATTCAAAAGTTATTTGCAATCTAAAAGGGAGCGGGGGTGGCTCAGTCGGTAGCGCGCCAGGCTCGTAATCTGTAGTTCCCAGGTTCGAGTCCCAGCTGGGTCAGCGTTGAGATTTATCTCCGCAAAAATTTCCCGCCCTGCCCACGGTCAGTAGGGGACACCGATGGGCTTGGAAAGGCCGCCGTCCGTCGGATGGGACGTTAAGCCGTGGCCCCGTGTGCGGGAGAGCCCATACCCTGTGCACGTTAAAGAACACGCTGGATGGCCTTGACGGGAGGCTACCATCTGTCTCCCAACAGCTGTTCCAGTGGGTCCCCTCCCCCAACCTTCTCTGAGCCTTCGGGGTCCTTGTGACCTGGCCATTTAACCCATGGTGTGCAAAAAAGTGCCTCTCAGAGGTAAAACAACCCAACCAATCTAAAGGAGGATACCTAGTCCGTTCCCACCACTACCTGTCGAAATCATCTTTCTTTCGAGAAAAGAAATTTCAATAATTGAAAAACAATAAAGAATAAATTATTTCTATTTCCAATACTGGTCATTCTTAAACGTATTTCATTTCCCCTACAAGTAAAAACTTACCAGATAAAATTCTCAAAGATGCTTTTAGGATATAAATAAAGGAATGAACAAAAAAAAAAATCATTTACAGTACACAATTTCGATTTTCGAATACTTACGGCTTCGAAGAGAAATTCCATTTGAATGTTACGATTCAATTTGCTGAATGAGATCATCATTTTCGTCTTAAAGCGATATGGGTGATAATGGATTAGAAAACAGGAACACAAGGAAACATTTTCTTTTTTTCTATCACGTGGCATTCTGTAAATTAGCTGAGTGCTTTCTTTAGGTATCTATTTTTCTCTCTCATCAAAAAACTCGAAGGGAAATCTACCACCTTAAAAAAAGCATTCCTTTCAAATCACTTTCAAATCTTTTTTTTTTTTAAGAAGCGACTTAATTGCTTTTATAAACCATCCGTTTGCAGATTTTTTTTTTTCATTTAATTCGCATATTAAACACAATCTTTGTAGATTTACAACTTTCAAAGGAATTACTTAATTATGTATTTTTCATTACTTACAACTTGGACTGTTTGCTATTTTTGAAATTAATATCACTCGGCATCGTACATTAATCCCACGTCCATTATTGTGAATTTGCTCTTACAGATTTTAAATATATTTAATGCGTTTTCTAAGTAGAGTTTAAAATGAACTACTAGCAGATATTTTAATCTTTCCAAAAGGTGTATTTATTTATTTCAATTTACTGTTTAAGTCATCTCTACGATAGCACGCCTTATTTCTCTTAATTGTTTCTATATCATCTGCTTTCATTTCAGACAAATCTCAACGACGTATAAAATTACTTTTAACCGGATATTTTTCCTTTTTAGGAGTTCTTAGCTTTTAAGTGATTTGCACTGATAAACGAAAATAAATTAAAACGCACGGCAGCTAAAACAACGGATTTATCAACACATTATTATCTTGATGAATCGCATGAAAGTGTCGTTGTTGCAAGTTATAAATATTCATGAAAGTGATTATAATAATCTTTATTACATCGGAAATTAATAGCAAATTAATATTTGGAATATTTCTAAATTGTCGTGTGTCGTTTATTTATTTATTTATTTATTTATTGAAAGGTTCTGATATGCATTATTTATATTGTGCTTCCAAAATATAAACGCATTCTACTTTGAATATATCTTTTCATCTGGAAATTTGTTTTTCGGAATTGATTTGTTAGGCATTAAATTTTAATTATTCAATGTAGCTATTTCAAATATATATATTCATCTAACTGATACACTAATCTTTTTCGAAGTTAAAATAATATGTGTGTAAATGAGAAATTCCCCCATAAGCAGCTGCTTGCCACAGTGGTCTGGCAGAAGCATATCATTATAATACGCTGTAGAGAAGATGAGAAGTCCCGTGGCCGACTGGTTAGCACGCTTGGCTACTGATCTAAGGGACCTGAGTTCGAGCCCCGGGTAAGGCATGGATGTTCGTGTTGTTTTCCGCTGAGGTCCTGCCATCCTCGGGGGCGGGGGTGACTCAGTCGGTAGCGCGCCAGCTCGTAATCTGTAGTTCTCAGGTTCGAGTCCCAGCTGGGTCAGCATTGAGATTTATCTCCGCAAAACTCCCAGCCCTACCCACGGTCAGTAGGGGACACTGATGCGCTTGGAAAGGCCGCCGTCCGTCGGATGGGACGTTAAGCCGTGACTCCGTGTGTGGGAGAGCCATACCCTGTGCACGTTAAAGAACACGCTGGATGGCCTTGACGGGAGGCTATCATCTGTCTCCCAACAGCTGTTCCAGTACACCTACCTCCTCTGAGCCTTCGGGGTCCATGTGACTTGGCCATTTAGCCCATGGTGTGCAAAAAAGTGCCGCTCAGAGGTAAAACAACCCAACCAACCCAACACTGCCATCCTCTCAGATCTTCTACTGTGGCATGTAAACTGACAGGCTCCTGTCAGACCTCTGTGACAAGCAGCTGCTTGAGGGGTATTTATTTTTTTTATTTTAAATAGAAAATACAAAACAAGACACAAAAGAAAGACCAGAACTGAACATACTTAGATTTAAATGTAGGCGAACTTGTGTCAGTATGATTTCATTTAACCATCCTTCACTATAAAAAAAAGTAACAAGAAGAATTGTTTTAACATTTTTTTTTCTATTCAAGGTTGTTTCGGGTTGTTTTACCTCTGAGCGGCACTTTTTTGCACACCATGGCCAGGTCACATGGACCCCGAAGGCTCAAAGAAGGTTGGGGCAGGGGACCCACTGGAACAGCTGTTGGGAGACAGATGGTAGCCTCCCGTCAAGGCCATCCAGCGTGTTGTTTAACGTGCACAGGGTATGGCTCTCCCGCACACGGGGCCACGGCTTAACGTCCCATCCGATGGACGGCGGCCTTTTCAAGCCCATCGGTGTCCCCTACTGACCGTGGGTAGGGCGGGGAATTTTGCGGAAATAAATCTCAACGCTGACCCAGCTGGGACTCGAACCTGGGAACTACAGCTTACGAGCCTGGCGCGCTACCGACTGAGCCACCCCCGCCCCTTTCTATTCAAGAGAAATCGTTCAAAAGAAAATTCGTTCCAGAAAGAAGAATCGTAAATACCCAATTTTATTTAGAAGTGATGGAACGATTGCTGCAAAGAATTTGACAGATATCAGAATTGTTTTTTTCTTTTTTTCTGACACTGCACTGAGCATTTCGCGTTAATTGTTCGAAGGTTTCTTTCACAAAAAAAAATTGTTCCTGAGATCATCCATCCGATCCGCCAGATTTCGCTCTGGATCAATGAACGCGAAGAACAATTTCACCCCAAAACATCCAAAAGAATGTAACTTGACTATCTCAAGAAGATAACTTCGGAGGAATTTCAAGAATGCGTTCATCGATTTAAAAGGAGGTGTGACAAGGGTATAGAGTGCGAAGGTGACTTGAATGATTTTTTTTCATAAGTGAGTTTTCTTTTGCGTTTTTTTTTTTGAGTATTTTCCTTCGATTTAGAATTTTTGCCTCATTACTTTTCAAACGCTCTGTGTATATCGATGACATAAATATTATCAAATATTAATTAATAATAAAGAATTATGGTTTACCCGGAAACTTCTAAAAGGGGGGAGAGATCTTCGAGTTTAATCGAGAATATTTTGATGTGCTTGAGTCTCTGATTTCGGGGACTTTATTTAAAAAAAATACACATTATTGAAGTCTTCAAGTGGTATTACAACTCACAGATTAAGAAAATAAGAAGGGACACTTCAGTTATTAAAATGGGTTTCGAGTGACCATTCACCGATATCAGCGACACTAGCGGCGTGATGAGAAATTAAATAGGAAAAAAAGTTTTGGTGATTTAATTAATCTAAAATTACACTTCAGATTTGAAGCTATATAGTAAAAAAATTTTTAATTTTTTTTTGAATTTTCAAAAAAAAAATATTGAATATTTAATATAAATTGTTAACCTTGAAAAAAAAATAACCACCGGTAAAATTTTAATATAAAGTAAAAAAAATAAATACCCCCTCAAGCAACTGCTTGCCACAGAGGTCTGACAGGAACCTGTCAGTTTATATGCCATAATAGAAGGTCTGAGAGGATGGCAGGACCTCAGCAGAAAAACAACACCATGCCTTATCCGGAGCTCGAACCCAGGTCCCGTAGATCAGTAGCCAAGCGCGCTAACCACTCGGCCAATAAAATTTAATCACTGCGAAAAATTAAATATTAGTATTCATATTATTGAATGGCAAAAGTATCATCGGCACCTACCAATGACTATAGAATCACTAAAATCGAGAAAATGATCGATTTTTAAGTTAATGTTTTAACTTTAGTTTCCTATCTGTACTTACAAACAACACCTATTATAACAGAAGGCTTTACAACTAAGTTATGATGTCACATAGGTATTACTAAAAATCCACAAATTTCTTATATATTTATTTCTGGTTATTTTAATAACAATATTTATACTAATGTTTATTTATAAATATGATTACTCTAAAGATTAGTATTTAAATACACTAGTAATAGTAATATAAATAAATATATAATAAATTTGTGGATTTTTTTAGGAATACCTATGTGACGTCAAAACATAGTTGTAGGGCCTTCTGTTATAAAAATTTTTTAAAATTTTTCTCATTTTTTCCCCCATTAACTTTCAGAGTGTGTGGACACCTGCTTCGCAGTTCTGAACGTTATTTGCTTTTTTCATTGCTTCTTTTACAGAAATTATGAAAGAAATTTACTTATTAAGTTTATTATAGAATAATCTAAAATTAACTGCTGACGTTTCGAAAAAAAATATCGATTTGAACATTTTTAAAGTCGTGATTATATAGTATTATGTGGAATAAAATTAAATTGCTGTTCGGCAGGAAAACTAACATCAATCTTGTGTTACGATGCGCATACATGAAAGTCAGCTATCTGCGCTGGCTACTTAAATCTGTGGTTATAACCAGGAGAGAATCTGGGGGGAGGGGGTATTAAACTTGTACATATTTCATTATTTTTTCAAGAAATTTTTTAAAGACCACTAAAACGATGGGGAAAACATTTATACTGCAAAGAAAATTCAATTTCTTTCCCACCCCCCTTTATTTTTATCGGCTCGATAGAATCACTTACCTCGCCCCCTCCCCCTGGGGTGGAAGTGGTTCAGTCTGTAGCGTGCCAGGCTCATAATCTGTAGTTCCAAGGTTCGAGTCCCAGCTGAATCAGCGTTGAGATTTATCTCCGCAAAATTCCCAGCCCTGCCCACGGTCAGTAGGGGACACCGATGGGCTTGGAAACGCCGCCGTCCGTCGGATGGGACGTTAAGCCGTGGCCCCGTGTGCGGGAGAGCCATACCCTGTGTACGTTAACGAACACGCTGGATGGTCTTGACGGGAGGCTACCATCTCTCTCCCAACACCTGTTCCAATGAGTCCCCTCCCCTAACCTTCTCTGAGCCTTCGGGGTCCATGTGACCTGACCATTTAGCCCATGGTGTGCAAAAAAGTGCCGCTCAGAGGTAAAACAACCCAACAACCCAACCTTCTCTGAGCCTTCGGGGTCCATGTGATCTGGCCATTTAGCCCATGGTGTGCAAAAAAAGGTAAAACAAACCAACCCAACTCTCTGAGCTCTTGGGGTTTTTGTAACCTGGTCGTTTAACCCATTGTGGGCAAAAAACTGCCGCTCAGAGATAAAAAAAAAACACAACCGCCTCACCCACCCCTATTTTTTTTTCTAGATCCGAGCCTGATTATAATCCCTCCCCTTTGGATACGTCACTGTAAAGAATACTGCACAAAACACACCAAAATTATTTAGGCTTACGTTCCTTGAAATGATCTTTCATAGTGTCAAGCACCCAGCATGTATGCCCTCTTCTGGTCTGACCATTTTCAAGCACACACAGATCGCCTTGCATCAGATCCTCGTGAGAAGATGACGCTGGCCAATCGATGTTCTCTGGCAGAGGCTTCGTCCTCGCGGTCTGTTTACTGCCTTCTTTGCCATGTGCTTATGGAGACGTGGTCAATACCGTGAAGCTACGAAAAGTACCGTCGATGTTTATTGGAGTGGTCTCCTCCTTTCAACTTGATCTCGCGCAGTGCCTTGTAACAGAAAACAGAAGGATCAATACGACATTGGACCGTCTTGAAGAACGGATAGTTTGCGATAAACATTTTCGTTTGATCGTTTTTTCCATCCAATTTCTTGTAGGAGTAGTTTACATCAATGCTGAAAAGACTTTCTTTTTTTGCTTCTTGAAAGCCTTTTCTTTTTCTTTCTGTCGTTTGAATTGAGCCCACTAGTTAATGTTTCCCCAAACAGTTTTGTGTTAGTTTCTTTTCATGTTTGGTGTTTTTTAAATCTCTTTAGAGTAATAATAATTAATTGGTAACACTGTTGTTGTTAAGCAACGGGTCATACTCAAGCAACCTTAAGCACATACTCAGTCGGTAGCGCGCCAGGTTCGTAATGTGTAGTTCCCAGGTTTGAGTCCCAGCTGGGTCAGCGTTAAGATTTATCTCCGCAAATCTCCCCGCCCTGCCCACGGTCAGTAGGGGACCCAGATGGGCTTGGAAATCGCACCGTCCGTCGGATGGGACGTTAAGCCGTGGTCCGTGTACGGGAGAGCCTCACCCTGTGAACGTTAAAGAACACGCTGGATGGCCTTAACGGGAGGGTCCATGTGATCTGGCCATTTAGCCCATGGTGTGCAAAAATGTGCCGCTCAGAGGTAAAATAACCCAACCCAACTCTCTGAGCTCTTGGGGGGGTTTTGTGACCTGATCATTTAGCCTGTTGTGGGCAAAAAACTGCCGCTCAGAGATAAAACAACCCATCCGCCACAGCCACTGGAACCATCTGTCTCCCAACAGCTGTTCCAGTGGGTCCCCTCCCCCAACCTTCTCTGAGCCTTCGGGGCTCATGTGACTTGGCCATTTAGCCCATGACCAACCAATGACTAAGTCACAAAGCTCCAAAGGATCAGAACTGATTCAAAATGAGCATACTCATGTAGATATTGTGGTGTGAAAGTTTTTCCTTTAAATGTTTCGTGTTTTTGCATTTCAGATTACTCAGTTGAAGATCGACCACAATCCTTTTGCAAAGGGGTTTCGAGACACCGGCGCTGGAAGAAGAGAAAAAAAGTAAGTGCTATTTTTTATTCAGATGAATTCCTATTACTATTGTGTCTTTATCATTTTGAATAGCAATTTATGGGATGGAAAAGGAAATGATACCGTTGTTGGTTCCTGGGGATTGTCGAATTTAATTTATCCACATTGCCCCACAGGAAAGAGTGGGGTTGTTTTACCTCTGAGCGGAACTTTTTTGCACACCATGGGCTAAATAGCCAGGTCACATGGACCCCGAAGGCTCAGAGAAGGTTGGGGGAGAGGACCCACTGGAACAGCTGTTCGGAGACAGATGGTAACCTCCCGTGTCAAGACCATCCAACATGTTCTTTAAAGTGCACAGGGTATGGCTCTCCCGCACACGGTACCACGGCTTAATGTCCCATCCGACGGACGGAGGCCTTTCCAAGCCCATCAGTGTCCCCTACTGACCATGGGCAGGGCGGGAAATTTTGAGGATTGGGTTGGGTTGTTTTACCTCTGAGCGGCACTTTTTTGCACACCATGGGCTAAATGGCCAGGTCACATGCACCCCGAAGGCTCAGAGAAGGTTGGGGGAGAGGACCCACTGGAACAGCTGTTCGGAGACAGATGGTAACCTCCCGTGTCAAGACCATCCAACATGTTCTTTAAAGTGCACAGGGTATGGCTCTCCCGCACACGGGGTCACGACTTTACGTCGCATCCGACGGACGGCGCCTTTTTCAAGCCCATCGGTGTCTCCTACTGACCGTGGGCAGGGCGGGTGAATTTTCCGGAGATAAATCTCAATGCTGACCCAGCTGGGACTCGAACCTGGGAACTACAGATTACGAGCCTGGCGCGCTACCGACTGAGTCATCCCCGCGCCCCACAGGTAAGGAAATATGCTTTTGGTTCGCTTCCGATATTGGGCTTTCGGCGTTTAAGAATTGAAAAGTGATGACAAACTCCAAGTTAAGCAATAACAAAGATTTAATTCTGAAGATATTTACAGATGTCTTCGTAAGAACTGATTTGGCTACTAGCTATGTTTGCTACAAAAAACAGTACGAAGGTTGATTAACAGGTTGCTTCTTCTATGCCCCTAACAGAGGAAAATCTCTCAACTCGTAAATTTTCACAGAACAGCGGCAGTCTTGCGTCTGCTCACTACAGCCAGTGCCTCAGAACTGCCTGATATTGGCGACGGGACACGTACGCCCTTCTTCCATGCGTCGTCCTTCCGGTTCCATGCAGTCGGTAGCGCGCCAGGCTCGTAATCTGTAGTTCCCAGGTTCGAGTCCCAGCTTGGTCAGCGTTGAGATTTATCTCTGCAAAAATCCCCGCCCTGTCCACGATCAGTAGGGGACACCGGTGGGCTTGGAAACGCCGCCGTCTGTTGGATGGGACGTTAAGCCCTGACCCATACCCTGTGCACGTTAAAGAACACGCTGGATGGCCTTGACATCTGTCTCCCAACAGCTGTTCCAGTGGGTCCCTTCATAATGTAAAAAAGAAATATTTAGCGCAAGCCCTTAGTGATGAAAAAATGCAGAAAGAGTACCAAATAGCATTATTTTTAAGTATATTTTCTGCCACCTACCCAAATTTCTGTATTGATTTTTTTTGGTAGTAAAGTTGAAATCTCTTAAAATGAAAGAGAAATGGAAAAAAAAAAAATAGACACTCTGAGGAAATATTTAATCACTTTTTATGCGTAGCTCAAAAACTATGCTACACAAAATCTATCACAACTCAGTGTGAAATATGATATCCAATAAATTACACACTGCTGCGTACACGAAGATATTGCATGATGACTGCTTCTTTACACCGATGGGCTTGGAAAGGTCGCCGTCCGTCGGATGGGACGTTAAGCCGTGGCCCCGTATGCGGGAGAGTCATACCCTGTGCACGTTAAAGAACACGCTGGATGGCCTTGACGGGAGGCTATCATCTGTCTCCCAACAGCTGTTCCAGTGGGTCCCCTCCCCCAACCTTCTCTGAGCCTTCGGGGTCAATGTGACCTGGCCATTTAGCCCATGGTGTGCAAAAAAGTGCCGCTCAGAGGTAAAACAACCAACCAACTGCTTCTTTACGATATTGTAAGACGTCTTGCATATTACTCTGTGTTGTTTTAAAACACCCTGCCTTGTTACACTATGATGCTGTAAGACATTCTGTGTGTTATTCTAGGATGTTTTGAGATATCCTGCTTTTAAGATATTCAAATATGTGACGTTGTAGGCATCCTGCTTCTTATGCTAGAATGTTTCGTACTGTACTGGCGGCATCCTGCCTGTTACTCTATGGTGTTCTAAGGCATCTTGCTTGATACTCTGTGATGTTTTAAGTCATCCTGCTTGCTAATCTGTGATGTTTTAATGCATTCTGTCTTTTATTCTTGTATTTTCTATAGCATCCTGCTTGTTACTCTGTGATGTTTTAAAGCATCCTGCCTCTTATTCTCGGATGTTCTAAGGCATCCTGCTTGTTAATCTGTAACTTAAACACCAAAGATTTCTGTGTAATCTGTAGTGTTTTAAGTCATCCTGCCTCTTATTCTAGGATATTCTGACACATCCTGCTTGTTACTCTGTGATGTTTTAAAGCATCCTGCCTCTTGTTCTCGGATGTTCTAAGGCATCCTGCTTGTTAATCTGTAACTTAAACACCAAAGATTTCTGTGTAATCTGTAGTGTTTTAAGTCATCCTGCCTCTTATTCTAGGATATTCTGACACATCCTGCTTGTTACTCTGTGATGTTTTAAAGCATCCTGCCTCTTGTTCTCGGATGTTCTAAGGCATCCTCTTTCTTTAGTGTGTGATGTTCTGAGCAGCGACTAAGCGTGTGGAAACAATTGAAACTAAGAGACTAAGCAGTGGATGAAACGATGGTTCTTATAAGTTATTGATTGACTGAGCTATCAATTCTGGTCAATCAATCCATGTTATCATAGATCAATTAATTATATCACAAATTATTGGGTGACTGATAAGTGATTGATATCTCAATCAGCCAATAATATGTGAAAATCACTGATGCCTCAACTGCAGAGTGTCATTTTCTCAAGTGCTTCCATTCACCCTTCGTCGCTGCTCCTAAGATATCCTGCCTGCCAATCTGCAATGTCTTAAGACATCTTGTCACTATAATGTTGCAAGATATTCTGCTTTTTATTCTAGGATGTTGTAAGAGATCCTTCTTGTAAGACATTGGCTACTCTCTTACGTTAAAAGGCGTTCTACCTTTTCCCCTTGTGATTTTATAAATCTTCACCTTTTATTCATTTTAATCCAACCTGCGAAAATTTCGTAGATTCCTTAATTCTCTGGGGCGGGGGTGGCTCAGTCGGTAGCGCGCCAGGCTCGTAATCTGTAGTTCCCAGGTTCGAGTCCCAGCTGGGTCAGCGTTGAGATTTATCTCCTCAAAATTCCCCGCCCTGCCCATGGTCAGTAGGGGACACCGATGGGCTTGGAAAGGCCGCCGTCCGTCGGATGGGACATTAAGCCGTGGCCCCGTGTGCGGGAGAGCCATACCCTCTGCATGTTAAAGAACACGCTGGATGGCCTTGACGGGAGGCTAGCATCTGTCTCCCAACAGCTGTTCCAATGGGTCCCCTCCCCCAACCTTCTCTGAGCCTTCGGGGTCCATGTGACCTGGCCATTTAGCCCATTGTGTGCAAAAAAGTGCCGCTCAGAGGTAATCCAACCCCCCAACCCTTAATTCTCTACGATATCCTTTAATTTTTTTAACACTTTTATCCTTTAAAATCCGTCCCATGGTAGAGCAGTTAGCGCGCTCGACTATTGACCAAAAAGAAACCTGGGTTCCAGCCCCGGGTTTAAAATGGATGTTTGTGTTGCCTTTCTGCAAGTCCCGCCTTTCTCAAAGATCTTCTCTATGGCGTACTAAACTGATAAGCTCATGTAAGATCTCTGATCCCTACAAGCAGATGTTTGAGGGTATATTTATTATTTTCTCATTATCCTTTAAAATCTCTATTATATGACTTACACTGGCGTAAGTATTTACGTGTCCGAGTGGTTAGCACACTTGGCTACTGATCTAAGGGACCTGGGTTCGAGCCCCGGATCAGGCATGGACGTTTGTGTTGTTTTTCTACTGAGGTCCTGCCATCCTCACAGACCTTCTACTATGGCATATAAATTGACAGGCTCCTGTCAGACCTCTTTGGCAAGCAGCTGCATGAGGGGTATTTATTTAGGTCCTGCCATCCTCACAGACCTTCTACTATGGCATATAAAGACAGGTTCCTGTCAGACCTCTGTGGCAAGCAGCTGCTTGAGGGTTTTTTTTTTTTTAAAGAAACAGATCGAATAGAAATATTTCTGTGTCTTCCCTTTTTTGGATAAGGAATTATTTCGCCTTAATTTTATTCATTATGATCGCTTAATATCACCGAGATAAATATTACTTGAGAAGAAAATTCGTAACATTTTGTTAAAAGATTTCGCTGATTATCTTTCGCTTCCATTACTTTTATCAGCCTAATCCTTGTTTCTATGACAACGCACTTTGTACTGCAGTGAAGCCCGGGATGCTCTTTCCAACCATAAAGAGAAAAATAAAGAAGATCTGGCAACCTTCGTGTCACGAAGGTTGCCAGATCATTAATTTCTAAAAAAATTGTTGCCATATATTTTTTCTGAATTCTGTAACCAACCATAGTGTTCGGATATTTTTTTTGAACGATTGTATGCTTCTGATAAATAGCATAAATTCGAAAAGTGATCATTTGATTCAATATTTGTTAATTCGTTTATATGCATATTGAAAAAAAGCGTGAATTTCAATTTTATAATTTTTATTTCAATGCTTCAACTGCATAGTGTCATTTTCATAATTATGGCCATTCACTGTTGTTGTCCTCTGTTCTCTACCTGAATCTGTCAATTATCGGTCTGATTCTCCCAATTCTCTAACTGAATATTTCTATTATTTATCTGAATCTTTCTATTTCCTCTCTGAATCTTTTTACTCCCTATCAATCTTCTATTTCTTCATTTAATTTTATTCTCTATATGAATATTTCTATTCCCTATCTAAATCTTTTTACTCCCTACCAGTCTTTCTACTCCCTATCAGTCTTCCTATTTCTCTATCTGAATCTTTCTATTCTCTATCTAATTCTTTCTATTTCTCTACCTAATTCTTTTTACTCCCTATGTCTTTCTATTTCTCTACCTAAATCTTTCTATTCTCTATCTAAATCTTTTACTCCCTACCAGTCTTTCTATTTCTCTACCTAAATCTTTCTATTCTCTATCTAAATCTTTTTACTCCCTATCAGTCTTCCTATTTCTCTATCTGAATCTTTCTATTCTCTATCTAAATCTTTCTATTTCTCTACCTAATTCTTTTTACTCCCTATGTCTTTCTATTTCCCTACCTAAATCTTTCTATTTCTCTACCTAAATCTTTCTATTCTCTATCTAAATCTTTTTACTCCCTATCAGTCTTCCTATTTCTCTATCTGAATCTTTCTATTTCCCTACCTAAATCTTTCTATTTCTCTACCTAAATCTTTCTATTCTCTATCTAAATCTTTTTACTCCCTATCAGTCTTCCTATTTCTCTACCTAATTCTTTTTACTCCCTATGTCTTTCTATTTCTCTACCTAAATCTTTCTATTCTCTATCTAAATCTTTTTACTCCCTATCAGTCTTCCTATTTCTCTATCTAAATCTTTCTGTTTCTCTACCTAATTCTTTTTACTCCCTTTGTATTTCTATTTCCCTACCTAAATCTTTCTATTTCTCTACCTAAATCTTTCTATTCTCTATCTAAATCTTTTTACTCCCTATCAGTCTTCCTATTTCTCTATCTGAATCTTTCTATTTCTCTACCTAATTCTTTTTACTCCCTATGTCATTCTATTTCTCTACCTAAATCTTTCTATTCTCTATCTAAATCTTTTACTCCCTACCAGTCTTTCTATTTCTCTACCTAACTCTTTTTACTCCCTATCAGTCTATCTGAATCTTTCTATTCTCTATCTAAATCTTTCTATTTCTCTACCTAATTCTTTTTACTCCCTATGTCTTTCTATTTCTCTACCTAAATCTTTGTATTCTCTATCTAAATCTTTTACTCCCTATCAGTCTTCCTATTTCTCTATCTGAATCTTTCTATTCCCTATCTAAATCTTTTTACTCCCTATCAGTCTTCCTATTTCTCTACCTAATTCTTTTTACTCCCTATGTCTTTCTATTTCTGTATCTGAATCTTTCTATTTCTCTACCTAACTCTTTTTACTCCCTATCAGTCTTCCTATTCCTCTATCTGAATCTTTCTATTCTCTACCTAATTCTTTTTACTCCCTATTTCTTTCTATTTCTCTACCTAAATCTTTCTATTCCCTATCTAAATCTTTTTACTCCCTATCAGTCTTTCTATTTCTCTACCTGAATCTTTCTATTCCCTATCTGAATCTTTCAATTTCTCTACCTAAATCTTTCTATTCTCTATCTAAATCTTTTACTCCCTATCAGTTTTTCTATTTCACTATCTGAATCTTTCTATTCCTTGTCTGAATCATTCCATTCTTTATATTCCTTATCTGAATACTTTTTTCCTCACTTTGAATATATCTATCCTCTCACTGAACCTGTTCATCGGCTACCTGAATCCGTTCATCCGTCCATCTGAATTTGCCTGTCTTCTCTGTAAATCTGCGTGTCTTATGCAGGGTGATTATGAAAGGGTAACTCATATTTCAAAGTGTTACCTTTCATTAACCAATTAAGTAGAAAAAGTAATGGAGAATCCAAAATACAAAAAAACTCTCAAAATTTCCTTGTGGGATAAGTATCCCATGCAATATCTTGAATCTGAAATTTCAAACTCGCTGGATTGTTAGAGGTGAACCGATCTTGTGGACTCCGAGAAGTTCCTATTTGACACCACTGGACTTCTTTTTTTAGGGTGAAACATTAAAAATATCGTTTATTCCGAAAACAGTCTCCCAAAAAAATATCCAAACACTATGGTCGATTACAGAATTAAAAAAAAAAAAAAAAAATATCTGGCAACGATTATTTTAGAAATTAGAGATCTGGCAACCTTCGTGTCACGTGACACAAAGGTTGCCAGATATTTTTTCTGAATTCTGTAATCAACCATAGCGTTCGGATATTTTTCTTGAGCGACTGTACATGCCAAGCCAAGTATCGACTGAAGCTGAATATCCCGCCAGATACAGCGCCTACATTCAACAAACAACTAAAGGTTTGTCCAACAAAAAACTAAACTTTGAGAGTCCTTTGACATTTTGTACACAAAATTATTTTTACTAATTAATTTTATAATAAAATATATCACTTTAAAATATGGACTCTCTACATAAATATGCTTGCCCTATATATAAGGGGCGGGGGTGGCTTAGTCGGTAGCGCGCCAGGCTCGTAATCTGTAGTTCCCAGGTTCGAGTCCCAGCTGGGTCAGCGTTGAGATTTATCTCCGCAAAATTCCCCGCCCTGCCCACGGTCAGTAGGGGACACCGATGGGCTTGGAAAGGCCGCCGTCCGTCGGATGGGACGTTAAGCCGTGGCCCCGTGTGCGGGAGAGCCATACCCTGTGCACGTTAAAGAACACGCTGGATGGCCTTGACGGGAGGCTACCATCTGTCTCCCAACAGCTGTTCCAGTGGGTCCCCTCCCCCAACCTTCTCTGGGCCTTCGGGGTCCATGTGACCTGGCCATTTAGCCCATGGTGTGCAAAAAAGTGCCGCTCAGAGGTGAAACAACCCAACCTATATATAAAATGGGGCGGGGGTGGCTCAGTCGGTAGCGCGTCAGGCTCGTAATCTGTAGTTCCCAGGTTCGAGTCCCAGCTGGTTCAGCGTTGAGATTTATCTCCGCAAAATTCCCCGCTCTGCCCACGGTCAGTAGGGGACACCGATGGGCTTGGAAAGGCCACCGTCCTTCGGATTGGACGTTAAGCCGTGGCCCCGTGTGCGGGAAAGCCATACCCTGTGCACGTAAAAGAACACGCTGGATGGCCTTGACGGGAGGCTACCATCTGTCTCCCAACAGCTGTTATAGTGGGTCCCCTCCCCCAACCTTCTCTGAGCCTTCGGGGTCCATGTGACCTGGCCATTTAGCCCATGGTGTGCAAAAAAGTGCCGCTCAGAGGTAAAACAACCCAACAACACCGCCCTGCCCACGGTCAGTAGGGGACACCGATGGGCTTGAAAAGGCCACCGTCCGTCGGATGAGACGTTAAGCCGTGGCCCCGTGTGCGGGAGAGCCATACCCTGTGCACGTAAAAGAACACACTGGATGGCCTTGACGGGAGGCTACCATCTGTCTCCCAACAGCTGTTCCAGTGGGTCCCCTCCCCCAACCTTCTCTGAGCCTTCGGGGTCCATGTGACTTGGCCATTTAGCCCATTGTGTGCAAAAAAGTGCCACTCAGAGGTAAAACAACCCAACCCAACTATATATAAAATCACCTGACGTGAATATTTGAATCGTTCTTTTGTCATAGCGCAAGCTCAATGAGTTTGCACCAAGAGTTAGTTGTTATGAGAATCACGTCCTCTTTCGCCGCATATCGAACCACTTTAGTCCCACGAAACTCTGCCGAGAGGAAATTGCTTTCAGCGTTAATATGTTCTGTTATCGCCAACTCTCACTGTACGCTCCCTTAATGTCTGTATCTCAGTCTGCTTCGTTTAGAGCGGGGGCCATTCCTTTAACAGCAAACGTTTCGAAAACTCCTTAGTTTTGTCTCCTCATTGGTTGAGGGATTTCTAAATTGCTGCCTAAAAGAGAGGGGAAATATTTCGCTTTTAAATGATCTCCGCGTTCCGTTGCGAATTGTGTTAATGATAATGCTTTCTTCTTGATTTTCACATCATTGTTGATTCGCTTCTTGATGCTATTTACGCTGCTTTATTTTGCAAAAGCATAACGATTTCATTTCAAGTATGTGCACTTAGGTAAGCGATAAAGACTAAATTTTGCTACAAGCAGCTCATTTGCATCGAGGTATGAAGGGAGTCTCTCAGCGTAAAGCTTCATCAGTGGTGAAGTAGGTTGGGTTGGGTTGTTTTACCTCTGAGCGGCACTTTTTTTGCACACCACGGGCTAAATGGCCAGGTCACATGGACCCCGAAGGCTCAGAGAAGGTTGGGGGAAGGGACCCACTGGGACAGCTGTTGGGAGACAGATGGTAGCCTCCCGTCAAGGCCATCCAGCGTGTTCTTTAACGTGCACAGGGTATAGCTCTCCCGCACACGGGGCCACGGCTTAACGTCCCATCCGACGGACGGTGGCCTTTCCAAACCCATCCGTGTCCCCTACTGACTGTGGGTTGGGTTGTTTTACCTCTGAGCGGCACTTTTTTTGCACACCATGGGCTAAATGGCCAGGTCACATGGACCCCGAAAGCTCAGAGAAGGTTGGGGGAAGGGACCCACTGCAACAACTGTTGGGAGACAGATGGTAGCCTCCCATCAAGGCCATCCAGCGTGTTCTTTAACGTGCACAGGGTATAGCTCTCCCGCACACGGGGCCACGGCTTAACGTCCCATCCGACGGACGGCGGCCTTTCCAAACCCATCGGTGTCCCCTACTGACTGTGGGCAGGGCGGGGAATTTTGCGGAGATAAATCTCAACGCTGACCCAGCTGGGACTCGAACCTGGGAACTACAGATTACGAGTCTGGCGCGCTATCGACTGAGCCACCCCCGCCCCTGAAGTAGGAGTAGAAGCAATTATGTCAATGACACGAAGCAGTTAAAATGCCAGTCATTCTAACACGACATGAATTGTTTGAGCTGTTGATCACTTATCAATCAACTAATGACTAAAAATATCATTGATTAGTATCAATCACTTATCTATCGACCAATAATCCATGATATCATTGACTAATCTATCAAATTTAATCTATCGACCAATATCTTATGGATTTAATCCATGATATCATTGACTGATCTATCAATCACTTATCGATCAACCAACGATCCGTGATATCATTGATGCCCAATTGATAGATCAATCAATCAACCAATGACCCATGATATCATTGATTGATCGACTAATTATCCATGATGTGATTGATTGACTTACTAATCATGTATCGATCAACTAATGAGCCATGATATCAATCACTTATCGATCAACCAATGATCTATGGTGTGACTGATTGATCTATCAATTGCGCATCAATCAACCAATAATCCATGATATCATTGACTGATCTATCAATCACTTATCGATCAACCAACGATCCGTGATATCATTGATGCGCAATTGATAGATCAATCAATCAACCAATGACCCATGATATCATTGATTGATCGACTAATTATCCATGATGTGATTGATTGACTTACTAATCATGTATCGATCAACTAATGAGCCATGATATCAATCACTTATCGATCAACCAATGATCTATGGTGTGACTGATTGATCTATCAATTGCGCATCAATCAACCAATAATCCATGATATCATTGACTGATCTATCAATCACTTATCGATCAACCAACGATCCGTGATATCATTGATGCGCAATTGATAGATCAATCAATCAACCAATGACCCATGATATCATTGATTGATCCACTAATTATCCATGATGTGATTGATTGACTTACTAATCATGTATCGATCAACTAATGAGCCATGATATCAATCACTTATCGATCAACCAATGATCTATGGTGTGACTGATTGATCTATCAATTGCGCATCAATCAACCAATAATCCATGATATCATTGACTGATCTATCAATCACTTATCGATCAACCAACGATCCGTGATATCATTGATGCACAATTGATAGATCAATCAATCAACCAATGACCCATGATATCATTGATTGATCCACTAATTATCCATGATGTGATTGATTGACTTACTAATCATGTATCGATCAACTAATGAGCCATGATATCAATCACTTATCGATCAACCAATGATCTATGGTGTGACTGATTGATCTATCAATTGCGCATCAATCAACCAATGATCCATGATATCAGTGACATCTATCAATCACTTATTATTCGATCAACTTATGATCCATCATATCATTAATCTGTCAATTAATGATACTATTCATTGATCTATAAACCAATGATTCAAAATATCTTTGATTGATATATTTAATCAGAATCGTGGCTTAATGTCCCAAACGACGGACAGCGGCTGTCGAGAAAGTGCTTCTTTATTTTAATTCAAAACGATTTTTTTAAACAAAGGAATGAAATAAAAATAATCACCTTGAAACGTTTTTTAAGAAATAAAAATAAACTTCCTTCAAGGTTCTGAAATTATTTTTTTTTTGGAGCAAAAAAAATATTACACATTAAAACATTTTACTTGCACCGCTTTTTTAAAAGTCCTTTCTTTTTTTTAACTCAGCGTGAAATATTTTTTAAATTTTATTCGGAGCTCTAAAACACTATTTTTTTGGCAGGAAAAAACAAAGAAATACATAAAAATATCCTGATTATACTATTTTTTTCTCATCATTTCGATTATTTTTTTTACCTTCTTTTCACTGATATCGAATTGACTAAAAATGCTCGTAAAAAAAAAACCCAAAAAGCATAAAACCGATTATTGCCGTTGCCCGCCCTGCCCACGGTCCTTATCCCTAATAGCTGCCCAGTGAGTTTCTTTCCTTGCCCCTAATAGCTGCCCAGTGAGTTTCTTTCCTTACCCCTAATAGCTACCCTGCGAGTTTCTTTCCTTGCCCTTAATAGCTGCTGCCCAGTGAGTTTATTTCCTTTCCCTTAATAGCTGCTGACCAGTGAGTTTCTTTCCTTGACCCTAATAGCTGCTGACCAGTGAGTTTATTTCCTTTCCCTTAATAGCTGCTGACCAGTGAGTTTCTTTCCTTGACCCTAATAGCTGCTGACCAGTGAGTTTCTTTCCTTGCCCTTAATAGCTGCTGCCCAGTGAGTTTATTTCCTTTCCCTTAATAGCTGCTGACCAGTGAGTTTCTTTCCTTGACCCTAATAGCTGCTGACCAGTGAGTTTATTTCCTTTCCCTTAATAGCTGCTGACCAGTGAGTTTCTTTCCTTGACCCTAATAGCTGCTGACCAGTGAGTTTCTTTCCTTGACCCTAATAGCTGCCCCGTGAGTTTCTTTCCTTGCCCCTAATAGCTGCCCCATGAGTTTCTTTCCTTACCCTTAATAGCTGCGGTCCAGTGAGTTTCTTTCCTTGCCCTTAATAGCTGCTGCCCAGTGAGTTTCTTTCCTTGCCCCTAATAGTTGAACAGTGAGTTTCTTTCCTTACCCTTAATAGCTGCTGCCCAGTGAGTTTCTTTCTTTGCCCCTAATAGCTGCCCAGTGAGCTTCTTTCCTTGCCTCTAATACCTACTGCCAGTGAGTTTCTTTCCTTGCCCCTAATAGCTGCTGACCAGTGAGTTTATTTCCTTTCCCTTAATAGCTGCTGACCAGTGAGTTTCTTTCCTTGACCCTAATAGCTGCTGACCAGTGAGTTTATTTCCTTTCCCTTAATAGCTGCTGACCAGTGAGTTTCTTTCCTTGACCCTAATAGCTGCTGACCAGTGAGTTTCTTTCCTTGCCCTTAATAGCTGCTGCCCAGTGAGTTTATTTCCTTTCCCTTAATAGCTGCTGACCAGTGAGTTTCTTTCCTTGACCCTAATAGCTGCTGACCAGTGAGTTTATTTCCTTTCCCTTAATAGCTGCTGACCAGTGAGTTTCTTTCCTTGACCCTAATAGCTGCTGACCAGTGAGTTTCTTTCCTTGACCCTAATAGCTGCCCCGTGAGTTTCTTTCCTTGCCCCTAATAGCTGCCCCATGAGTTTCTTTCCTTACCCTTAATAGCTGCGGTCCAGTGAGTTTCTTTCCTTGCCCTTAATAGCTGCTGCCCAGTGAGTTTCTTTCCTTGCCCCTAATAGTTGAACAGTGAGTTTCTTTCCTTACCCTTAATAGCTGCTGCCCAGTGAGTTTCTTTCTTTGCCCCTAATAGCTGCCCAGTGAGCTTCTTTCCTTGCCTCTAATACCTACTGCCAGTGAGTTTCTTTCCTTGCCCCTAATAGCTGCTGCCCAGTGAGTTTCTTTCCTTGCCCCTAATAGCTGCTGCAAGTGAGTTTCTTTCTTTGCCTCTAATAGCTGCTGCCAGTGAGTTTCTTTCCTTGCTCCTAATAGCTGCTGCCAGCGAGTTTCTTTCCTTTGCCCCTAATATCTGCCCGGTGAGTTTCTTGCCCCTAATAGCTGCCCAGTGTTTTTTTCCCCTAATAGCTACCCAGTGTTTCTTTCCCCTAATAGCTACCCAGTGAGTTTCTTTCCTTGCCCCTAATAGCTGAACAGTGAGTTTCTTTCCTTGCCCCTAATAGTTGAACAGTGAGTTTCTTTCCTTGCCCCTAATAGTTGAACAGTTAGTTTCTTTCCTTGCCCCTAATAGCTGCCCATTGAGTTTCTTACCTTGCCCTTAATAGTTGAACAATGAATTTCTTTCCTTGCCCCTAATAGCTGCCCATTGAGTTTCTTACCTTGCCCTTAATAGTTGAACAATGAATTTCTTTCCTTGCCCCTAATAGCTGCCCATTGAGTTTCTTACCTTGCCCTTAATAGTTGAACAATGAGTTTCTTTCCTTGCCCCTAATAGCTGCCCAGTGAGTTTCTTGCCCACAAATAGCTGAACAGTGAGTTTCTTTCCTTGCCCCTAATAGTTGAATAGTGAGTTTCTTTCCTTGCCCCTAATAGCTGCTGCCAGTGAGTTTCTTTCCTTGCCCCTAATAGTTGAACAGTGAGTTTCTTTCCTTGCCCCTAATAGCTGCTGCCAGTGAGTTTCTTTCCTTGCCCCTAATAGCTGCTGCCAGTGAGTTTCTTTCCTTGCCCCTAACAGCTGCCCCGTGAGTTTCTTTCCTTGCCTCTAATAGTTATCCAATAGTTTTTTTCCCTCTAACATCTATCCAATGGGTTTCTTTCCGGCCTCTACAGCTATCTTGTTGGCTACTTAACCTGCCCAAACAGGTATAAAGTGAATTAATTTTTCGGTGTCCAACAGCTGTAAAATTCTTTATTTTTCCACTCCTAATTGTTGTCCGGTGAGCTTCTTTCCCTCCCCAAAGAACTGACCAGCCGATTTCTTTGTGTATCTAAAGAGTGTCCAATAAATATCAACTCGTATCTTAAGCTTTGGTCAGTCAACCCTTGACTTTTTAGTCCATATATAAATCTTTGACAAACACGTATTCGTCGTGAAATACGTGGGTTCGATTCCAGGGTACGTCATGGATGTTTTCTTCCTTGCAATTTCTTTCTGCTGAAGTCGCGCCTTTCTCGCAGGTCTTCTGTGCTGCGGTTATACTAACAGGCTCTTGTCCAGACTTCTATGGCAAGCGACTACTTGAGGGTGGTAATTGATCTTTCAACTCAATAATGCCCATCGTCCAAATGCACATTGGGGCGGGGGTGGCTCAGTCGGTAGCGCGTAAGGCTCGTAATCTGTAGTTCCCAGGTTCGAGTCCCAGCTGGGTCAGCGTTGAGATTTATCTCCGCAAAATTCCCTGCCCACGGTCAGTAGGGGACACCGATGGGCTTGGAAAGACCGCCGTCCGTCGGATGGGACGTTAAGCCGTGGCCCCGTGTGCCGCAGAACCATACCCTGTGCACATTAAAGAACACGCTGGATGGCCTTGACGGGAGGCTACCATCTGTCTCCCAACAGCTGTTCCAGTGGGTCCCCTCCCCCAACCTTCTCTGAGCCTTCGGGGTCCATGTGACCTAGTCATTTAGCCCATGGTGTGCAAAAAAGTGCCGCTCAGAGGTAAAACAACCCAACCCAAATGCACATTACAAATTAATCTCATTTAAATCAGTCGAGTCGTTTGCAGTTTCAGTCAGTCTCAATGCAGATTCATAAAAGTCATCAGATCCGGTTGAAACGAAAGAGAGAAAAAAAAAAGACACCGAAAAAAACCTGCATATTTCTAGAAATCATCTTCAGCCATTACATTCCATTGTACGTTTTTCCAAGGCTGAATCGACTTCACATAACCGTACCATCTGTACCAGGAGGAGACACAGAACGACCCAAGTGATGAATTCTTGAACATCCCCCTTACCTTCATGGAGACGGGAGCAGCTGCAAATAACACGCCCCACTGACAAAACAGATGCAAATGGTGGTCGCGTCTGGAACTACAGGAAAAACACAAGATAGAAAAAAAAATTTCACCAAACGGAAGGACGCAAAAATTACGCCCATTCCGGGACTTCTGTTCAGATGAGAGTAATTGCTGCACAAAACAAACTTCCTTCTATATCATTTGTTAAGTTTCGTGATTAGCCACCTGATTCCATCCATGGTTGCTGTTACGCCTTCTCGTTTTTTGCAGTAATAACGACAACAGACAACGCCAAAGGGCATTTTCTTCTTGGGTTTTTTCCGTTAGTGAATCTTAAGCACATGGGACAGATTTTATGAGACATCGTTCGTTTTCGATCAAGGAAACATAAGGTTTTTAAGATTTTTTTTTTTTCGAAATTTGTAGTCTAAAGTTGATGATAGTTCATTATAATAATAAAGAAAATTTTTGTCTTGTATGTGTCTTTTTTTTTTGTTGTAGTGTCGTTGTCGCGTTTGATACGCTGAAATGGTATGCTTAATTACCTCCTCTAACGACATGTCAAATGTCATAGTCGGTTAGGTACCTTTTTTTTTCTGTCTGAGTAGTTGTTGGTAATTGTAGTTGCGACATTTGAGATTTCTTTTATTTTTCAAACGAAGCAGATAATCTGTGTTTCAATAGAAAAACAAATAAATGTGTACCATGAAATATTTTAAGTAGAGAAATTTTGAGGTTCTCATAGAGTTAGAGCTAATGAGAGTATGTAACAAGGGAATTATGGCTGGAAATATCTGGACGTTTTTCAGCTATGTTAATGCGTCTTTTAAGCTTAAATGATGACTAGAAAATGTATCGAAGTTAGAAACAGACAATAAGAAAGAAATTATAACTGGAAATTTTGGAAGATCTTCACTTATTTTATCAGCACCAGGCTCCTGTCAGACCTCTGTGGCAAGCAGCTGCTTGAGGGGGTATTTTTTTTCTAGGCTTAAATCGTGGTTGTCAAATATTTTGAAGTTCAGATTCTCTAACTAACAAAAATCCCTTAGCGGAAACTTGTTATGGGTTGGGTTGTTTTACCTCTGAGCGGCACTTTTTTTTGCACACCATGGGCTAAATGGCCAGGTCACATGGACCCCGAAGGGTCAGAGAAGGTTGGGGGAGGGGACCCACTGGAGTAGCTGTTGGGAGACAGATGGTAGTCTCCCGTCAAGACCATCCAGCGTGTTCTTTAACGTGCACAGGGAATGGCTCTCCCGCACACGGGGGCCAGGGCTTAACGTCCCATCTGACGGACGGCGCCCTTTCCAAGACCATCGGTGTCATCTACTGATTTTTTTGCGGAGATAAATCTTAACGCTGATCCAGCTGGGGCTGGAACCTGGGAACTACAGATTACGAGCCTGGCGCGCTACCGACTGAGCCGCCCCAACTTGCTATGAATTTGGACTGTTTTTTTTTTGTAAGTCATTATTACTAATATGGAAGGTAGGAAACCAGTAACGTATCCAGGAATTAGTTACGGGGAAGTGGGGGTCTGAGAATTATGTTTTGAAGGTACGAAATTTCAGTTTTGGGAACGCTCGGAGAATTTAGCTACTAAGCTTCGGGGAGGGGGCTGATAATAAGACTTGAGTAGAGTTTTCCAATTGCTAAAATATTCCACCGAAAAGGATAAGTTAAAATGATTTTCTATATAGAATGAAATTTTATAGTTTGCCCCGTTAGCGTGCTTGGTTACTGATCAAAGGGACCTGGGTTCGAGCCCCGGGTAAGGCATGGATGTTTGTATTGTTTTTCTGCTGAGGTCCCGCAATCTTCACCGATCTCCAACTGCGGCGTATAAACTGACAAGCTCCTGTCAGACCTCTGTGTCAGACCTCTGTGACTTGAGGTGGTATTTTTATTTTCTATTTAATCTATTTTTAGAATCGGACATAAAATATGGATCTAAAATATATTTATACAAAAACAACTCTTTTGGACTTCAAAGGAGGTAGACAAGTTTGAGGTTTAGTACAGTCGCTCAAAAAAGTATCCGGACACTATGGTTGATTACAGAATTCAGACAAAATATCTGGCAAAAATCGTTGCCAGATATTTTGTCTGAATTCTGTAATCAACCATAGTGTTCGGATACTTTTTTGAGCGACTGTAGGTGGTCATATTATTTTGATACTAGATCGTGTGGGCTCACTCACGGAAATATTGAGCGTGCGCAGTTACCGTTCACAGCAAACTGGAGCGTGTGCAGTAACTGCACACGGTAACTGGAGCGTGTACAGTTGCTGTACACGCTCCAGAAATTTTTCCTGAATTCTGTAATCACGTGACAAACGTTGCCAGATCACTAATTTCTAAAAAAAAATCGTCGCCAGATATTTTTTCTGAATTCTGTAATCATCCATAGTGTTCGGATATTTTTCTGAGCGACTGTACAAGAAAGACATTTTTTTTCCACCGCGTTCCCATTTGGGGGTGCGGTTGGATCATTCGATAGAGCGCCACGCTCATAATCTCTAGTTCGGGTCCCACATGCATCGCTAATCTCCGCCATGCTCTCGGTTAGGAAACGGGACAACGAGAGGCTTGTAAGTGCCCGCCGTACGTTGGATGAACTGTTAAGCCGTGGTCCGTGTGCAGATGAGCTATACCCTGTGTAAGTTAAAGGACACAGTGGATGGCCTTACGGGAGGCTACCATCTGTAACCTAACAGTTGTCCGTGGGTCCCCTTCTTTCAATATTCTCTGAGTTCTTGAGGCCCTGTAACTTGGACATTTAACCCGATGTATGAAAAACGTGACCCTCACAGATAAACCATCCCTTTGTATTTGAATACTACAATGAAAGTGGTTTCAATAATTAAGCGAAAAATGAATGAATGAATGAAAAATACTCCCTCAAGCAGCTGCTTGCCACAAAGGTCTGATAGGAGCCTGTCAGTTTATATGCCAGAGTAGAAGGTCTGTGAGGATGGCAGGACCTCAGCAGGAAAACAACACAAATGTCCATGCCTTACCCCGGGCTCGAACCCAGGTCGCTTGGAAAAAATCCTCTTCATTTAAATTCTATCGACATGGAAAAGAAAAACTTTCGAGAAAAACACTGCAGTTTCACTGTTTTCCTTGAAAACAAGTTTCAATTTATACTGACTGAAACCAAAACAGCAGTTCCTTTTCCAGGTCAAACCTCAGGCTCACTCCAAGGTTGTTTTGGGTTGTTTTACCTCTGAGTGGCACTTTTTTTCACACAATGGGCTAAATGACCAGGTCACAAGGACCCCGAAGACTCAGAGAAGGTTGGGGGAGGGGATCCACTGGAACAGCTGTTGGGAGACAGATGGTAGCCTCCCGTTAAGGCCATCCAGCATGTTCTTAAACGTGCACAGGGTATGGCTCTCCCGCACACGTGGCCACGGCTTAACGTCCCATCCGACGGACGGCGGCCTTTCCAAGCCCATCGGTGTCCCCTACTGACCGTGGGCAGGGCGGGGAATTTTGCGGAGATAAATCTCAACGCTGACCCAGCTGGGACTCGAACCTGGGAACTACAGATTACGAGCCTGGCGCGCTACCGACTGAGCCACTCCCGCCTACTCACTCCAAGAAGCATTACTCATAGAAGAAACCACCTGCGAAGGAAAAAGTTATAACTATTACTGAAGCTAATATATTAAACTATATTCAGCAGGAGACGAGAAATAAACAGTTATTAACTCCATTCGCAAACTAACCATGTTAATGCCTTCTGACCTTTCCTTCGTGTTGTCAATGGCACTAGTTCGGAAACCTAATGGTTAGTACCGGTGACAATTGGCACCAGTAGTTGCTTGAAGGAGTTTGACGCCCTGAGTTTCAGCTTCCATTGCGTGCGGCTCCCGCCCATGAGTGGGAGTTGCCTGACACCACTAATGGCTGCGTGAGCTCTGAAGGATGTCCCCCCCTCACACCCACACAGAACTCCAGCCAAGGTGGACCCACATCGGCCTGTGACGTCATCAAGGGAGGTGGGAACGGACGGGAGGAAAGGCGAGCTGGCACTTGGCAGGTTTTGGTGGGTGTTGTCGAGATGACAGAGGGATGTGAAAAGACGCATGCGCACAGGATGTCAGAAGTCAAAGTGATGACAGAAATTTCGTTGTTGTTTCTTTTTCAAGAATTTTTTTTTTATTCTTGAATTTCGTTTTTCATTTTCGGAAAATGATTTTGTTTTATGCCAGGTTCCTTTTCGAAGTTTTTTTTGGTGTTTCTCATCGAAAATTCGTAATCCGTAGAATGATTTTTGTCAAATGTAAGAAGCAATTTTTAGAAACAATGCTGATAACGATATTAACTTATTAACTCCTTAATTAATCGGTTGTGTAAATAAACACCTTGACTTTTACTAAATAAATTCGTTATGAATATAGGAGGGGGGTGGCTCGTCGGTAGCGCGCCAGTCTTGTGATCTGCAGTTCCAGCTGGGCAAGCGTTGATATATATCTCCGCAAGACTGCCCGCCTGCCGCCCTCGATCAGCAGGGGACGCCGATGGACTTGGAAAGGCTGCGGTCCGTTAGACTGGATGTTAAGCCGCGACCCGTGTGAGGGAGTTGTTGGGTTGTTTTACTTCTGAGCGGCACTGTTTTGCAAACCATGGGCTAAATGGCTAGGTCACATGGACCCCGAAGGCTCAGAGAAGGTTGGGGGAGGGGACCCACTGGAACAGATGGTAGCCTCCCGTCCAGGCCATCCAGCGTGTTCTTTAACGTGCACAGGGTATGGCTCTCCCGCACACGGGGCCACGGCTTAACGTCCCATCCGACGGGTGGCGGCCTTTCCAAGCCCATCGGTGTCCGCTACTGACACACTGAATGGCCTTGACGGGAGGCTACCATCTGTCTCCCAACAGCTGTTCCAGTGGGTCCCCTCCCTCAACCTTCTCTGAGCCTTCGGGGTCCTTCTGACCTGTCCATTTAGCCCATGGTGTGCAAAAAACTGCCATTCAGGTGTAAAACAATCCAATCCAAAATTCACCTTCGTGCGAATTTTCTAGTCTCCTGGAACATTTCATTCTACAATTTTGAAACTTCACTGTCCTGCAACTTTTCTTTCTACAATTCTGAACTTTCACCATCGCCCAATTTTTCTTGTCTCGTGCAATTTTCTTTCTTCATTCCCTTCAACCAGTTACCTGAATTTTAACACCGTAAAAAACCTAATAATTTCCTTTACAAAATGTTTATTTTAAGAACTCCTATGCGCAGGAAGCCGTCCCTTGGCCGAGTGGTTAGCGCACTTGGCTATTGATCCAAGGGACCTGGGTTCGAGCCCCGGATAAGACATAGATGTCTGTATCGTTTTTCTGCTGAGGTCCTGCCATCCTCTCAGATCTTCTACTATGGCATATAAACTGACAGGCTCCTGTCAGACCTCTGTGGCAAGCAGCTGCTTGAGGGGGTATTTAATTATTTTTATATTTATGCGCAGGAACGTCAAATATAAATCGTTAAAAAAAAATCGCGTTATTGAATCCGAAAATTTCCTTCTTTGACGATGCACTGAAATTTGAGAAATTCACTGCAGTTCGCATTAAAGTTGAAGAGGGAGGACTGCATTAAAGAGAGGTGGATTAGACTCAGGAAACGAAAAATCCCATCCATCTTACTCTAAAAAAGTGACAAAAGGAATAAGACCACTATCGATGATGCATTAAAGATTTCTTTTCTCACTGTTCGTTTCCCCATCGTTTTCCCTTTCTCCCCTACTAATTTGCAAGGCAATGAGAGAGTAGGGAAAATAGAAAGTCCTAATCCGTCTTCGGCATTCGCTTCGTGGGTGGTTCGGAAGATTGAGCTTTCAAACAGAGTAATTATTTGCATTTGTTAGAGAGGCTGCCGAACTCTTGCCTGGGTTTGCATATGTATCAGCCACGGTAGAGGTTCCTTTGGAAACTTTGGATTCGCATTAAAGCGAAGACACAATAGGGGTAGCAATTCTAGTTTGTTTGTTTTTTATCTTATAAATTTCAATTTTAAGAAATACTTGGTAGGTTGGATTTTCTTTTGATTATTCGTCTGTAAAATATTTTTCCTGTATTCGGATAAAAATATTTTTTATTTCTTTAACAGTTTTGTGAGTTATCAGTCAATACTTTTTAGTCCCTTCGTTAAGAAGGTTAAAATTTTAAGTTTTTGATTTTCTGCTTTAAAATTATCGTGTTATGTAATAGGAGGAATTCCGAACGAACGGGGCGGGCTGACACCTTGTGACGTCATCGATGCAGGGGGGGAATGGGCATTACCGGTTAGAGGGTTGGGTTGTTTTACCTCTGAGCGGCACTTTTTTGCACACCATGGGCTAAATGGCCAGGTACATGGACCCCGAAGGCTCAGAGAAGGTTGGGGGAGGGGACCCACTGGAACAGCTGTTGGGAGACAGATGGTAGCCTCCCGTCAAGGCCATCCAGCGTGTTCTTTAACGTGTACAGGGTGTGGCTCTCCCGCACACGGGGCCACGGCTTAACGTCCCATCCGACGGACGGCGGCCTTTCCAAGCCCATCGGTGTCCCCTACTGACCGTGGGCAGGGCGGGGAATTTTGCGGAGATAAATCTCAACGCTGACCCAGCTGGGACTCGAACCTGGGAACTACAGATTACGAGCCTGGCGCGCTACCGACTGAGCCGCCCCTTACCGGTTAGATGAATCTGCCGACATGAGAGAGAGATTTACAGAAACCAAATACAGTAGGTATAGTCTGGCATTCAAACCATAGTTTTAATTAAAATGCTGTTGAAAACAATGATAATAAAAATGAATTATAACGCCTTTAATACAAAAGTAAATATCTAAAATATTGTTACGACAGATCAACGTGCTACAAAGAACTTGTGATTTGGTGTATCATTTTGATGCTCGCATGCGCTTCAGCGTGAGAATTACGTCACTAACCACTTCGAACGAACTTAACTTAGAAATAAAGAATAATAGAGTTGTAATTAGGAAGAATTTGTGTGAAGGAAAACGCAGTTTGTTTTAGTCTGTGCACTATAGTATAAAGAAGAAATGTTTTTATTTGGTGTGTTCGCGGAAGTTTAAAAGTGTGGATCTTGTTAAAAGAATTCATCGTCTTGTGGTTGGTGATCAACGTCTAAAAAGAATTAGTTCTGAGAAACCAGTATACTTAGTCGCAGTTTTGGAGTACTTGATGACTAAAACCTTAGAAAGAAGTCTACAGGTATTTAGCTGTTCAGGAACTGGCCACAAAACTCCCTGACCTGATCAGTAGGGGACACCGATGGGCTTGGAAAGGCCGCAGGATGGGGCGTTAAACCGTGGCGCCGTGTGAGGGAGAGTCATACCCTGGGCACGTTAAAGAACGCATTGGATTGCCTTGACGGGAGGCTACCATCTGTCTCCCAATAGCCGTTCCAGTGGGTCCCTTACCCCAACCTTCTCTGGGGTCCTTGTGACCTGGCCATTTAGCCCATGGTGTGCAAAAAAGTGCCGCTCAGAGGTAAAACAACCCAAATCTTCATTTCCTGATGAAGAGAGCAGATCATCGAAACTACATTAACTTTTCTTTCCTAAAACTTTTATTGCCTATTAGGTGTAAACGGAGCATCTGTCTTTGTTGAATAATGAACTGAAACCTACTTTTTGAGAAAAGGTTGGGGGAGGGGACCCACTGGAACAGCTGTTGGGAGACAGATGGTAGCCTCCCGTCAAGGCCATCCAGCGTGTTCTTTAACGTTGGGTTGTTTTACCTCTGAGCGGCACTTTTTTGCACACCATGGGCTAAATGGCAGGGTCACATGGACCCCGAAGACACAGAGAAGGTTGGGGGAGGGGACACACTGGAACAACTGTTGGGAAACAGATGGTAACCTCCCGTCAAGGCATCCAGCGTGCCCAGGGTATGGCTCTCCCATACACGGGGCCACGGTTTAACGTCCCATCCGACGGGCGGCGACTTTTCCAAGCCCATCGGTGTCCCCTACTGACCGTGGGCAGGGCGGGGAGTTTCCAGCTGATCCAGCTGAAAACTCGAACCTGGAAATTACAGATTACGAGCCTGGCGCGCTACCGACTGAGCAACCCCCGCCCCAAAACAACCCAGTAACTCTATTGTGTCACATAAATGCATAGACGGTATTCATTCGTTACAAACTGATAAAATATTCAATTTCTCTTAAACGTAGGAAATGTTAAAGAACTCGACCTTTCTTTTCCTGTGTACTATATCTTCATTTCATCCCCCTTTAGGCGCCAGTCATTACTTTTGTCCCAAGATGGAAGTCCACAAGAGAGACTCTCTTCAATGGGGATGTCGAGAGATCATAAGATAGATGATGACAGCAGTGAAGAAGATGAAGAGAAAGTGGATGTTGGAGGAGTAGCTGATTTGCGACCAGGATTTGCACTCTCTGGAGACCAAGAAGGTAGGACTGAAAACAAAAAATTGACAATATTCAATAATGATTGACAATTTCAATAAAATAAAGATTTTTTTTTATTCTATATGATTTCAATGCATCAAGTATCATGTTGTAAAGATACCGTAACGAAAGTTTTTCGTCTAGATTTAATTATTTCGGATTGCAATCGGGGCGGGAGTGGCTCAGTAGGTAACGCTCCAGGCTCGTAATCTGTAGTTCCCAGGTTCGAGTACCAGCTGAGTCAGCGTCGAAATTTATCTCCGCAAAATTCCACGCCCTGCCCACGGTCAGTAGGGAACACAGATGGGCTTGGACTGTCGGATGGGACGTTAAGCCGTGGCCCCGTGTGCGGGAGAGCCATACCCTGTGCACGTTAAAGAACACGCTGGATGGCCTTGACGGTAGGTACCAGCTGTCTCCCAACAGCTGTTCCAGAGGGTCCCCTCCTCCCAACCTTCTACTGAGCCTTCGGAGTCCTTGTAACCTGACCATTTAGCCCATGGTGTGCAAAAAAGTGCCGCTCAGAGGTAAAACAACCCAACCTCCATATTGATTCATACAGTGACGACTGCTGCTCCAAAATATTTGTCGAAAAACCATTATTCAAAAAATATTTCTCTGTTTTCTTCGCTATTTTCCCTCTACGTTGATTCTTTACAGTGTCAACCGCTGTTCTAACATATTTACAGAAAAACCTCATTTAAATAAAAAATGTTTTTTCTCCATATTGATTCTTACAGTGGTAACAACTGCTCCAATAATTTGTCGAAAAACCATTTTTCAAATAAAATTCGATATTTTCCCTCTTTATTGATTTTTATTCTTCTCTATTCCAGTACCAGAAGATGGAGCTCGGAGGAAAGACTCTTCAACCTCTGTAGATCCAATCACAAATGATCCCTGTGATCTTCAGAACAACGATGACGCTTCCCGAGAAAGTAGATCGCCTCATGACCATTCTGCCCCAACAGATGTTGATGGCCCTAACATCACCATTTCGCCTTCAATTCCTACGACACACATGATGCCCTACATGTACCCTTCAGGTCTTTATCTGCCACCTCCACCTGGAGTCTTCCTCCCAGGTACATCATCAGGACCCCTATCCTTCTTCACATCAAGCAATAGCTCCTCAACTCAGAATCCTTCAACGTCATCTTTCCATCCCAGTCTCTTGTTTAACGCTCATCTAGCCATGGCTCATCCTCTCTTAGCTCAAGGATATTCTTCTCTAGGACACAGACTGGACTCGCTAATGTCCGAGCCACCTCACCATCTGAAGCAGCAGAGGTTCTGGCCTTATCCCATCCAAACCAATCCTAATACAGGTATCAGCCCTATCCAAGAGTTGAGATCACCTCTCGGTGCCTCTGGGTCGCCTTACGACCTGGCTCATTTTAAATGTGCGTCTTCTCCAGGATCCGATGGAGCGAGTTCTGTGGGGTCTTCATCCAGTGACTTGAAGAGTATGGAGAATATGGTGAATGGACTAGAGAGACAACAGGTCACTCCAGTTACTTTGGCCACTCTCAGGGACAAATAGCAGTAGAAAGCGGTAGGAAGCCGTATATAGCAGTTCTCAGTCCATCTGCTCCGGGCGTGTCTTCGGCCCTCAGCGGTCGTCTGTCCTCTGAACTCTCGCTTCTGGTCTTTGTCTGAGGTTTCAAGAAGGACACTGCAAGTGAGTAAATTTATTAATCTCAGTTCAAACTTACTTTTCTTTTTAATTATGTTATAGTTGTTTGTGTTCCTTGACTTGAACTATAGGAGATTTTTTTTGTGACAATTTACACTCGATGGAGATTTTAGAGGCAAAATTTTTTTTTTAATTTTTACATCCTAAAACAAAAATGAATTCTGCCATACCATTTTTTTTTCTCCTTCTTCTGTAAAAATCTCTGCATTTCCCTTCGCTTAATTTTTCTCTTATTTCTTTCTTTGTTTCTTTCTTCAACCCCTTAAATTTCTATTTTTCCTCCTTAACTATAATATGGAAGAAAGAATTATAGTATTCATTCTTTCTTACATACTTCTTCTTCCTTTGCCACTTCTTCTGCTCGTTCCTTCTCTTTTTCTTCTTTACTTTATTCCTCCATCCTTTCATTTTCTTTCTTACTTTCTTTAACTTTTTTTTTTCATATTTCGTCGAAAAAAATAATTTTTTCTATTTTATCTTATTTTCCTTCCTTTATTTTTAACTTTCTTTCTCAATCCCTTTCTTTCATCTCTTCTCTCACTTTGTTTTTTTCTTGTTTCGTTATTTCCTCTTTATACTTTTATTTTTTATTTCTTTTTTCTTGCTACCTTCCTTCTTTTCCTATTAACTCGACAATTTAAGGAATCAAGAATTTCATTGCAGTTTATAGAGGCTTATACCTACATATTACTAAATACATCTGAAAATATATTATTTTAGAGTATTAACCCATTCCAATTTGGCGGGGGTGGCTCAGTCGGTAGCGCGCCAGGCTCGTAATCTGTAGTTCCCAGGTTCGAGTCCCAGCTGGGTCAGCGTTGAGATTTATCTCCGCAAAAATTCCCCGCCCTGCCCACGGTCAGTAGGGGGACACCGATGGGCTTGGAAAGGCCGCCGTCCGTCGGATCGGACGTTAAGCCGTGGTCCCGTGTGCGGGAGAGCCATACCCTGTGCACGTTAAAGACCACGCTGGATGACCTTGACGGGAGACTACCATCTGTCTCCTAACAGCTATTCCAGTGGGTCCCCTCCCCCAATCTTCTCTGAGCCTTCGGGGTCCATGTGACCTGGCCATTTAGCTCATAGTGTGCAAAAAAGTGCCGCTCAGAGGTAAAACAACCCAACTATTGCTACGACACTGATCTATAAATTTTATTTTCTTTCAACTCTGAAAGTGTCGGGTTTCTATTACTAACTGATACACGAGTTAATATTTATTATTTTTTTTTTTCAAGAAAAATTGACATTTGATCAAGTGGCCCTTTGAACAAGCCTTTTGAGTAGTTTTTGAAATAGGCCGATGACACTTAAAATGGATCATAGTTCTTTTGCACATTTGTTAAAATGGGTCAGGACCCTTAGAAATGTTGTTAAGACTCTCATTTTATGTCAACAGGAAACTAACTTCGAAAATGAGTGTTTTTGCACAAGTCATGTGACTGAAGATAAGGATCTCAATCAAATTTATTTCGATTTTCAGAGTAATAGCTGTTATTTAAAGAGTTACGGAAACTGGAATATTTAATGGTTGTTGAAAATTGGTCACTACTATTTGAATATTCGTTAAAATGGGTCGTAGTAAGTGTAAGTTTTAGAACCACTCTTCTAAAGCATTAATTAAGTTAAAAATTTCATCATTAACTTATTTTCCTTTTCTTTTAGCCTCGACCACAGAGGATCCGGGAGACACGACGTCACCAACTTCAGATCAAGTGGCCACTTCCCGGTGTGTCATATAACCGTCTCAGTTTTTATTTATGTGTATATGTCACGAAGGAAAAGGAATCGGCAAATGTCTTTCACATTCAAATTATTGTTGTACAGAGACAAGACTTACTCAGTTTCCAGGGACAAGGACAATCCTTCCCAATTTTGTGTGTGTATGTATGTGTATACAGAGTAGAGAACAAAAAAGAACAGTGACCGTTAATTTTCGCAAAACGAGGATGCTTAGTTACAAACTGTTATCTCTTTTGAAGACACGCACTCGTGACAATTACAATGGAAGACAGGTAGCCCAGTGAACTATGGACAACACAATGATAGGCTCCTTCTTGCTGTGAGCATCGGTTTGAGGCTAGCTAGATCTTCATCTGTAAACGAGAGGGAGAAAGAGCGATAAACTGAACGTCAGAATTCGTGTGACTGACGTTTCCTGTGAGCTTGGGAGGCTCCGCTTTTCTAATCCTCGTCATCATGAAGACATTGGCGGCGAACGCGCCGTGCATATAAATGAGACGGAATAAAGGAAACAATGCAGCAGTGAACTGTTATGTCGCAGAATGAATTTTTCTTTAAGAGTAATGGTTTTTTTTTTTCTTTGTCTGTGTGTGCAAGAAATTGCTTTACAGTGAACTCGAATTTGACGAGAAAAGTTTGGGAATTTTATCGCAACTCTTTAAATTTAACTGAATCGTAAAACTATCAGTAGATTTTTTTTTTTTTCTTTTTTTTTCCGAGGGGAAAGAAAATTTGAAAAAATTATTTTTTCGAGTTAGAGAGGAAAGAAAACTTGAAGAATTAATTTTTTTTTTTCGGGAGGATAGGAAAGGAAGAAAGCGATCTAATATTTTTTTCAGGGAAAGAAAAATTTAAAAAATTTATATTCTGCAGCATACTGGAAATGGAAGCACAGGCCCAGTTAAATTTTTCAGAGTTGGGTTGGGTTACCTCTGAGCGGCACTTTTTTACACACCATGGGCTAAATGGCCAGGCCACAAGGACCCCGAAGGCTCAGAGAAGGTTGCGGGAGGGGACCCACTGGAACAGCTGTTGGGACACAGATGGTAGCCTCCCATCAAGGCCATCCAGCGTATTCTTTAACGTGCACAGGGTATGGCTCTCCCACACACGGGGCCACGGCTTAATGTCCCATCCGACGGACGGCGGCCTTTTCAAGCCCATTGGTGTCCCCTACTGACCGTGGGCAGGGCGGGGAGTAAATTTTTCAGAGAGACTAGACCAGTACATCAAAGGATTTATAGCAATGGATTTCTTTTTTGGGTGGAGAAACAGAAGTACAATTCTATACTAAAATATATTTAACATCATTGCTAAAAAAAATTGTGTTTGATTATGGTAACATATTTCTGTCACCCGCAACTTTTTCCTCTTCGAGGCATACGGTATGAACTTAAAATGTTCCGCATTTACTAAAATAATTATCTTATCTAGAACTGCATGTCAATAGCTTGATGATCTGACTTCGAAATTTAATGCCTTCAAACAAATATTTTTGAAAGAGTGGCCGAAAGAAGATTTTAGATTCGAACCAGGAACAATCTACAAGCTAGCAATACGCAGTTCCGTATTCTCTAACTGTAGTTGCGACGAGTAAGAGATTTCACATGATTGAGCAAGACCCAATTTTTGTTTGAACAATAACAAAAATTTTGAATTTATTTAAATTCAACACTTAACAAAGTTCCACCACTGGCTTATAAAGGTGGATGATTTTACATTACAATTAATTGACTAAGTACTCACTCCATTCAGGTAAGCTTAAGTTCGAACAACACTCACACAAAATAATGAAAATAAAACTTAAAAGTGAAAGTGACAACAAGCAGAGTAAGTTAAATTAAAATAACTTTACCATGTTGAAGTTTCTCCGGAACGAGAACTGTATTCTGCTAAGTTATTGTGATGTACACACGGCGTAAATTTTCATGAAACACCCACTCCAGATTTCTCTGATCGTGGTTTTTCCCAAGCAAAGCAAATTTCTTTAAATTTCGCCTAACATACTTAAGTAAAAGTTTATCATCTCACTAATTTAAGAGATGTCTAATTTAACACTTTCCCTCCCTATATCATGGCCTAAAAGTCAGTCCAGTGAATTTCACTAAAGTTGGACTTAGCAAAGAGAGCAAAAGAAAGATAGAAAAAGACCAAACCCTGGTCTGTTAGTCTGATCAACCCACACCGAACTGTTCCTCCCGGGTCGAGCGTGACAATATCTTTCTGGCAACCCTGGGAACTCTCGACCAAAAAGGGCCAATCAGAACCGAGCCCTGGGCAAAACCCGACTCCATTTCCATATTTCACAAGTGAGATGGAGCTCTGCTGCCAGCCAGCACTCTAATTCCTCTCGCAGGTCAATGTCTGCTTTTTGGGCGAGCTGAAATTGTTTCACAAGACACCTCTCGTCTCCGTACATTAGTCAAGTTTCCTCTCGGCAACCAATGTAAACAGATGAAACGGAACCCTGAATGAAACTCGCAACGGAGATGTTGCACCCATTAACCTCCGAAGACATCTCCAGACACAAAGTGGTTGCATCAGGATAGAAATGAAATACAGTATATAAAAAAATTAAAATCAATAAAATCAATAGGTCTGCGACCTATCATTCCTCCCTTCTTAAAAACAAGCCAACACCCTGTGTGTCGTCACTTATTACATTCCGAAATGAAAATTTTGGAGTGGTACCAGGTTTTGAAATTTCGAATAATTCTCTCCATCACAACAATTTTCTGGTTTTCTTCAAAAAAAAACAACATAAAATTTTGTTGAACTGGTGCTTTCGATTAGAGAAGAATTCCCAGTTTCTTCACGTATCACACAATATTTCTCCAACATTTAAACACCGGAAACAAAAGAAAAATGAAAAGCGTGAGTAGAATAATTCCATTCATATATATAAACACATAAAATTACTCTTAATATCTATTTGTTTATGACAAAATATTCAATGCAAATGTTTAAAACATGGTAACTAACTCTATATCAATATCCACTTATAAGCAGAACAATAGCTTATTTATGATAGATGGCAAGATAAATATTGATTACAAGATATAATATACTTTTAATTTACACATCGTAAATGTTCGTAATATAATATATAGGACAACTTAGATTTGTCTGATCTTACAAGCAGAAAAATCATCTCTCTTCAACTTAGAATAAACCTACATCAACCATCTTTCCTAGTTTCCATATTCTCAAATTTATCATTAAATTTCAAACTAATACATCGTTAAAAGAAAACAAATCAGTGCACATCTTTCTTATGAGGATACAAATGTTCTGTCAAAAATTCTAAAATTTATGTGTTATGTTTACCCTGTTTCCCAAAAAAAAATCTTTTAACTTTATAGCCAGAAAAGAAAAGTGGGGACGGAAAGATTCCACTTCCAGGACTACCATAGAATGATAGCGGGTCCTTCCGTCTTCCTCCCCTGTCCAGACTAGCATCCCATGTCAAAGGGTAAACACAGTTTGCTAAACATCCGTCTGAACCCATGCAGTTTGGGCTTGCTACATGTATAGGGAGACGTCTCCAATCAAAAATGAGCTTGAACATCTGAAAGCGAAACTAGTGAGTGGATTCAAATCCTTACTCACCTTTGTCATCATCACACTCCTCTACCAGAGTTAATTGTCATCACCCCTTTCACCGTCACAGAGACCATTTGATATGGGCCATCGATGTGGTCGGACTTCCACAATCATCCAGCAAATTTATACTCACCCCCTAAGTCGTGTTATTCCCATGTGTTGAATCCTCCAAGAAAGAAGATAAACAAAAATTAATTTCCTTAGAAAAAGAGAGCGAAAGAGTCCTCTTCTAAGCTACTATAAGGCATCATCACAGTCGAAACCTTATTTCTATTGGCACTGAGCCAAAAATTGCTCCTAAACTTCCCAGCTAATCGAGATGCAGGCAAAGTTCAATTCTTTCCGCACCCGTTACGTCATCTCCGTAGTTTCGTTCGTTACTCTCTCCTCAGCTACGGGGCTGCTGCAGAGTAATACGATATACCGCAAGTTTACTGACTGACCTGTGCTCTTATCTCGAAGTTGTATCTACGTTCTCTTCATAGACTAATAACATAAATTCAACTCTCCAATATAAATCACTGTCATACACTTTAAACAATTTCTTTAGTTAAATACTTATTTAACTTTGAAGACACACCACATCTCTGACATTCCTCCACTAACTCAAAACAAATGTTTACATAATTTCCAAAATGTTTAATCAATTTCTACTTAAATAAAATTCTACCCTTAGTTACAAGTTAATATATTCTTTAACAGTTCTGGCACTTCACCCATTTTTCTCCAGAGACCCTTTCTGTCTCCGTAGATAATTCTTGTTTGCTCGGCTCCTTGCACATCCACAAGAAAAGATTAGCCACAGTTTTTCTCGCAGTTGAAGAAATAGAAGAAGGGAAATTCTGACTAGTTAGTCCAGATGCACCGGGCCCTGGCTCAAGTGAACTAAGAGTCAGAATGGAAGATTTCACAAGTTGGAAAGAGCTTTTTTTTTTTGAAGTGGAACCTAAACAATTAGAGAGAAAGTTCATAGTGAAAAGATATAGTCCTTTCTCTGGTTTTCTCTGAAGTTCTCTAATGCTCATTCAATCGATCTCATTCACGCCATAGCGGAACGACATTCTTTATATGTGCATTCTTCCAGGTTCCGCTCACATTGTATATTTTCTTCTGAAGATGCCAATTCAATTTCTTCGGGTAATTTCTCTTCTGAAGCAAGCAGTATCATGGGTTGTGCACTAGAAGATTCTTCAAAGTCGGCTTCTTCGTGAACTTGTGAGTTCTCACTTTCTAACCAATCTTCGAAGCATTGTAGAGATTGAACTCTTCCGAAGGCATCCCTAGGTCGTAGATTATATCTAGACGTTTGTCGTGTCTCTGTTTCTACAACTTTGGGTATAGTCTGTGAACTCTGGTCGTTTCCAGAATATTCATCCCTTTGCAATATGGTCTTTGCCTTATGGGTCGATCATCAGTCAGATGGATTTCATGTTGGATTAGATCAGTGCCTTCCAATTCACAAGGAAATCTGGCAAACACATCTGAGTACTGGAGAATCAATCTTTCAAGCAGTCTTTTTTGTTGTGGGGATGTGTGTTGTAATTTAAAATCATCTGCAGACAGAGGCTTAACTCTCTTGTTTCTACATTTGGGAACATCAGTGTGTCTAACTTTGACTGGTTCAACAGTTACCAGTTTAGATCCCTTATTTAACCACACTGGTTCGGAAGAAAGGTTTGCTACCCTAACACTCAGTGTACCATCAGCGTTAAGAGTATTCACTGATCTAGCGACACAGAAATCTTTGAATCGATTCTGTTCATTGGGTTGAACTAGAACAATGTCTTTACTTTGAAAAGGATATATGTCTTCAAGCTGGACAGAAATTATCCTTTCGGTTCTAGGAAAAATTCTTTCCTTTCTTATAATCCTAGCAAATTTTTCCTTTTTGGGTACAGTAGAAATAAAATTTACATGAGCACCTCCATCATTCATTTTCCTTTTGACTGTGTTCCCAGTTACTGTTAAAATTCCTCTTCCCACATCAAAGTTAAATCGGTGATACCTTAACAAATCTATCCCAAACAGAGTATTGTACTGTTTACTCATTTCCTGTCGTGTCACAAAAATCGGATACTTGAAAGATTTGCCAGAGAGTTCAAACTGGATTTCATAGCATCCTTCAATCGGCAAAGATTCACCTGTTATTCCGAATATTTTAACATCTGTTTGTATCCGTCTCACTGGCATTTTAGCACAAACTCTTTTAAATGTTCTCATATTCATGAGAGAAACCGACGCTCCCGTGTCAACGAGTATGCGAAGGGGAACATTCCCAGATGATCCTTTCACAATGGGAAGATGTGAATCATGTTTTGTTGCGATGAACCTAACTGCAGGGAAATTTATTATTCCTTTCTCTGGAGCCGATACGCCCTGCTTTGTTCGACTCCCTCTGCGTTTAAAGGATTAGAATTAGCGTTTGTGCACCTATCGATTTGATAGTTCATTTGTTGGTCTGGATCATTCCTTGCAATGGGAAATTTCCTATCTCCTCTCGCATTTGGCACACAAAATCTGGGATTTTCTCTACTTTGTCCAAATACCGAAATTTGAGGAGGCACATCACGATTTCTGACTTCAGGAAATTTTGGGTTAATTCTTTTTGTACAATTCCTCGCAATATGTCCCATTCCACGACAAGAAAAACAAACTGTCTGCGAGTTTGTCCATCTTGGAGTTTGTCGGGGAGAGTTTCTCCCAAAATTAACTCTCCTGCGAAAAACTTGAGGTTCACCTCTTTCTGACTGCATACTACAGAAAGTTTCTTTTACTTGTGTCTGGGGGATGTATGTATTATGATTTCTATATTCCCCAGGTGTAGTTTTCGAATCTACTGCATTAATTCCCATGTTCTGAATCTGTTCGGTCAAAAGTTGAAGTGTTTTATCCGTTTTATCACACTTGTACCTCAGTTCCTCCATAATTACGTATATTGACTCGGAATCATTTACATTTTTATTTCCCTGTATTGCATTTACTTCTCTCGTTTTGGACATTAACAAATTATTTTGTTGTTCCTGCACAGCAAAATCTAGAGCTTGATCAAAATTAAGGGGATTCCTGCTCAATACAGGTCGTTTGACTTTATCCGAGAGTCCCGCGACAAATTGACATAAAAGTGTTTGATCTCGAAGCGTTTTCACTTCCTGTGATTCCTCCGATTTTTGTGGCATATATTTATGCACCAAAGCTCTCAATCTAGTGGAGTACGTTATCACATCTTCCTGAATAGTTTGTTTTGCTGTGGTGAACTTATGAAGTCTCACCGAAAGAGGTTCCTTTGCATCGAATCTATCTATTACACACTTTTGAAAATTTCCCAATTGTGTTTCTTTCCTGAGCTCAGAAGACTCAGTTAAAAATTCCATCGCCTTTCCCCTGAATTTAGATTTTATAACGGTTAATGCGACCTGATCCGACCATCCTGCGATTTTCGACACTTCTGACACAGTTTCGAAAAATTGTTCAGCCGTCCCGCCAGGATCTGTGGCATTATAGACAGGAACCAAATTAATGAATCCGGCAATGTTCGCAAAAGAGTTTTGGGCACTGTTGTTTCCATTGTTCGCACTAGGGACTTCCTGGGTTTCTATATTAATCGTGGGAGGGTCTGATGTTTCGGTCGTGGTGGGTGATGAAGCTTGTGCCATTTTTTTCTTCAAAATTTTACACACTAAAACTTATTTTCTACTTTACAACTAAAATTTAGTACTTAATATGCTAAACTTTTCTTAAAATCTTTTTCTCAGCATTAACATGAGCTGGGAATAATTATATCTTAACTCTAATCAACTTAATCAGAATTGGAAACAAATTCAATACCCTTAATGCAAATTGATTGTTGTCACTTTCTAACAGAATTATCTTACTTTAATATACTCTTGATACGCTTGATTTCTCATAAATATTCCAATTTTTCGTCACAACAAAAGTTTGAGATTATTTATCAATTTAATAATCTATTTACCTCTCTACTCAACCTGGTTCTGTTTAATAATCGTTTATCTCCACTCAACCTGGTCCTGTCGCAAGGACGCCAGTCTGTCACCCGCAACTTTTTCCTCTTCGAGGCATACGGTATGAACTTAAAATGTTCCGCATTTACTAAAATAATTATCTTATCTAGAACTGCATGTCAATAGCTTGATGATCTGACTTCGAAATTTAATGCCTTCAAACAAATATTTTTGAAAGAGTGGCCGAAAGAAGATTTTAGATTCGAACCAGGAACAATCTACAAGCTAGCAATACGCAGTTCCGTATTCTCTAACTGTAGTTGCGACGAGTAAGAGATTTCACATGATTGAGCAAGACCCAATTTTTGTTTGAACAATAACAAAAATTTTGAATTTATTTAAATTCAACACTTAACAAAGTTCCACCACTGGCTTATAAAGGTGGATGATTTTACATTACAATTAATTGACTAAGTACTCACTCCATTCAGGTAAGCTTAAGTTCGAACAACACTCACACAAAATAATGAAAATAAAACTTAAAAGTGAAAGTGACAACAAGCAGAGTAAGTTAAATTAAAATAACTTTACCATGTTGAAGTTTCTCCGGAACGAGAACTGTATTCTGCTAAGTTATTGTGATGTACACACGGCGTAAATTTTCATGAAACACCCACTCCAGATTTCTCTGATCGTGGTTTTTCCCAAGCAAAGCAAATTTCTTTAAATTTCGCCTAACATACTTAAGTAAAAGTTTATCATCTCACTAATTTAAGAGATGCCAGTTTGTCACCCGCAACTTTTTCCTCTTCGAGGCATACGGTATGAACTTAAAATGTTCCGCGTTTACTAAAATAATTATCTTGTCTAGAACTGCATGTCAATAGCTTGATAATCTGACTTCGAAATTTAATGCCTTCAAACAAATATTTTTGAAAGAGTGGCCGAAAGAAGATTTTAGATTCGAACCAGGAACAATCTACAAGCTAGCAATACGCAGTTCCGTATTCTCTAACTGTAGTTGCGACGAGTAAGAGATTTCACATGATTGACCAAGACCCAATTTTTGTTTGAACAATAACAAAAATTTTGAATTTATTTAAATTCAACACTTAACAAAGTTCCACCACTGGCTTATAAAGGTGGATGATTTTACATTACAATTAATTGACAAAGTACTCACTCCACTCAGTTAAGCTTAAGTTCGAACAACACTCACACAAAATAATGAAAATAAAACTTAAAAGTGAAAGTGACAACAAGCAGAGTAAGTTAAATTAAAATAACTCTACCATTTTGAAGTTTCTCCGGAACGAGAACTGTATTCTGCTAAGTTATTGTGATGTGCACACGGCGTAAATTTTCATGAAGCACCCACTCCAGATTTCTCTGATCGTGGTTTTTCCCAAGCAAAGCAAATTTCTTTAAATTTCGCCTAACATACTTAGGTAAAAGTTTATCATCTCACTAATTTAAGAGATGTCTAATTTAACACTTTCCCTCCCTAAATCATGGCCTAAAAGTCAGTCCAGTGAATTTCACTAAAGTTGGACTTAGCAAAGATAGCAAAAGAAAGATAGAAAAAGACCAAACCCTGGTCTGTTAGTCTGATCAACCCACACCGAACTGTTTCTCCCGGGTCGAGCGTGACAATATCTTTCTGGCAACCCTGGGAACTCTCGACCAAAAAGGGCCAATCAGAACCGAGCCCTGGGCAAAACCCGACTCCATTTCCATATTTCACAAGTGAGATGGAGCTCTGCTGCCAGCCAGCACTCTAATTCCTCTCGCAGGTCAATGTCTGCTTTTTGGGCGAGCTGAAATTGTTTCACAAGACACCTCTCGTCTCCGTACATTAGTCAAGTTTCCTCTCGGCAACCAATGTAAACAGATGAAACGGAACCCTGAATGTAATTCGCAACGGAGATGTTGCACCCATTAACCTCCGAAGACATCTCCAGACACAAAGTGGTTGCATCAGGATAGAAATGAAATACAGTATATAAAAAAATTAAAATCAATAAAATCAATAGGTCTGCGACCTATCATTCCTCCCTTCTTAAAAACAAGCCAACACCCTGTGTGTCGTCACTTATTACATTCCGAAATGAAAATTTTGGAGTGGTACCAGGTTTTGAAATTTCGAATAATTCTCTCCATCACAACAATTTTCTGGTTTTCTTCAAAAAAAACAACATAAAATTTTGTTGAACTGGTGCTTTCGATTAGAGAAGAATTCCCAGTTTCTTCACGTATCACACAATATTTCTCCAACATTTAAACACCGGAAACAAAAGAAAAATGAAAAGCGTGAGTAGAATAATTCCATTCATATATATAAACACATAAAATTACTCTTAATATCTATTTGTTTATGACAAAATATTCAATGCAAATGTTTAAAACATGGTAATTAACTCTATATATCAATGTCAACTTATAAGCAGAACAATAGCTTATTTATGATAGATGGCAAGATAAATATTGATTATAAATGATGTAATATACTTTTAATTTACACATCGTAAATATTCGCAATATAATATATAGGACAACTTAGATTTGTCTGATCTTACAAGCAGAAAAATCATCTCTCTTCAACTTAGAATAACCCACATCAACCATCTTTCCTAGTTTCCATATTCTCAAAATTATCATAAAATTTCAAACTAATACATCGTTAAAAGAAAACAAATCAGTGCACATCTTTCTTATGAGGATACCAATGTTCTGTCAAAAATTCTAAAATTTATGTGTTATGTTTACCCTGTTTCCCAAAAAAAATCTTTTAACTTTATAGCCAGAAAAGAAAAGTGGGGACGGAAAGATTCCACTTCCAGGACTACCATAGAATGATAGCGGGTCCTTCCGTCTTCCTCCCCTGTCCAGACTAGCATCCCATGTCAAAGGGTAAACACAGTTTGCTAAACATCCGTCTGAACCCATGCAGTTTGGGCTTGCTACATGTATAGGGAGACGTCTCCAATCAAAAATGAGCTTGAACATCTGAAAGCGCAACTAGTGAGTGGATTCAAATCCTTACTCACCTTTATCATCCTCACACTCTTCTACCAGAGTTAATTGTCATCACCCCTTTCACCGTCACAGAGACCATTTGATATGGGCCATCGATGTGGTCGGACTTCCACAATCATCCGGCAAATTTATACTCACCCCCCTAAGTCGTGTTATTCCCATGTGTTGACTCCTCCAAGAAAGAAGATAAACAAAAATTAATTTCCTTAGAAAAAGAGAGCGAAAGAGTCCTCTTCTAAGCTACTATAAGGCATCATCACAGTCGAAACCTTATTTCTATTGGCACTGAGCCAAAATTTGCTCCTAAACTTCACAGCTAATCGAGATGCAGGCAAAGTTCAATTCTTTCCGCACCCGTTACGTCATCTCTGTAGTTTCGTTCGTTACTCTCTCCTCAGCCACGGGGCTGCTGCAGAGTAATACGATATACCGCAAGTTTACTGACTGACCTGTGCTCTTATCTCGAAGTTGTATCTACGTTCTCTTCATAGACTAATAACATAAATTCAACTCTCCAATATAAATCACTGTCATACACTTTAAACAATTTCTTTAGTTAAAATACTTATTTAACTTTGAAGACACACCACATCTCTGACATTCCTCCACTAACTCAAAACAAATGTTTACATAATTTCCAAAATGTTTAATCAATTTCTACTTAAATAAAATTCTACCCTTAGTTACAAGTTAATATATTCTTTAACAGTTCTGGCACTTCACCCATTTTTCTCCAGAGACCCTTTCTGTCTCCGTAGATAATTCTTGTTTGCTCGGCTCCTTGCACATCCACAAGAAAATATTAGCCACAGTTTTTTCTCGCAGTTGAAGAAATAGAAGAAGGGAAATTCTGACTAGTTAGTCCAGATGTACCTGCGCGCTTGGCTCAAATGAACTAAGAGTCAGAATGGAAGATTTCACAAGTTGGAAAGAGCTTTTTTTTTTTGAAGTGGAACCAAAACAATTAGAGAGAAAGTTCATAGTGAAAAGATATAGTCCTTTCTCTGGTTTTCTCTGAAGTTCTCTAATGCTCATTCAATCGATCTCATTCACACCATAGCGGAACGACATATGTGCATTCTTCCAGGTTCCGATCACATTGTATATTTTCTTCTGAAGATGCCAATTCAATTTCGTCGGGTAATTTCTCTTCTGAAGCAAGCAGTATCATGGGTTGTGCACTAGAGGATTCTTCAAAGTCGGCTTCTTCGTGAACTTGTGAGTTCTCACTTTCTAACCAATCTTCGAAGCATTGTAGAGATTGAACTCTTCCGAAGGCATCCCTAGGTCGTAGATTATATCTAGACGTTTGTCGTGTCTCTGTTTCTACAACTTTGGGTATAGTCTGTGAACTCTGGTCGTTTCCAGAATATTCATCCCTTTGCAATAGTGTTAGTGGTATCTTAACAGGTAAGGATTCGATTGATTGTTCCTCCGTCATTACAGGTTGTTTTCTCTGTCGTCCTCCATACGTTGTAATGTGAAATCCTTCATCCTCTGTTCTGTCTACTTCTTCCCAAATTTGATCGATGCGATTCTTAATTATTAGTTCCCTTTCTGGCAATCTGGGCAAAGTTTTGGATTCCTCTTCACCTACAAATTCCTCAAATGGTCTGTGTATATTTGCTTTAAACAAACGATCCACGTGTACAATCTTCACTTTTTTCGGGTCGCGAATCAAAGAAATCTCAAACGTGACAGGTGAGAGCTGTTTTGTGACCCTGTATGGTCCACTGGACAGTCTCGCTAACTTCTTACTTCGTCCTGGTTTTACTACTGGGGTATATAGATAAACTGAGGAACCTAATTTTATCTGCTTATCTTTCGCTATCTTACTTCTTTGCAAATGTTGTTTTTCAGACGCTTGTTCAAGATTTTCTTTCACAATTTCATATGCACGTTGCATCCTTCCCACAAATTGTTCCGAATAGTTTTGAACATCTGCATACGAAAATTGTGGTGGGGCTGTGAAAAGATCATGGGGTAGAGTGAGGTCTCTTCCGTACATCAAGAAATTTGGGGTTTCTCTTGTACTGGAATGAACTGCGGCACGATACGCCATCATGACAAAAGCAAGATGTTCATCCCAATCTCTCTGATTTTCAGACACCAGATGGGATAGAATCTGGAGAATTGTCGCATTGTGACGTTCAACCATTCCATTCGCCTGCTACCTTTGAAAGGATGATGGACAATCTATTTTCTGATTTAATGACAAACACGCATTAAATTTCATATATTCTTTCAGAAAAAAAAAACTGTTCCTGAAATCCAGTAAATCATTAAATTTCTTCCATTTTATTTCGGTTGCATCATTATTAATTATTCTAAGTTTTTCTTCTCTAAAAAGGTTTTGTGATAATTGTAAGTTTAAAAAAAATTCCTAGTTTTGAAGCTTCTACCAGTTGCTGTACGATGCTTGGAGTGTAAATGAACCTTTCAGAAAAATTAAATGATGTTCATTTTAATGCAATTCACTGTACACAAGAATAATCAATTGTATATTTACTTTGAAGACGTTGGTTTTATGTTTTCTCATTTCTCTATCACAGGAATTATGTTTGTAACTAGATGTGAATAAGAGTAGAGTTATTATGTTTAGCTGCCGGTTAATACCAGTTTGAATGTCAGCACTGCACAGAAAAGGAAACTAGAAAATATAATCGCGTGGCGAATATGAAAGCTCACTTCCAGAAAGCAAAATAGTTAGAGTTCTCCACTCCTTCGGGGCGGGGTGGCTCAGTCGGTAGCGCGCCAGGCTCGTAATCTGCAGTTCTCAGGTTCGAGTCCCAGCTGGGTCAGCGTTGAGATTTATCTCCGAAAAATTTCCCCGCCCTGCCCATGGTCAGTAGGGGACACCGATGGGCTTGTAAAGACCGCCGTCCGTCGGATGGGACGTAAAGCCGTGGCCGCGTCTGCGGGAGAGACATACTCTGTGCACATTAAAGAACACGCTGGATGGCCTTGACGGAGGCTACCATCTGTCTCCCAACAGCTGTTCCAGTGGGTCCCCTCCCCCAACCTTCTCTGAGCCTTCGGGGTCCATGTGACCTGGCCATTTAGCCCATGGTGTGCAAAAAAGTGCCGCTCAGAGGTAAAACAACCCAACCCGAATTGGGCTGGGGCGAACTCGGGCTCAATAACTTAAGACTGGGGCTTGAAAAATTGAGCCGGAAACCATCTCTAACAATTTGTTTTATATATATAAAAGAAAAAAATTATATATGTATTGGATAAATAATAGTATATTACTCTTCTCATTTTCCAATCCTCTACTAGTTTTAATTTCCGCGTTAATAGCTGGAAAATGGCAAAATTTAAATTAATATTCTACACATCCTGTTTACACTAGACATTCAAAATTTGGGTAGTAGAGTAAAAGGAGGGGGGTACTAGACACATTGACATACCCTACTACACCCCTCCCCCTCCTTTCCGTTGCAGAAAAGGAACACTCAAATTTTTGGGGAGCTTTTTGGAACTTTTTCAAAATTAGCATTTCATATTCCACAGGTACTTAGTTTTCTAGTTTTAATAAATAATTTCGATTTCTTATTATATTATGTAAAGTTATGAATCATTGACTATTCCAGGGGCGAAGTGCGTATACTTTGGACAATAAGACTGCTGAGACAATTGAGACAATAACCTGCCCAGTTGAGACATCGGTGTTCTTCTAGGTCATTGGTTGATTCAGCTGTCAATAAGTTATTAATCAGCCAATGAGATATGCATCATTGGATGATCTGTAAGACTATTGGTTGATTTACAAGTAATTGACACTCGATCAATCAATGGCCTATGATAAACATCATTTCTTCAACTACTCAGTCTCATTGTCTCAATTGCTTCTACTCATGCATCGGTGCTGAACAATTCTGAATCTATGCCTGTCTGGTCAAATTATTATGAATCATTATTCAGTCGTATTATCATGGTAAAGTTCCTAAATTTGAAATTTTTGAATTCTCTGTACATAATTTGTTGAAGTACTGCTAATGGTCATCTGTCTCAGCTGATGGGGGCGGGGGTGGCTCAGTCCGTAGCGCGCCAGGCTCGTAATCTGTAGTTCCCAGGTTCGAGTCCCAGCTGGGTCAGCGTTGAGATTTATCTCCGCAAAATTCCCCGCCTTGCCCCACGGTCAGTAGGGGACACCGATGGGCTTGGAAAGGCCACTGCCCGTCGGATGGGACGTTAAGCCGTGGTCCCGTGTGCGGGAGAGCCATACTCTGTGCACGTTAAAGAACACGCTGGATGGCCTTGACAGGAGACTACCATCTGTCTCCCAACAGCTGTTCCAGTGGGTCCCCTCCCCCAACCTTCTCTGAGCCTTCGGGGTCCATGTGACCTGGCCATTTAGCCCATGGTGTGCAAAAAAGTGCCGCTCAGAGGTAAAACAACCCAACCCTCTCAGCTGATGAACTGTGGCAGCTCTTATTATGCTGTTACAGTTCGTGCCAAGAAACGTCTGTCCCTGTCTATCAGAGCCTTTTTTCTTCCGCATTTGCTACCATTGACTGTTTTTTATTCAGACCGTAGCCATTCTCCGTACACTTGGGATATTGTGCCCCGTGATTTTCCGCTGAGTTCCATCACCTCGATTACAGATACTCCTATCCATCGCGCTCAACCGATCAGCCCCCTTTCGTAGTCAGTCAGATCAGCCTTTGTACTCACGTTCATTTGACTTTATTTTCCGACATATCTTTACAACTTTTATATGACTTCGTAATGACTTAGAATACTAATCAGCAATAAATTTTGCATACATTGGCATATTTCATATTTCGCGCACGAGACAGTGTTCGAAATAATCTGACAAGATACTGTAGATCCTATTACTCCAATGCCAATAAATCAGCTACTAATTCCACAACTGTTGTATTCATTAAAGCTCTGAAAATCGTGTCTTTGCAAAGAGTGCAGTGCTGGCATTCATTATTCATGGCTAGGAATATGTTATAGATTATTAAGAACGGCAGATACTGCATCTGAAACAAAACTGCCCTAAGTTAGTTTTATAAGGTCTATGGCACTACAGCCAAGTGTATAGTAATGTACGTTTATAGATATTTAACAGTCATTAGTATCCCATTTCTATAACGTGTAAGTTAAATCTGTTAATGCTTCAGAGAGGCATAAACGTGTACGTGATTTGAGCAGGCTTGGAACCGAAAATAATGTGCAATAATTATCAATCTGATCAAAGGAAACTATATATGATTGCAACAGCAAATCTATGGAATTGCAAATATACCAAAGTAATATTAATGTAGAGCATTAAATTCAATAAAACAGGGATGTGAAATGCATTTAAAAAAAATATTTAACATTCACTAGAAGTAATAATGATGTCGGATTAGTGTAAATAACGCTTTCGGTAATAATCTTTAATGCAATTATCCCAAATAATGTTACAAAACAGCATTCACCATAATGCAATCTTCAGACAGCTATTACAAGCCAAATTATAGAGAAATCTCAAATACATCTATTACAAGACATACCACAGTGTAATCTTCAGTAAGTACATACATCCCATGATAGTGGGGTCGTTACTGTTATTAAAGGAACTTTCAGAACAAAATCATTCCATTTCATTTTTTTTTCTTTTCCTTTTAGCACAGAATTTCGCACAGTTCTAGCAAATGTGTGGTTGCATAACGGATTTATGCAACACACATTTAAAGTTCGCCTATGTCCTATAAACTGATAGGCTCCTGTCAGACCTCGGTGGCAAGCAGCTGCTTGAGGGGGATATTAATTTTTTATTCATATTACCAAAATTCTGTAAATATATGTAAGTTAATCTGTGCTTTTCCCATTATTTTTCGAACTGTCATAAAAATAATACCATTACCTAATCAAATAAAAGTCAGTTTCATATAAGACAACCATACACTTGGAAAACATTTTTTTTACTACAGATTTTTATTTGGAACAATATATTGTTGCATATTTTAGTGGTTAACCAAGCGTGATTTCAAAACGAAGAATCAAACTATGAATGAACTAATTTAATTACAAAGATAATGAAATTGCATAAATAACAATTTCAATCAAACACACAATAAGTCTTATCATAATTATTAAACCATCTATAAAATCATACACATTTGATAACTGATTTACAATATTTGCATTGTACCAATAGTACTATTTCATTTCAGCGCATAAATAGGATTTTATTCATCATCATCATCCTCAAGCAGCCATGGGCTACGGAGGTCCAACCAGACCGTGCAATTTAATTCTCCAAGCATGTCTGTCCTGAGCTACATCTGCTGCATCCGGCCACTGCACACCAATTCTAACAAGGTTCTGTTTGACACTATCTGCTCACCGCATCCTAGGTCTCCCCCTCTTCCTGAGGCCTTTAGGCACACTGTTCCTAACCCTATTTGCTAACGTTTAATACGCGACACAGAAACTATGGTCGATATACCTACAAGTTTGATTAACCTTACCACCTCACTTCGCTGTCACTAAATTTTCTTTGCTTTTCCAGTTGACTTCTTAGCAGTAACCTTAGGCATCTTTCTAAAGAACACACTTTGACTTGAAATCTATCAGCCCAAACTACAACTTCGAATGACACATCAACGACTAAAAACAATCTCTGCTTCCTGCAGACTTCAGGACTAAACTGATTAGTGACGCGATTCTCACGCTGAGGCATATCTCGAGCGTCACATGATTCAGTTCCGCAAAATTCCCCGCCCGGCCCACGGTCAGTAGGAGACACCGATGGGCTTGGAAAAGCCGCCGTCCGTCGGATGGGACGTTAATCCGTAGCCCCGTGTGCGGGAGAGCCATACCCTATGCACATTAAAGAACACGCTGGAGGCCTTGACGGGAGGCTACGATCTGTCTCACAACAGCTGTTCCAGTGGATCCTCTCCCCCAACCTTCTCTGAGCCTTCGGGGTCCTTGTGACCTGGCCATTTAGCCCATGGTGTGCAGGGGCGGGGGTGGCTCAGTCGGTAGCGCGCCAGGCTCGTAATCTGTAGTTCCCAGGTTCGAGTCCCAGCTGGGTCAGCGTTGAGATTTATCTCCGCAAAATTCCCCGCCTTGCCCACGGTCAGTAGGGGACACCGATGGGCTTGGAAAGGCCGCCGTCCGTCGGATGGGACGTTAAGCCGTGGCCCCTTATGCGGGAGAGCCATACCCTGTGCACGTTAAAGAACACACCGGAGGCCTTGACGGGAGGCTACCATCTGTCTCCCAAGAGCTGTTCCAGTGGGTCCTCTCCCCCAACCTTCTCTGAGCCTTCGGGGTCCTTGTGACCTGGCCATTTAGCCCATGGTGTGCAAAAAAGTGCCACTCAGAGGTAAAACAACCCAATCACAATTCCGCGCCTACTGCTGCTCGTTTTCCTCTTGTTACAATATATACTTATTCTAATTTATGCTCCACTGTCGTTACTCTAAATTAAAACCCCATTCATGCTCTAATTTTTCAAGTATTGTGACTATAAAATCGTTTTGTTTTGTTACTCCTCCTATTCCACTATTTTGGATCACGATTGATAATGTATCTAACACCAGTGAGACATAAAATATCAGTTGTTCATTAAAAGTGCTTTCCACAGCTGCGCACCCTGAATTTCCCCTCAAGGGACTGCTTGCCACAGAGGCCCGACAGGATTTTCTCAGTTTAATACGCCATGGAGAAGATCTGTGAGAACAACAAGACCTCAGCTGAAAGACTCCACAAGAAACGAAAAATTCATGCCTCATCCAGGATTCGAACTGAGTATCTGAGCACATTAAATCATTCACAGCCTATATTAAGTTCTAAAAGAAAAATTTTATCCCTTATTTTATATGTTTCATTTTTTTAAGGCAGATATTTTTCATCACTTAAAACTTCTAAACTTTCTATAGACTGCAGAGTGAAATTTTAGGATCCCAGAACTGGTAATTTATCGTTGGGGGTCCTTAATTCCAGAGTGAAGTACTCGGCAGTGATGGTTGTTAGGATGGATTGTTTTTATCTCTGAACGACACTTTTTTTTTGCATGTAATGGACTAAACAGCCAGGTCACAAGAGTCCCGAAGGCTCAGAGAAGATTTGGCGAAGGGCACTCAGAGGACAGATGATAGCATTCCTTCAAGGCTATCCAGCGTGTTCTTTAACATGCACATTGTAAGGCGGCCAGGGTTTAATATCCCATCCAACAGATGGTGGCCTCTCGAAGTCCGTCGATGTCCCCTACTGACCTTGGGGTCAGGATGGTTGAATGGAGGCCCGGATCTAGAACAAAAAATGAAGGCTAAGGGTGCAAGCAACGCAGTCGGGCTGGAAAAAGATAAGTGGGAGGGGGGGGGGGGAGCAAGAGACTCTGTTTCCATTCCAGTGTAATATTTTCCCCTTCGTTCTGGAGATTTTTAAAAACTTTCTTAAAAAAAAGAAAGCCTGAAATACGTACAAGTTTAATCATTTTTGACCCCCATTCCCCCTTACCAGCATTCCAAAAGGGGGAGTATGACCCCCTAGCTCCTGCCCTGGTAGAATGCATTTGTAAATTTTCGTTTTGGTATCAGATAACTTGAATATAAAATAAACCCAACTTTGTCCTCGATAAGGAAATGGACAGTGATGCAAAATTCATCGTCCATCTTATCGGACAGGGGACCCGCAGAGAATCACAGACCATGCATGCATCTTACAGAACACACTAGATGGCCTCGACGGAAGGCCTCCATCTGTCTCCTAACAGCTATACAATGTATTCCCTTCCCCCAAGGGGCGGGGGTGGCTCAGTCGGTAGCGCGCCAGGCTCGTAATCTGTAGTTCCCAGGTTCGAGTCCCAGCTGGGTCAGCGTTGAGACTTATCTCCGCAAAATTTCTCGCGCTGCCCACGGTCAGTAGGAGACACCGATGGGCTTGGAAAGGCCGTCGTCCGTCGGATGGGACATTATGCAGTGGTGCGGGAGAGCCATACCGTGTGCACGTTAAAGAACACGCTGGATGACGTGTTGAACTTTTGACTTGACGGAAGGCTACCATCTGTCTCCCAACAGCTGTTCCAGTGGGTCCCCTCCCCCAACCTTCTCTGAGCCTTCGGGGTCCTTGTGACCTGGCCATTTAGTCCATTGTGTGCAAAAAAGTGCCGCTCACAGGTAAAACAACCCAACGTTCTCTGAGGGCTGAGAATGTTTGCGACCTTGTTTTTTAGCCCATTTTGTGCAAAAGTTTCCCCTAGGGATAAAACAATCCAGTTCAATACTTCTGGTATAAAAATGTATATTTGAAATAGTGAAACTAAATAGCCATCCCAGTGAAGTCCCCCAGTAGTTGCCTCTTTTGTCCACTGACCAAAGAGCCTCGGATAAGGAAGATATGGATGCTTCTTCGTGTAGTCTTTCTGCTGAGGTATAGCATTTCTCACAGGTCTTTATGACATATTATACTGATAGGTCCTGTCAGACCTCTGTGGTAAGCAGCAGCTTCAGCATACTATAATTAAAAAAAAATAAATACCCCCTGAAGCAGCTGCTTGCCACAGAGGTCTGACAGGAGCCTGTCAGTTTATATGCCAAAGTAGAAGGTTTGAGAGGATGGCACTATATTCACGAAAAATACAGTTATAATGTATTTGTACTGGACTTTGTTGCAAATATTCGGTTGATTTTTTAATATTTTTGCTTTTTTAATTTCTTCGCCACATTTCTGAATCAGAGTCAATGATCTGCAATAACTAGACGGATCAGCTACAAATAGAAAAGTGCAGAATTGCAATTCAAGGTGGATGTTATGACATTATTTTTCTCTTTATCAAGTTTTGAATGTCTGTGTATATTTTATTTACAGTACTGGAAGTTATATAATGATCTGTGATATTCGTGTTATAAGACAAACTAGAGAGACAAAAAAACTTCTTTGTAAATGTTTGTAATAAAGTTAATTCAGAGAGTAAAATTTTGTACATAGATATCAAACTGTACTTGATACAGCCTGCGATGTGGGCATTTATACTTGTATATGATATCTTGGCATGATACCCAGTGGCCAATTATGCACAATCTTGTCACTTAGGCAATATAATGCGTGCATAATAAAGCACTTATTAAAGCAAAAAAAAAAAAAGAAATTGTGGACTTTTTTAGAATTTATTTTTTTAAATAATTACATTATTCTCTTTACGTAGAAAGTATTAAGGTTGGGTTGTTTTACCTCTGAGCGGCACTTTTTTGCACACCATGGGCTAAATGGCCACAAGGACCCCGAAGGCTCAGAGAAGGTTGGGGGATTGTTTGGATTGTTTTACTTCTGAGCGGCACTTTTTTGCACACCATGGGCTAAATGGCCAGGTCACATGGACCCCGAAGGCTCAGAGAAGGTTGGGGGAGGGGACCCACTGGAACAGCTGTTGGGAGACAGATGGTAGCCTCCCGTCAAGGCCATCCAGCGTGTTCTTTAACGTGCACAGGGTATGGCTCTCCCGCACACGGGGCCACGGCTTAACGTCCCATCCGACGGACGGCGGCCTTTCCAAGCCCATCGGTGTCCCCTACTGACCGTGGGCAGGGCGGGGAATTTTTGCGGTGATAAATCTCAACGCTGACCCTGCTGGGACTCGAACCTGGGAACTACAGATTACGAGCCTGGCTAGTATTAAGGAATTTAAATATTTCTCATAAGAAAAAATGGTTTTATCAATTGAAAAAACTGTTAGAAGTAGATATAAATGGTTTTTCCTAATTGGTAGCGGTGAAGCATGTGTGAAAGCAATACAGACGATGAGACTGCACAATTGGTGAAACGATGCTTCTTGTACGTCACTGGTTTGTCAAATTGAGCTGTCAATCAACCAGTGATATTGCAGATGATTGGCTGATTGATAACTCTATCAATGACCAGTGATAACCGTTAATGTCTCAATTGCTTCCACTAAACTTCATCACTGTTATTAATAAAAGAGAATTTCTAATTAAAATAATAAATAAAGTTTTCAGCAAATGCACACTCTCCTTGTACTTGGAAACGAAGCAGAGAAAGTTTTAGAGTATTGATCTCCAGTGGCGAAGGGGGTGTGAAAACAATTGAGGTAATGGCACTACGCAATTCAAGGCATCAGTGCCTCTCTTAGGTATTGGTTGATTAAGCTATCAATCATTTATTAATCAAATAATTATCTATGATAACGTGATATCATTGGGTGATTGACAAATATTTGATAACCCAATCAGCTTTTCGTCAACTGCGCATTTTCATTGTCAAAATTGTTCCTCCTCGTGCTTCACAGCTGATAGTTTCCAGCCTTTTGAATAAGCACTTTTTCCTTTTTAAAGAAATGATACTTTTTCTTCGTCTTTTTAAAAGCACCTTTTCTTGAAAAGTGCTTTTGATAAGCACTTTTTCTCTTTTTTTTTTCCAGCCTTTTCAATAAGTAACTTTGAATGATCTAGCCTGAAACCAGGTCCACAGAGACGAGAAAGAAAAAAAACAACTATACCAATGTTTTTTTTAAATGTTAAATTAAGCCTAACTATATGTCCAGTCGCTCATTTATTTCCTCTCTCTATCTATCCTGTCACTCAATATTTATTTTCAGAATTCTTTTTAACCTAAGTTTACACAGAGCCCTAACAAGCCCTAAGGAAATTTTAAAGTCGTGCTAATGCAATGCGAAATAAGAAGATTAATCTATTGAAGAATGAACATCTTATGGGTATGAGATTCGTGGATGAATACAGTACTGTGCAAATTAGTTGGGACAATAGGAAAAGACAGTAACAAAGACACAACTAAAATATTTATTTGTTTAATAGTGTAGTTAATAGTGAATGTGACCCCCCTTAGCTTTAATTACTTCTTCCACCCTCTCAACCATTGATACCACTAGCTTTCCACACATCTTCTTCATTTCAGGGTCGTGGTACCACCCTTTCATGACACTTTCTATCATTTTGGTTTTCGTCGTGCAATCCATCTTAGATATGCGCACTTTAATAATGGCCCACCAATTTTCAATGGGGTTTAGATCGGGTGAATTTCCTGGCCACTCCAATTCCTTCAAATGTTGCTGGGTAAAGAAGCTCTTAGCAAGCTTAGAATTGTGGCATGGAGCCAGATCCTGTTGAAATACCCCATCGCCGTTAGGAAACAGCTTCTGCAGTGTTGGGACCATTTTCACCTCCAGAACGCCTATGTATGTACTTTTTGCTGTCCATCATTTCTTCAATGGGGTGAAGCGTCTGTGGCCCGGAAGCTGCACGCGCAAGTTTAGACTTGCAGCAGAAGGTTACGAATACTTGATAACCCAATCAACCAATCAGCTTTTCGTCAACTGCGCATTTTCATTGTCAAAATTGTTCCTCCTCGTGCTTCACAGCTGATAGTTTCCAGACTTTCGAATAAGCACACGAAGGTTGCCAGATCACTAATTTCTAAAAAAAAATCGTTGCCACGTATTTTTTCTGAATTCTGTAATCACGTGACACGAAGGTTGCCAGATCACTAATTTCTAAAAAAATCGTTGCCAGATATTTTTCCTGAATTCTGTAATCACGTGACACGAAGGTTGCCAGATCACTAATTTCTAAAAAAAAATCGTTGTCAGATATTTTTTCTGAATTCTGTAATCAGCCATAGTGTTCGGTTACTTTTTTGAGCGACTGTAGGTGGTCATATTATTTTGATACTAGATCGTGTGGGCTCACTCACGGAAATATTGAGCGTGTGCAGTTACCGTTCACAGCAAAGTGGAGCGTGTGCAGTAACTGCACACGCTCCAGTTTGCTGTGAACGGTAACTGGAGCGTGTACAGATGCTGTACACGCTCCAGATATTTTTCCTGAATTCTGTAATCACGTGACACGAAGGTTGCCAGATCACTAATTTCTAAAAAAAAATCGTTGCCAGATATTTTGTCTGAATTCTGTAATCAACCATAGTGTTCGGATACTTTTTTGAGCGACTGTAGGTGGTCATATTATTTTGATACTAGATCGTGTGGGCTCACTCACGGAAATATTGAGCGTGTGCAGTTACCGTTCACAGCAAACTGGAGCGTGTGCAGTAACTGCACACGCTCCAGTTTGCTGTGAACGGTAACTGGAGCGTGTACAGTTGCTGTACACGCTCCAGATATTTTTCCTGAATTCTGTAATCACGTGACACGAAGGTTACCCAGATCACTGATTTCTAAAAAAATCGTTGTCAGATATTTTTTCTAAATTCTGTAATCAACCATAGTGTTCGGATACTTTTTTGAGCGACTGTACCACAAAAGTGAGAGTCATCGGGCAACTTTTAAAGATGCAGAGAGCGGAAATAAAATAGTGAGCATCTTCAATCTATGCCAATGGAAAGTCAAACTCTGATTTTAAAAGTTAAATTTATCATTTAAATCTCAATTATCAGCAATATTTGTTTCGGAGTTTAGATCTTTTATTCGCCCTGCGCCTGTATAAGAACACTAACTGTAAGACTATTTTGAAGTAATGTAAAAACTATCTTCTATTATGTCATATGAACTGATATTTACCAATATATCGCGTGGGTCTTTAGCGCGCCAGGCTCGTAATCTTCAGTTCCCAGGTTCGAGTCCCAGCTGGGTCAGCGTTGAGATTTATCTCTGCAAAATTCCTCACCCTGCCCACGGTCAGTAGGGAACACCGACGGGCTTGTAAAGGCCGCCGTCCGTCGGATAGGACGTTAAGCCTTGGCCCCATGTGCGGGAGAGCCGTACCCTGTGCACGTTAAAGAACACGCTGGATGGCATTGACGGGAGGCTACCATCTGTCTCCCAACAGCTGTTCTAGTGGGTCCTTTCCCCAACCTTCTCTGAGCCTTCGGGGTCCATGTGACCTGGCCATTTAGCCCATGGTGTGCAAAAAAGTGCCGTTCAGAGGTAAAACAACACAGAAAAGAAAGGAAACACCGATGAGCTTGGAAAAGACCGCCGTCCGTCTAGTGGGGTTATAAGCCCTGCTCCCTTGTATACAGCAAAACTAAAGAACATCTAGATGGCTTTGAAGGAAAACTTGCCATCTGTTCCCCAAAGAGCTATCCAATGGATGCGTTTCCCTTAATAATCCCCAAGTCTTTGGTGTCCTTGTGACCAGGCCATTTAGCCCAGTATGTGCAAGAAAAAAGTACTGCTAAGAGGTAAAACAACACAACCGTTCCCCAAACCAGCCATGTGCTCTTGATACTGTAATGCGCCTGTAATTCAGATTATTCTTGAACACAATAACTGAAACCCCATTCACAACCTAGAAAATCCTTCAAAAAAAAAAACTCCTAAACAATCTTAACATCAATAATTCAAACGAAGCATAGTTCTTTTTAACCACAAAAATATATTTTGAAAGAGGGTCAATATCTTGCACATCATTCACGAATTCGGGGCGGGGGTGGCTCAGTCGGTAGCGCGCCAGGCTCGTAATCTGTAGTTCCCAGGTTCGAGTCCCAGCTGGGTCAGCGTTGAGATTTATCTCCGCAAAATTCTCCGCCTTGCCCACGGTCAGTAAGGGACACCGATGGGCTTGTAAAGGCCGCCGTCCGTCGGATAGGACGTTAAGCCTTGGCCCCGTGTGCGGGAGAGCCGTACCCTGTGCACGTAAAGAACACGCTGGATGGCCTTGACGGGAGGCTACCATCTGTCTCCCAACAGCTGTTCCAGTGGGTCCCCTCCCCCAACCTTCTCTGAGCCTTCGTAGTCCATATAACCTAGCCATTTAGCCCATGGTGTGCAAAAAAGTGCCGCTCAGAGGTAAAACAACCCAAAACAACAACCTTCAAAAAAACTCTTAAACAATCTTAACATCAATAATTCAAACGAAGCATAGTTCTTTTTAACCACAAAAATATATTTTAAAAGATGGTCAATATCTTGCACATCATTCACGAATTCAACATTTAAAGGGCGTGTCCTAAACTCTAACCAGATTGCAAGTCAGCAAAAATATTCCCCCTGAGAAAGAAGAACCTGGCCGTCGCTGCTTCGTATCAGCAACGTCACTGCGCGTGGAAGGATGACGTTCCACTTAATCTCCGCCCCTGGTCCTCCCTACTCGTGTGCCAGGCTCAGCCATTGAGTGATGTACAGATCAAGATGCTATCGCACAATTAATAGGCCTAATTCAAATTTATTACAAAGTAAGGCTTGATGGCGAAGAGTACGGGCTTCTTTAGCGAGATGTGGTAGTATGAGAATAAAAAAAAAACCATCAGAGGGACGAAAAAGATGAGGGGGGGGGGAGAGAATGAAATAGATGCGGTAATAAGATATGATCAGAGAGCAAACTATTATCTGCAGTTTCCAAATTCCTACGAAGATCATCTGCATCGGCAGATCGTCGTAAATCTGACCTCGCTTTCAGAGATAACCGAATTGGAATACACACAAATGGAATGAAGTTGTCGCCCCATTGAATTATGCGATATCAGCGCGAAATTGAGGCAGGATACACAATTGAGTACCTGTCAAGGTATTTTCTCCAGGTTAATGAACTGATTTTTATCGACTCTATATCAGCTGTGTTAATGGAGCCACGTAGGCCGTTAAACATTAGCTATAAACTAAGCAGGGTTCCAGTTCTGCCTCATGTATTTTTTTTTTATTTTCTCTGTAAACGCAAAATTGTGTGTAATTCTCATTATTTTTTTAGTTAGAATTCGACGAAAGAAATGTTTCCCCCCCCCCCCCCTACAAAAAAAAAGAGGAAATATTTTCATTCTGAGTACGTAAGATCTTCTGAAAGAAGATGATTAATGAGAAAATAAACGGCGAGCAGTCTTGTCGAATGATTCGCACTGATATTTCTTTTGGACCATTCAGACAGAGTCAAGAGAAGCTTAATTGAGCTCTCAGTGTGATTCAGACATAACATCGGTTAGTACGATGAACTCTCGGAAATGTAAAGGATCAGTGGTTTTCATCCCAGGGTTCCAATGAACTATCAGTAATTCAGTACCCAAAACTTTGTGGTTTGTCATTCGTGGTCCTAATGTATTCTCATTGAGTCAATACCCATGAGTCATTTTCATCCGGGGTTCCGATCAGCTCTCAGTAATTCAATAATTAAGTGAGTTTCCATCTGGGTTCTTATTTAATTCAATACTCAGTTCAGTAGTTTTTGTTCAGGGTATTAGTAGTTTTTGTGGGGGCGGGGGTGGCTTAGTCGGTAGCGCGCCAGGCTCGTAATCTGCAGTTCCCAGGTTCGAGACCCAGCTGGGTCAGCGCTGAGATTTATCTCTGCAAAACTCCCCGCCCACAGTCAGTAGGGGACACCGATGGACTTGGAAAGGCCGCCGTCAGTCGGATGGGACGTTAAACCGTGGTTCCGTGTGCGGGAGAGCCATACCCTGTGCACGTTAAAGAACACGCTGGATGGCCTTGACGGGAGGCTACCATCTGTCTCCTAACAGCTGTTCTAGTGAGTGCCCTCCCCCAACCTTCTCTGAGTCTTTGGGATCCTTGTGACCTGGCCTTGATTGAGCCCATGGTGCGCAAAAAAGTGCCGCTCAGAGGTAAAACAACCCAAACCTAGTAGTTTTTGTTGAGGATCTTAATGAACTCTCAGTAATTCGATACCCATAATTCAATGCTTTTCCACCCTGCTCCTTAATGCCTCTCAGTAATTCAATGCAAAGTTCGTTGGCTGGTCCACCCATTATTTCAATGACTTTTCAGCAATTGAATACCGATATTTCAGTGATTTTTATCTGAAGATTGCAGTTGATTCTCATAACTTCAATAGGCACAGTTCATTGTTTTTGATACCGATGAACTCTCAACAATTCAATATCCATTGTTCAATAGTTTTTACGATGAGACGAGAGTGTAAACAACGGATAAAGAGGTTGCCCAGTTCACAGCTATCTCAATCAACCATTATTCATCATGTGAATGGTTCTCACAGGATAAGTTGGGTTGTTTTACCTCTGAGCGGCACTTTTTTGCACACCATGGACTAAATGGCCAGGTCACATGGACCCCGAAGGCTCAGAGAAGGTTGGGGGAGGGGAACCACTAGAACAGCTGTTGGGAGACAGATGGTAGCCTCCCGTCAAGGCCATCCAGCGTGTTCTTTAATGTACACAGGGTATGGCTATCCCGCACTCGGGGCCACGGCTTAACGTCCCATCCGACGGACCTCGGCCTTTCCAAGCCCATCGGTGTCCCCTACTGACCGTGGGCAGGGCGGGGAATTTTTGCGGAGATAAATCTCAACGCTGACTTAGCTGGGACTCGAACCTGGGAACTACAAATTGCGAGCCTGGCGCGCTACCGACTGAGCCACCCCCGCCCCGGGATAAGCAATGATTATTGAGTTAGCAACCATTACTTATCCTAAACTTGTCAATGAGCCAAAGGTCTCATAGATCTACCAATGATATCATAGATCACTGGTGAATTTAAAATTAATAACTTAACCAACCAATGGGGTAAACATAGTTCAGAAGTTGACCTATAGTTCTCTTTAAATTTAAAACTCTTTAATCCAAATGACAAAAAAGATTTAAGAGCATTAAACTTATGATTTTTAAATTAAAAAAACTATATTTAAGACTATATATATTATAATAAAAACTAAACTTTATTTTTTTTAAGCTTTATGAACAAAAAAAAAGCACCTCGTTAAGCCAATGTTTTTAAATGAAGAACTCTTTAATACTAGAGAACAAAATGAAATACATCAATGACAAGACCTGTGAGCGAGGCAAGACCTCAGCAGAAAAACACCACAAACAACTGTTTTTTCTGGGATTCGAACCCGATTCTTAGGTACACCCTAATCATTTGGTCACTAGGGAGTTATAAAAAAAATTGACAGTTATTAAGAAAATATTATTTCCTAGATATCTAGAAAATAATATTTTCTGAATTACAACTTCTAAGTTAGAAAATATTATTTTTTAGCTAATTGTAGGTTTGATTTTTTTTTTATTTTTTTGTTGTTGTTGTTGTTGTTTTAACTTCCTAATGGCCCAATAGTTAGCGTGTTTAATTGTAACAGACTAAGAATCGGGTTCGAAACCCAAAAAAAGCATAATTGTTTGTGGTTTGTTTGTGCAGAGGTCTTGCCTCGCTTACAGATCGTGTCATTGATGTATTTCAATGACAAGGTCTTGGCAAACTTAAATTTTTTGGAAAACAATATTTTGTTGTCTAAAAAAAAAACTGAGAACCAAAGAGAAACCAAAAAAAGATTTGGTACATCAACTAATTTAAATGTTATCCACATTTATTTTATTATTTAAATATGTTATTCCTGTTCATGACGAATCGCGTTTTAACACAAAAACGAGCAAATGCATTATTAGCCATTAAAGATATCTTCTCTGAGTGCATCACAGTTTCAAAATCTCCATTTTTCCCTCGATGAAAAGCAAGGTCACATGACACAGGAACAAATCTCAGCGTTCTGTTTTGTTCCCATTTTACCTATGCAGTTCTCAAGCACACACAAGACTTATTGCAGTTCCATTAACATTTTTTTTTTTCCTTCTTGAGAGTTATCTTGATGAACTTGGACAGACGAATGAATAGGAAACAGAGACAAGAATCGATACTGGAAACTCCTCGTGAAAGATTAAAAGCTCTGTATTCTCTCTAAAGTATGTGGACACTTAAAGTAATGCATCCAATGGTGTGCTCTTCTAAGCATTTCCACTACGCCATCCTCTCAGAATCCTCTCTCGAACTCTACTTTTGCCACCAAGAGAGAGAGAAGACATAGAGAGAACAAAAACCTTCCATCTCCTCTGCTGCCAACGTCTCTCCTCCACCTCTTGCAATCAGCACATTCCCGCATCGCCACAGGCCCGGAACCGTCAGCGCGCACAAGCCCAAAGCTGCATCAAATATTCACGCACTTCTCACACGTGGCAGCATCGAGGCAAGTCTTCCCGCGAATGGCAAAGTAACCACATGGGGAATGCATTTCCGAGTGCCTTCATTCTTCCGCCTGTTGTCGCACCATCCTGCGCATCACTGATGATAACACTTCGCAGTAGCAGCAGCTTGGGGCTGCAGGGCTGTCTGCACACCGAGCGAGAGAGTGGCAATAATTTTCAATCTCTCCCCCCCTCCCCCCTCCCTCTCCTAGCCCTCCACCGCCTGCTATGTAAACTAACACGCAGCCACTCTCACTCAGTCAGTCAGCTAGGATTCGCAGAGCAAATTCGCAGAGCTTTTTTTTCTTTCTCTTTTCGCTCCTGGAGAGGGTAAAAAAGTGGATGAAAAAGTGTCTCCGAGCCTTTCTGCACTTTTCAGGCTGATGTGATGCTAAGATGACCAGATAATGCACCGGAAATTGACAAGTGTGTAGCGAAAAAATTGACTCAGAATTCGATTCACTAACACACCAAGCGGTGGTTCTAAACTTTGTTCACGTTACGAACCACCGTTCATTTATTTACTTATTTATTCATTCTGCTTTAAAAGAGGGGTTCCCCAAACGGGGGTGGGAAAGGCGTGATGACATACAGTCGCTCAAAAAAGTATCCGAACGCTATGGTTGATTACAGAATTCAGAAAGAATATCTGGCAACGATTTTTTTTAGAAATTAGCGATCTGGCAACCTTCGTGTCACACGAACCCAGGCCCCTTTTATCAATAGCCAAGTGCGCTAACCACTCTGCCACGGGACGCAGAGAACATAAAAACTTTTATATTTTCATTTTTAATATATACTTAATCAATCATCATCAAATATACACAAACTGGTATGGCCACCATAATTTTAATGGCTTTTGCTCAAGGGAAGGCTTTTCTAATGAAATAATGGCTGCTATTTGAATATATATTGATAGACTCCTTTGAAAATATTTTTTGTAGAGTATTTCTATGATAAATTCAAAATAAAGCTATATTTTAATTCAGTTATTGAAATTTTAATGTGGCGGCACCTAGAGTTTGGTGGCTGTCAAGTGCGGCCAGCGTGGTTGCAATTCAGAACTGCTGTTTTCGAGTGCGACCACTTTTTTTTTTGGGGCGGCACTTGAGAACCAGTGTTCTAGACCGGCAGAGAACAGTGAGGCATGGTCGCAATTCAGAACTGCTGTTTTCGAGTGCGACCACTTTTTTTTTTTTTGGCGGCACTTGAGAACCAGTGTTCTAGACCGGCAGAGAACAGTGAGGCGTGGTCGCAATTCAGAACTGCTGTTTTCGAGTGCGACCACTTTCTTTTTTTGGCGGCACTTGAGAACCAGTGTTTTAGACCGGCAGAGAACAGTGAGGCGTGGTCGCAACTGCTGTTTTCGAGTGCGACCACTTTTTTTTTGGCGGCACTTGAGAACCAGTGTTCTAGACCGGCAGAGAACAGTGAGGCGTGGTCGCAACTGCTGCTTTCGAGTGCGACCACTTTTTTTGGCGGCACTTGAGAACCGGTGTTCTAGACCGGCAGAGAACAGTGAGGCGTGGTCGCAACTGCTGTTTTCGAGTGCGACCACTTTTTTTTGGCGGCACTTGAGAACCAGTGTTCTAGACCGGCAGAGAACAGTGAGGCGTGGTCGCAATTCAGAACTGCTGTTTTCGAGTGCGACCACTTTTTTTTGGCGGCACTTGAGAACCAGTGTTCTAGACCGGCAGAGAACAGTGAGCGAATGTAACGGAGACAACGAGACTGTGCAGTTGATGAAACGACGGTTCTCATAGATCATTAATTGATCGCGCAACCAATTACTTGTCAACCAATCGATTGTCTCATTGATCAACCAATGATATCGTAGACCATTGGTTAATTGAAAAGTAATTAATCTGTCAATCAACCAATGGCCTACGTAAACCACTGAGGCTTTGGAATACGCCACATCAGTTTTCTCAATTGCTTTCACTCAAAGTGATTATTTATAAGTCCCCGAAATTTTGTTATCATAGGCCATAATATTTTCCTTTTTAACACTGAAGCTTTAACATATATTTTATAGCCCCCCCCCCCCCCAAAAAAAAAAAAATAAGATAAAATAAAAAATTTCCTATACTGAAAGGACCTTAAGGAAGGATAAAATAAATATAACCAAAAAAACACTAAATCTCGACTTCAAACAATATTCGTTCGGTAAAGAGTTTAACAATAAATTATCTTGTTTTATATATATATATAAATATCATTGTCTAATATTGAAATAATTATTGCCAAATTTTTAAAATGTAGATTTATTTTATTAAATGGTTCGAAACGAAACATATTTTTTTAAAGTTTTAATTCATTTCTGAGACAAATTCTTAGGACGCATCACAGTTGTGAAATATTCTAACTTCCGTATCTCTTTAAATACTGAGAGAATATTGTTGAAAATCAAAATTTATATAGATTTGATTTAATTATTAATTAAATACCCCCTCAAGCAGCTGCTTGCCACAGAGGTCTGACAGGAGCCTGTCAGTTTATATGCCACAGTAGAAGATCTGAGAGGATGGCAGGACCTCAGCAGAAAACAACACGAACATCCATGCCTTACCCGGGGCTCGAACCCAGGTCCCGTAGATCAGTAGCCAAGCGCGCTAACCACTCGGCCACGGGACGGCAAAAAATACCCCCTCAAGCAGCTGCTTGCCACAGAGGTCTGACAGGAGCCTGTCAGTTTATATGCCAAAGTAGAAGGTCTGAGAGGATGGCAGGACCTCACCAGAAAAACGACACATACATCCATGCCTTAACCCGGGGCTCGAACCCAGGTCCCGTAGATCAGTAGCCAAGCGTGCTAACCACTCGACCACGGGACGGCGCAAGATTTGATTATGATCTTTAATTTATCTTCAGTCCCATTTTTCCAGTAAATGCATATTTTACAAGTTACAGAGCGTCGAAGTAAGATTCCCATTGTCATAATATGGGCCATCATCACAGACCTAATCCTGTCAGACCTCTGTGACAAGCTGCTGTTTGAGGGATATTTATTTTTTAATGCACAAGGGACCCATTTTTTAGCGAATGTAATGTAACCACTCAAATAATTCGATAAAAGAACTAGTCTCAACCTACGAAACAAAACATTAACCTTAACTAAACAAACAAATCAAAGTGTTACGTTAACAGGATATCAGAACTCAGCATTCCAATTACCAGAATGCTCTCTATTGTCAGTTCTCCTTTCAGTCATTTACGACGCACCTCGGGGTTCATACGGCAGAACAATCAACGGATTCCCGATACACCATCTCGTTGTCGCTACCCCGGGCTCAACACATGCCAGGAGGATGTCACTCCTGTGTTTCCGTCCCATAGCGCTCAGGCCGCCGACCGGCCGCGGCACACAGACAGCAGCAGGCGGCTAGACGTGGGAGGAAACGCCGAAGGGCCTGTAGACAGCTCGGCGCCAGTAGACACCGAGCGCCTTGTCAGCGTCAGTGATCGGAAGACCTGTCAGGTTCGCCGTGTTGCCGAGGTAATAGGTTCCCCTTGTCTGTCGTGTCGTTTTAACGAAGTACAAGCCGTTGCCCCACTCCCGGATCACCCCTAATCTCTGGATGGCAGGGGTCATCAGTGTAGTCCGATCTATTCCAACACCGAAATGTTGGTACCGATACTTCAGACGCAAGATTCAGTGACAAGTCATTGTGACCCACAGCGACTGGTGTTAAACGACAACTGATTTCTTGTTGTTGTTTCTCTGAATAAGTTGACAACGTGTTTTGGACAGAACAGAGCTCTGTTGTAAAGTTTTGCACATAGAAAAAATTAAATGCAATTTATTCAGATATTTTTTTTGGTTCACAAACATATATACAAAATGGGTTTGGTTGCTTTACCTATGAGCATCATGTTTTTTGCACGTAATGGCTAAATGGCCAGGTCATAAAGACCCCGAGAAAGTTTGGAGAAAGGAGACAGATTGTAGCTTGCCATCATGGCAATCTAGGGTGTTCTTTAGTTTGCACAGCGTATAGCACTCCTGCACACGGGTTCACGGCTTAACGTCCCATCCGACCGATGGATGGCGGCCTTTCGAAACCCATCGGTGTCCCCTATTGACCGAGGACAGAGCGAGGAGTTTTGCGGAGATTAAAATCTCAATGCTGGCCCAGATGGGACTCGAGCCTGGTGTGCTACCGATTCGCCTCAATTATTCAAAATGACAAGTTTGGTTTTATAGAGAACAAGTCTTCTTGACTGTGTACAAGTAAAGGCATAAAACAAACAGAGGTGGACGAGAACCACTGAGGAGAGTTTCCTCACAATACATCCTCGTTAATTTTTAGTGGACTACAAAAATAATGAAACTATTTTCTTATCAATAAAAAAAAACGATTTAATATGTAATTAAAATGAATGGATTTAAAATTGAGCCGACTTCTGAGATCTAGCCTATTAGACTTACAGCCTTACAGACCATCAAGGCTATACCACAGTCTTGTTTGACGGAAATGACCCTGATTGGCAGAAAGGTTTCAGCTTACAGAGTTGCAGAACATAGTGGCATGCTATAAGAAGCTCTAGAAAGCGAGCTCTAGGATGAAGTATGTGTGTGATCGTTATCTTTAGCAAATTCCTTAAAAGTCCGTGGCTGAGTGATTGCTGTGATTGGTTACTGATCAAAGGAGCTATATTCGAGCCCCGGATAAGATTTAGTTGAATTTTTCGGTGTTTCTGCTGAGATTTCGCAATCCTCACGTAATTTCTCTATGTCGTATTATACTGACAGGCTCCTGTCAGACCTCCTATGGTAAGCAGATGTTTAAGGGGTCAATTATTTTTTTTTTTGTAATTTTGACATAAATCGGGAGATAATTGCGATACAGGTAACATGCTTTTGTCTATTGATCATGGATGGTTCTCGTGTGTTGTCTATGAGCTGAGGTCTTTCCATCTTCCCATATTTCCTCTATGGGGTATCATACTATCAGGCTTTCTGTCAGGCCTCTATGGGTTGGGTTGTTTTACCTCTGAGCGGCACTTTTTTGCACACCATGGGCTAAATGGCCAGGTCACATGGACCCCGAAGGCTCAGAGAAGGTTGGGGGAGGGGACCCACTGGAACAGCTGTTGGGAGACAGATGGTAGCCTCCCGTCAAGGCCATCCAGCGTGTTCTCTAACGCACAGGGTATGGCTCTCCCGCACACGGGGCCACGGCTTAACGTCCCATCCGACGGACGGCGGCCTTTCCAAGCCCATCGGTGTCCCCTACTGACCGTGGGCAGGGCGGGGAATTTTGCGGAGATAAATCTCAACGCTGACCCAGCTGGGACTCGAACCTGGGAACTACAGATTACGAGCCTGGCGCGCTACCGACTGAGCCACCCCCGCCCCTCTATTTTCTAAACAAATCGATAGTTAGCCAGATCACAAAGACCCCAATGTGTAAAAACAAAGTAATGATGGGAACATCCTGTAGTCAATGTGTCCGTCAACTATCAATACAAGCATTACGTTTTCAGGATGTGAGATTTCAATAGCGATCTTAAATTACATTTCAAGGTTCCAAACTGAACACACGTCAGTACCGGATTTTTCTTCGTTATTCCCTAATTATCATTCAGTCCTGGTAAAATACTGAACACCGAAGATATAAAAGAATCCAAAATCGATAACGATAAGTACCGGGTGTTTTCGTGCGAATCTGATATTCATGCAATCATATCTATGCAAATCAAAACTTTGTCTATCCAGACAAAAGCACTGATATTAGCTGCGCCTCTTTACCTACACGGTATTAATTAGATTCTCTTCCATCCGCTCTGTCAGACCGCCGTGACATGAAGATGTTCAAAAGAGTTTTTTCCTTAAAAAAAAAAACGTCCTAAAACGAAATATCCGCAACTTATCACCTCACTTCTAGAAACACCAAACCCAAACAATTCTTCTTGGAAATCGTTTTTTTTTTTAATTTGTGTTCCTTATGTTTTCTGCGCCAGTAGAGCTTTTTTTTTGTAACAACTGTGGCACTCGAATGAAGAATCCTTCTCAGATTCTCCGAAAGAGCCGAAGTAAAACTTTGGCTTTGCTAGCGAGTGCCCCATTAATGGCCAACGAATCTGTGCATTGGTGTAAGTCGTTGCATCTCGCAGAGCCATCGTAGCCGAGCCAGTCCACCAATAACCAGTGGCAGCCTGAATGATGGATGGCAAGAAGTTGGGGTGAATGGAGCCGGTCCCGTACGCCACTGCTCCATTGAATGCTGGTGCTGGCGCCAGTGTAACCAGAATGCTGATTGGTTCAGCCACGGGCTCCTCCATTACTCATTCCGTAGTTGTCTGAAGGCACGAGCCTTTCAGGGACCGCGCATAAAATTCGATGAAGAACGCTTGGTTTCTCTAAAATCCATTTTTGCAGAATGGATTGGAAGATTTTCTGTGTAACGTTGGTTATTATTTAGTATATAAGTTTGAGATGTTTATTGGGAAGATATTTTTTTAATTAACTGGAGAGTGTTTTTTTCTCTTTCAGTTAATATATAGACACGTCATATGATAGATTAATTGCTTTCTGCTATTGGCCAACTACAAGCATTAGCTAATTAATTACAGTTGTTACAATGATGACCTGTACAGTTTGATAGGTGTCAATAGATAACTGTCATCAGGTGCCAACAAATTTGTAGCCAACGTTTGAACCAAAAAAAAAAATAAAAAAAATAAATACCCCTTCAAGCAGCTGCTTGCCACAGAGGTCTGACAGGAGCCTGTCAGTTTATATGCCATAGTAGAAGGTCTGAGAGGATGGCAGGACCTCAGCAGAAAAAGGACACATACATCCATGCCTCACCCGGGGCTCGAACCCGGGTCCCTTAGATCAGTAGCCAAGCGCGCTAACCACTCGGCCATGGGACGGCAAATAAATACCACCTCAAGCAGCTGCTTGCCACAGAGGTCTGACAGGAGCCTGTCAGTTTATATGCCATAGTAGAAGGTCTGAGAGGATGGCAGGACCTCAGCAGAAAAACAACACACACATCCATAAATTCACGGAGGTTTTACGATATACTCTGAAATTTTATTATATTCTTCAATCTAAAAGTTAAATGCTTGCAAAGTTCAAATGTAGTGGTCGTATATTCAGACTGCAAAAACAGAAACTTCATTGGCACGTTCCTCACTCAATACATCACAATTTCAGTTATCGCGGCTTAAATTCTTTATCACAATCTTAGTCGAGTGGTTAGCGCACTTGGATACTGATCTAAGGGGCCTGGTTCGAGCCCCGGACAAGGCATGGACGTTTGTGTTGTTTTTCTGCTGAGTTTCTGCCATCCTCACAGACCTTCTACTATGGCATGCAAACTGATAGGCTCCTGTCAGACCTTTGTGGCAACAGATGCTTGAGGGGGGTATATAAGTATCGGTGTAAATATTTTTATTTAGATTTGCGAACCAATTATTAAAAACTTTTCGAAATAATACAGTTATATATATTATTATAAAAAAAAATAATAAATACCCCCTCAAGCAGCTCCTTGCCACAGAGGTCTGACAGGAGCCTGTCAGTTTTTATGTCACAGTAGAAGATCTGAGAGGATGGCAGGACCTCAGCAGAAAACAACACGAACATCCATGCCTTACCCGGGGCTCGAACCCAGGTCCCATAGATCAGTAGCCGAGCGCGCTATAGTTAGTTAAATGAAACACTTCTCAAATATTTGAGGGACGGGGGTGGCTCAGTCGGTAGCGCTCCAGGCTCGTAATCTGTAGTTCCCAGGTTCGAGTCCCAGCTGGGTCAGCGTTGAGATTTATCTCCGCAAAATTCCCCACCCTGCCCACGGTCAGTAGGAGACACCGATGGGCATGGAAAGGCCGCCGTCCGTCGGATGGGACGTTAAGCCATGGCCCCGTGTGCGGGAGAGCCATACCCTGTGCACGTTAAAGAACACGCTGGATGGCCTTGACGGGAGGCTACCATCTGTCTCCCAACAGCTGTTCCAGTGGGTCCCCTCCCCCAACCTTCTCTGAGCCTTCGGGGTCCATGTGACCTGGCCATTTAGCCCATGGTGTGCAAAAAAGTGCCGCTCAGAGGTAAAACAACCCAACTCAAATATTTGATAACTGAATTTTAAACAGAACCGAATATAAAACACTGCAAGCGGATCCAGAACTGAGAAGAATGTATTTTTTTTTATTAAGGAAGGTTCTTTTCTTTTAAAACAAATATTCTTCGCAAAGAGTAGCCTAATATTTGCTTTTCTATTCATTCTCGTGTTTTAAAATAATGCTCTTGCAAAATATGGGAATATTAAGAGTAAACTAACCCCCAAGCAGCTGCTTTCCGAAAAATGATCTCATATGAGCATGTTAGTACAATCCTTAATAGAATTTTAAGGTCTGTGATGCTGACGAGACCTCAGCAGGAAGAAAACGCAAGAACCATCCATGCATTATCTGGAGCTCGAACCCGGGTCCATTTCACCAGTAGCCAAACACGCTAACCACTCGACACTGGGACAGAAAAGGGAAAAAATAAATTACCCCCTCAAGCAGCTGCTTGTCAAAAAAAAAAAACCTGACATGAGCATTTAAGTGCAAACCTCAAAAAGAGTTTTAAGAGCTGGAGGATGGCGAGACCTCATCAGAAAGACAACATAAGATAAGCAACATCCATCCTTATTCTGGTCTCAAACCCAGATCTCTTTGCATCGTTGGGTCGGTAGCGCTCCAGGCTCCTAATCTGTAGTTCCCATGTTCGAGTCCCAGCTGGGTCAGCGTTGAGATTTATTTCCTCAAAATTCCCCGCCCTGACCACAGTCAGTAGGGCACACCGATGGGCTTTATAAGGCCGCCGTCCGTCGAATGGGACGTTAAGCCGTGGCCCATGTGCGGGAGAGCCATACCCTGTGCACGTTAAAAAACACACTGGATGACTTAACGGAAGGCTACCATCTGTCTCCTAACAGCTGTTCCAGTGGGTCCCCTCCCCCATACATCTCTGAGCCTTAGGGGTCCTTGTGACCTGGCCATTTAGCCCACGGTGTACAAAAAAGTGCCTCTCAGAGGTAAAACAACTCAACCCAACCCTTTTGCATCGTTAGCTTACAATTTTTCAGCCTCAATCCACGTTATTAAGATTCTCCAAAATCGAAATTAATAGCCTCTACTCTTTTCCATCATCCCATCTAAAAGATTAAGAAACCAAAATGGATGAAAGGACTAGCTTCTTTCTAATTTGCCAGTCAACAGCTTTGTGGGAAACTTCACTTCCCCCCCCTCTACGCAGTGTTTGCCCCTCTAATTAATATTCATCGAGTGTTTTATGAAATATGCAATATGATTAATGAACAGTAACACAGGAAATTATTATTCAGTTGTTAATAATTTTCTAAAGCTACTATTTATTAATCGCATTCCATATTTCAAAACCTCTAAGCACTCTATGAATATTAATAAGATGGACAAGAGTGGGAGTGTGACGTCACAGGAAGAAAGTGTTTTCGGTGATGGGAAGTGGAATTAAAGTGCAGTTTCAGTACTCAGAATTTCAAAAATTTTCTCTTATTCGTTTCAGTCATTTTTTTTTTTCTTTTTGTGAGAGAATTGTTGAAATTTTTGCAACAGCAGAATAAAATTTCATTTCAACACCGCTGGTGAAACATTCAAACTGATTCCACGTTTGGATAAACAAGAACATATTTGGTAAATTTATTCTTTGAAACGTCTTACCAATGCGTAAAAATGATACCGCAAAGTCCCTGCTGTAATAGACCACATATAGACAAAATAAATACCTCCTCAAGCATCTGCTTGCCACAGAGGCCTTGAGAGGAGCCTGTCAGTTAATACGCCATAGAGAAAGTCTGTAAGAAGTAACAACACAAATATCCATGCCTTACCTGGGACTCGAACCCAGTCCCTCTGATCATCCTAATCACGCATCCTAACCACGAGAAGGCCCATATACAGGGTGATTCAAAACTTATCGTTCAAATTTCGTGGGGAGGTAGGGAATACGCCTGGAAACCGATTTCACATAGGAAAGTATGTCCGCAAATGTACGCATGCGTATGTAGAGGGCGCTGTGTGTACCCAACCAGTGTACAGTTCGCCCGACCACTCCCGCTGTCATCAGCCCATGGATTTCTTTTTGTGGGGGGCCATGAAATACCATGTGTACGAGGTCCCCGTCGACAGCGAAATGGACCTTGTTGCACGAATAGTGGCCGCCGCATGATTGTCCGTGATATGCCAGGCGTTTTTGAAAATGTTCGGCGGTCAATGCAACGGAGCTGTGAATCCTGTGTCCGTGTAAATGGTCGCACTTTTGAGCACCTACTGTGAACCTGTACTTTACCTTGTTGGAATAAAAGTCACATTCGTTACCACTTAACTGTACTGTTTCCTTGTGTTCACTTTACTTGTCCATTTTGTTCATGTAGATGACGTTTGCGGACATACTTTCCTATGTGAAATCGGTTTCCTGACGTATTCCCTACCTCCCCACGAAATTTGAACGATAAGTTTTGAATCACCCTGTAGATACATATAGAAAAATACACTGAGAGAAACACAGAAAATTTTCTGTATTTACCGTTTCGTACCTAAATAAGGAGAACAGTCGCTCAAAAAAGTATCCGAACACTATGATTGATTACAGAATTCAGAAAAATTATCTGGCAACGATTTTTTTTTAGAAATTAGTGATCTGGCAACCTTCGTGTCACGTGATTACAGAATTCAGAAAAAATACCTGGGGCGTGTACAGCAACTGTACACGCTTCAGTTACCGTTCACAGCAAACTGGAGCGTGTGCAGTTACTGCACACGCTCCAGTTTGCTGTGAACGGTAACTGCACACGCTCAATATTTCCGTGAGTGAGCCCACACGATCTAGTATCAAAATAATATGACCATCTACAGTCGCTCAAAAAAGTATCCGAACACTATGATTGATTACAGAATTCAGAAAAATTATCTGGCAACGATTTTTTTTTAGAAATTAGTGATCTGGCAACCTTTGTGTCATGTACAAATAAATAATCATCCCAAATATAAATTAGAATTATCCATTTAATTCCCCCCCCCCCCGTCCATGAGATGCCAATTTGTTGCCATTCATTTATCGGTAGTAATTTTTATCGACGTAGGAGCAGGGTGGCTCAGTTGGTAGCGTGCCAGACTCGTAATATGCATTTCCCAGGTTCGAGTCACCCCCTGAGCCATCATTGAGATTTATATCCGCTCTGCCCACGGTCAGCAGAGGTCACCGATGGGCTCGAAAAGGCCGCCGTCCGTTGGATGGGACATAAAACTGCGGCCCGTGTGCGAGAAAGCCATACTCTGTGCACGTTAAACACGCTGGATGTCCTCAGACGGGAGGCTACCATCTGTCTTCCAACAGCTGTTCCAGTGGGTCCCCTCTTCTTAATCTTCTCTAAGTCCTCGGGTCCTTGTGACCTGGCCATGTAGCCCACTGTGTGCAAAAAGAAAGGTCCGCTCAGAGGTTGGTTGGGGGCGGGGGGGGGGGGCTCAGTCGGTAGCGCGCCAAGCTCGTAATCTGTAGTTCCCAGGTTCGAGTCCCAGCTGGGTCAGCGTTGAGATTTATCTCCGCAAAATTCCCCGCCCTGCCCACGGTCAGTAGGGGACACCGATGGGCTTGGAAAGGCCGCCGTCCGTCGGATGGGACGTTAAGCCGTGGCTCCGTGTGCGGGAGAGACATACCATGTGCGCGTTAAAGAACACGCTGGATGGCCTTGACGGGAGGCTACCATCTGTCTCCCAACAGCTGTTCCAGTGGGTCCCCTCCCCCAACCTTCTCTGAGCCTTCGGGGTCCATGTGACCTAGACATTTAGCCCATGGTGTGCAAAAAAGTGCCGCTCAGAGGTAAAACAACCCAACAACACAGCTTTTTCCATTTTCATATATGTCAATTTTCATATATTTAAATATTTTAAATTCAAACACTTGTTCTCTATTTAAGGTAGACATATGCAATCTGTTGATGTAATACTTAGAAAAATTTGCGTAATTCCGGTAGGAAACTAAAAAAACACCCTTCTCAATCAGCTGCTTGTCATGACAGGAGCCTGCCAGTTTATACGCCATAATAGAAGGTCTATGAGGATGGCGAGACCTCAGCAGAAAAACAACACAAGCACCCATGCCTATATTAATTGTACTTGTATACTTGTGTGTTGTGTTAGAACCAAGGCAGTGGTCAGCAGTAACTTTGATCTTAGTAAGGATTATACTGTCCTTGTAGGAGAAAGGAGTAGCTTTCGGAATTCTTTCCCAAGTGTTGCAAAAAAAAAAAGGTTGAGGACCACGGCTTTAGAAGTTTAAAATTACTGCGTATAATCAAGATTTGTATTGCTTAATTTTAAACAAACTTGTTTTTAATTTATTTTGCTTGCACTGTAAAAAAATTTTTTCACTCAGTTTTGTATTATATACATATACTGATCACAAATCATATAAGGTCATACACTGACTACAAAACACGTAGGACTATGCACTGACCTCAAAACACGTAGGACTATGCACTGACCACAAATCAAGTAATGTCATACATCACTGACCACAAATCACGTAGGGCCAATCATATACTGACCACAAATCACGTAGGACCAATCATACACTGACCACAAATCAAGTAGTGCCATACATCACTGATGACAAATCACGTAGGGCCATACATCACTGACGACAAATCACGTAGGGCCATACATCACTGACGACAAATCACGTAGGGCCATACATCACTGACGACAAATCACATAGGGCCAATCATACACTGACCACAAATCACATAGGGACCACACACTGGTCATAAATCACATAGTATCATACAATGATCACAAAACACGTAGGGCCATACACTGACCACAAAACACGTAGGACTATGCACTGACCACAAATCAAGTAGTGCCATACATTACTGACGACAAATCACGTAGGGCCAATCATACACTGACAGCAAATCACGTAGGGCCAATCATACACTGACCACAAATCACGTAGTGCCATACATCACTGATGACAAATCACATAGGGCCAATCATACACTGACCACAAATCAAGTAGTGTCATACATCACTGACGACAAATCACGTTGGGCCAATCATACACTGACGACAAATCCCGTAGTGCCATACATCACTGACGACAAATCACATAGGGCCATACATCACTGACGACAAATCACATAGGGCCAATCATACACTGACCACAAATCACATAGGGACCACACAGTGGTACATAAATCACATAGTATCATACAATGATCACAAAACACGTAGGGCCATACACTGACCACAAAACACGTAGGACTATGCACTGACCACAAATCAAGTAGTGCCATACATTACTGACGACAAATCACGTAGGGCCAATCATACACTGACAGCAAATCACGTAGGGCCAATCATACACTGACCACAAATCACGTAGTGCCATACATCACTGATGACAAATCACATAGGGCCAATCATACACTGACCACAAATCAAGTAGTGTCATACATCACTGACGACAAATCACGTTGGGCCAATCATACACTGACGACAAATCCCGTAGTGCCATACATCACTGACGACAAATCACATAGGGCCATACATCACTGACGACAAATCACATAGGGCCAATCATACACTGACCACAAATCACATAGGGACCACACAGTGGTCATAAATCACATAGTGCCATACACTGATCACAAAACAAGTAGGGCCATACACTGACCACAAAACACGTAGGACTATGCACTGACCACAAATCAAGTAGTGCCATACATTACTGACGACAAATCACGTAGGGCCAGTCATACACTGACGACAAATCACGTAGGGCCAATCATACACTGACCACAAATCACACAGGGACCACACACTGGCCATAAATTACATAGTGCCATACACTGATACAAATAACGCACGGCCATACACGATCACAAATCCTGTAGGGCCATATATACACTGACCACAAATCCTAGAGCCATACATACAGTAATTTCTTAAAATAGCAACTAGAACAGACGAATAATTTTTTTTAAATATACCGGAACAATATATATCTACTTATAACCATCCCATTCAATCTCATAACTCTCCAAATTTTTGTTTGCTTCAGGTTCGATCATGAGGTATATGAGATTCCATTTCTTTTAATGGTATTTCTATCTGATCTTCGGTGATCAAAACTGAGAGAGGAATTTAATTAATCTCTCAATGAGTAACATATTGACGAATTCATTATGATTAATTTAATGAGAACGCTATAAATATTTTTGCTTTTTCTGATATGTTGTGATGGATCAGTACGTCGCCAAAGCTCGTACTTGTAATCTGAAGTTCTCAGTTTTGAGTTCCAACTGCGCCAGCGTTGAGATGCCAACCCCCGTTAAACCCGCACCACGCCTCTGTCAGAAGTGGACAATGGGCTTGGAGAGGTCGCCGTCCATCGGATGGGATCTAAAGTCGTGGTTCCTTGTTCGAGAGAGACATAATACCCTGTGCACGTTAAAGAACACGCTGGATGGCGACGGGAAGCTACCATCTGTCTCCCAACACCTGCCCAATGGGTCCACTCTCCCAAACCTTCTCTGAGCCCTCGGGATCCTTGTGACCTCACTCTCTATAAAACAAAAATCCTGCTCAGAGGTAAAACAATCCACCAACCTGATAAGACACTTCAAAGTATTCTTATTTCACAACTAACACTTTCCACTGAAATGGAAAATAAATCATCAGTGGCGGACTAGCCAGGGTGTCAGCTTGCCCGATGGCAAGTGGGCCCTGTGAGCCCCTGATGAAGTGGGTGGGCCCCGTTGTCTCATGGCAACCAATATTTTTAGACCCAGCCCGCCACTGTAGATCATGGTATGGAAAATAGATCATGGTTTGTGGTCCACACAGTATGACATCCTGGCCAGTCCACCTTTGATGGGGGGCGGGGTGGCTCAGTCGGTAACGCGCCAGGCTCGTAATCTGTAGTTCCCAAGTTCGAGTCCCAGCTGGGTCAGCGTTGAGATTTATCTCCGCAAAATTCCTCGACCTGCCCACGGTCAGTAGAGGACACCGATGGGCTTGGAAAGGCCGCCGTCCGTCGGATGGGACGTTAAGCCATGGCCCCGTGTGTGGGACAGCCATACCCTGTGCACGTTAAAGAACACGCTGGATGGCCTTGACGGGAGGCTACCATCTGTCTCCCAACAGCTGTCCAGTGGGTCCCCTTCCCCAACCTTCTCTGAGCCTTCGGGGTCCATGTGACCTGGCCATTTAGTCCATGGTGTGCAAAAAAGTGCCGCTCAGAGGTAAAACAACCCCACCCAACCTTTGTTGTCTTTTTGGTAAACCCAAAAACTACAATATCTCAGGCTAACTTAAACCAAATGTTAGAACGTCCACCAAATGCAGCACTCGTGGCAACACGCGTTGCGATTGATAAACCAGAATTTTCTTAGCCCATTCATTGGCCTTTTTATATACTCCAATGTCGCGTAGTTTCTGACATTATGTCTTCTTGTTTTTTTCCTTCTCGCCTTTCCTTCACTTTCTATAATCACGAACATTTTCATTCCGTACTAATATTCGCTCCAGATTCCGCTTAGATTTATGTGCACATTCAGATACATAATTGGCGACCACTCGTCAATGCAGAAGAGACCAGTTCCGTTCTCTTCGAGGGCGTTATTAACTCACTTTACATAACGCTCGCAACTCTTATACGGTCCCCTCCAGCGATGGCCCCGTGTCTCCCTCATTACTGGGGGCCAAATTACACCGTGACAAACCCAAACATACTTTATAACTGGCAAGGCTGTGGTTAGTGGTGCTGATTGTCAGGGAAAAAACTGTGACTGGCGTCCCTAACCAGGTTGCCAGTCTACCCCACAGGTCTGGACCGCTTAGTCTCTTGGCGAGCGCACACCTCTGATGCTATCAGCCAGTTCTCGTCCCGATCCTCCTACCGGAGCGCCACTGATAATTAGGATGATCAGGGGTGATTTATAGAGGAGCGCTGGGGTCGTGACAGCTGTTTTCTCCCCTCCTCTCGTGGTCTCTGCTTTAGCATCCCCCCCCCCCCTCTCACACACATACACACCTCCTCCTCTAGTCGACCTGAGCATCTTCCTGGCTTCTTAGTGAGCTCTGTTTGCTGTAGGAATGAATGACGGATCGCAGAAAGCGATACCCGTGTGGGAAATTAAGGAGGAAGGTTGAGCATGAAAAGAGAGAAAGAGAGACGAGGAGAAGTCGATGTCTGTCTGATTCCGAAACGGTTAGAGAGGATATATGGTGTTTGGCCGTTAAAGAAGGTTAGATGCTGAGAGATGTGTGTGAGTGTCTGTGTGGAGGGGAGGAAAGAAAGGGGAGGAGATGTGAGAGAGAGAGTGTGTAGAGGAAGAAGAGGCGTCTCAAATGGATATAGCAGAGATAAGATGGAAGTGGGGAGGGGATGGTGTCTGAATCAGATCCAAATTAGACGCTACAGGGTGAGGAAAGGAGGAATGCAAACAAAATAATGATCGATATCTGAATTGGATCTGGGATGTGGCGTGTTGGGACAAGGAGAAAGGATGAATTATCGACTGAGAAGAGATGGTAGAGGGGGGGGGGGGGGGTGCCTTCGTTTAGTGGTGGAGGAAATGAGAATCCGTTTCGAGTTGTCATTTCGAATGAAAACGGAATAAAATTCAAGGGCAATGTTTGCAAAATAATAGCGATGTATTAGAAAACGTGGATGTTGAGGAAAGAATAAAAAGCAACGTGACTCAAACTCTCCCGAAACTTTTCTTCTACCTCGAAAGAAGATTTAGATTATCATTAGGAGGGAAAATGGCTCCACTGATAGGCCAAGAAATTTCCCCCAATGTGATGGGGGTTTGAAATGTTTCTTTGAGTCTCATTTAACGTGGGGAGGGAGGTTGGCTCTGTACTCTGCAGCTCCCAGGTTCGAATCCCACTTTCAGATGCGGCAGCTTTCAGAGTTGTCTCCATTAAACCGCCATATTGCCTTCGGTCAGAAAGGATACAGTTATGAGTTTGGGAAGAACGCCGTCCGTCGGACAGGACGTAAAGCCGAGGCTCTATTTGCAGGAGAGCCATACTTGTGCACTTTAAGGAACAGTTTGAAAGCCTTGACGGGAGGCTACCATCTGTCCCCTAACAGCTATTCAGTTTGGCACTCTTCCCCTAACCTTTTCTGACCCACACTAGAGGTCTTTGTGACCTGGCCATTTAGCCCATTGTGTGCAAAATAGCGCGACTCAGAAGTAAAATAACCCAACCCGACAACTCATTTGACGAAGCAGTCTGTTTTTCGAGGACCGTCTTAGAGAATGTATGATACCGAAACCCTCAAGGGGGAAGCGTATAACTCCCCCCTCCCTTGGATACGCCACTGAATACATCGGTAAGAGAGCAGAATTCTTGATGCCACTGAGCTTGAAATGCACAGCGGAGGGTAATGCAGCCATTTCCGACTCTTTGACGTTGATCAATTGTCCATTTTCTGACATATTGATTCGAATTTTAGAAAAATTTCGATGGGACACCACCGTTGAGTCAGGAGCTCTCAATTTTATGGCGTTTCGGAGCGACTCCGCATGTCAGTGTTGCCTACTTTATGAATCATTCAGGAATCTGAAAAATCCTATGGCGATTTTTGGGGAGAAAGTCCTTAACTTTGAACGTAGTCCAAAGTTAAAGACTTTTGCCCCCTTAACTTTGAACGTAATCCAAAGTTAAGAACCTTTCTCCCCAAAACCTCCCCCCCCCCCTCTTAATTTTGAACGTAAGTCCAAAGTTAAGAACCTTTTTCCCCAAAACCTCCCCCCCCCCTTAATTTTAAACGTAAGTCCAAAGTTAAAGACTTTTCCCCCTTAACTTTGAACGTAATCCAAAGTTAAGAAACTTTCTCCCCAAAACCTCACCCCCCCCCCCCTTAATTTTGAACGTAAGTCCAAAGTTAAAGACTTTTCCCCCCTTAACTTTGAACGTAATCCAAAGTTAAGAACCTTTCTCCCCAAAACCTCCCCCCTCCCCTCTTAATTTTGAACGTAAGTCCAAAGTTAAGAACCTTTTTCCCCAAAACCTCCCCCCCCCTTAATTTTAAACGTAAGTCCAAAGTTAAAGACTTTTCCCCCTTAACTTTGAACGTAATCCAAAGTTAAGAAACTTTCTCCCCAAAACCTCCCCCCCCCCCTTAATTTTGAACGTAAGTCCAAAGTTAAAGACTTTTCCCCCCTTAACTTTGAACGTAATCCAAAGTTAAGAACCTTTCTCCCCAAAACCTCCCCCCCCCCTAAATTTTGAACGTAAGTCCAAAGTTAAGAACCTTTTTCCCCAAAACCTTCCCCCCCCTTAATTTTAAACGTAAGTCCAAAGTTAAAGACTTTTCCCCCTTAACTTTGAACGTAATCCAAAGTTAAGAACCTTTCTCCCCAAAACCTCCCCCCCCCCTTAATTTTGAACGTAAGTCCAAAGTTAAAGACTTTTCCCCCCTTAACTTTGAACGTAATCCAAAGTTAAGAACCTTTCTCCCCAAAACCTCCCCCCCCCCCTTAATTTTGAACGTAAGTCCAAAGTTAAGAACCTTTTTCCCCAAAACCTCCCCCCCCCCCTAATTTTGAACGTAAGTCCAAAGTTAAAGACTTTTCCCCCTTAACTTTGAACGTAATCCAAAGTTAAGAACCTTTCTCCTTCTAACTTTGAACATACTTCAAAGTTAATGCTGCCTGAAAAATGGGTGCAGAAAAAGTGAGCATTGGACTCAAGAAAGTTGGGAACCGTTGTCTTCAATGTTAGCTTTTTTACACGAAGATTAGTGGTGGTCCCAGGAACCCCAGTTGTCCCCGACAGTAGGGACGTCGGTGGTCCACGAACTACTTTTAATATTTCAGAAATCTCTACCGGAAATCATATATTTATCGCGATTATATATAACAACGCCAATTTTAACTGTCTTTTGGCTGGAATTGTGGCAACTAAGTATGGCAACACTTGCGATCTCTCTCATACTGATCACAACCACTCACTGCATGGCACAAGAATTTCCAAAGAATCATATTTCTCCATTCAATGTCTCATATGTTTAAATTAAAATAATAAAATAGCCAAAAAATGAACAGCAGATAAATCTTTGCCCCATTTCATCCTTAAAATTAAATTTCTCCATTTCTAGTTCAGTCGGTAGGGCGCCAGGCTCGTAATCTGTAGTTCCCAGGTTCGAGTCCCAACTGGGTCAGCGTTGAGATTTATCTCCTCAAAAAAACTCCCAGCTCTGCCCACGATCAGTAGGGGACACCGATGGGCTTGGAAACACCACCGTCCGTCGAATGGGACGTTAAGCGTGGCCGCGTGTGCGGGAGAGCCATACCCTGTACACGCTAAAGAACACGCTGGATGGCCTTGACGGGAGGCTACCATCTGTTTCCCAACAGCTGTTCCAGTGGGTCTCCTCCCCCAACCTTCTCTGAGCCTTCGGGGTCCATGTGACCTGGCCATTTAGCCCGTGGTGTGCAAAAAAGTGCCGCTCAGAGGTAAAACCCAAACCCCATTTCTACTTTTATCGAGAAATGACAATATCTCAACTTTTTTTTAGATATCTTCCAATTTAAAGCCCCAAACCAGCCTTTTTTTTGCTGTGAAAGCCAGAGGCGCCATTTTTTCGCCTTTCTTCTTCGTTAATTCATCCGAAACTGTTGAAGCACACAAAAGTCCTAATTATACGCTAAAGAGTCGCTTTTGTCTTCACTAATCTTCCTTAACTTCCTTAATCCATGAAATATCCTCTTTGTATCCCAAGTCAATTCGTGACTTCTGATTTCCTACACCCTAGCCACTCGATGCCCGACTGCCGCCCGTGGAGTCCGTGGCAGTCTTGTCTCCGGCGCCACCGTGTACCGAACTGACGGCCCCTCAGGCAACGGGCAGGGTGGGCCGGTTCTAGTGGGGCCCGCTGACATAAGGGTCACGGAAAAACAAACAAAGGTAGTGAGCCGAGAAGGACGGTAATTTACGGCCAGGAATGGAACATTTAATTTGGGACGGTGGTGTCCCTTGCCACCAGGGGGAGCCACAGACAGATGGCGCCCTCGTTGATTGCCAGGGAGGAGACGAACGACTTGGTTACCTATACGCTACACGGCAATTGTTTCATTCCTTAAAATGATTGTTCGCATCTTGCTTGTAATCAAGTTTTTTAAATAGAAGAAACATTCAATACTTCGAGGGTGTTGTTTTGAATAAATTTATATTGTTCTTGATTCGTTTAGATAATAACTTTTGCTTTCACTTACAATAAACTTCAATTCGTAGTGTAAACTATATTCCTGCAGATATGTGTGAAAAATTGATCATGCAACTATTAGTCAAATTTATTAAAAATAAATAAATACCCCCCTCAAGCAGCTGCTTGCCACAGAGGTCTGACAGTTTACATGTCAGAGTAGAAGGTCTGAGAGGATGGCAGGACCTCAGCAAAAAAACAACACGAACATCCTTACCCGGGGCTCGAACCCAGGTCCCGTAGATCAGTAGCCAAGCGCGCTAACCACTCGGCCACGGGACGGCTCAAATTTATTACCATTAGTCAAATTTATATGATAGTGTTTCATGCATAAAAACAATGGTAATTTTCAGAACTAAATTGTGTTGTATCTCAAAAAGATTGGTCCGGAATCAAATTTTCGCGTCCGAGTTATTTTAATAATTACAAATCTAGTGTCAGGGTTATTTTAATTTCAAAGCTAGAGTCCGAGTTATTTCGATAATTTCTAAGCCAGAGCCTGAATTATTTGTTAATTACTAGGCGTGAGTCTGAATTATTTCGATAACTATTAATACAGTGTCTGAGTTATTTCGATAATTACTAATACCGAAAATGAATTATTTTGGGAATTACTAACACCTGGCCTGAATCATTTCGATAATTACTAATACCGAGACTGAATTATTTTGGGAATTACTAATACCTAGCCTGAATTATTTTGATAATTATTAATACCGAAACTGAATAATTTTGGGAATTACTAATACCGAGCCTGAATTATTTTGATAATTACTAATACCGAGACTGAATTATTTTGATAATTACTAATACCGAGACTGAATTATTTTGATAATTACTAATACCGAGACTGAATTATTTTGGGAATTACTAATACCGAGACTGAATTGTTTTGGGAATTACTAATACCGAGACTGAATTAGTTTGGGAATTACTAATACCGAGGCTAAATTATTTCGATAATTACTAATACCTGGCCTAAATTGATAATTATTAATACCGAGGCTGAATTATTTCTATAATTACTAAACTTGAATGCGAATTATTTCGGTAATTCAAAGATCGAAGTAAAACTGTCTAAATATTGATATTCAAAAATATTTCTTTTCTGGACTTTCTTCCACTAGCCCTACCTGGGCTAGTGGTTAGCACACCTCACTTCTATTCCAGCGGGCATGTCCTTAAGTGTTTCTACGTTGCATTCCTTGTGTTTTTCTATGTTGTATTCCTTGTGTTTTTCTATGTTGTATTCCTTGTGTTTTTCTACGTTGTATTCCTTGTGTTTTACCTTGTGTTTTTCTATGTTGTGTTCCTTGTGTTTTATTAGTTTGTACTGTGCACGAGAAATCAACACAAGCAAAAGCTCACATGTTATCTCAGTCCCTTTTTAAAAATATTTAAAATTTTTAAATATTAACAGCAGTAATGGCAGTTTACAATAATTGAACTGAAAAGTTAATTCATAGAGCTTAAAACAATAGTTATATTCTAATGTTATATTTTATTCGAATGTATAATTCTAGCACATTTGAAATGATTAATTCATCACCTGGCATTATATTAGCAGAATAATCGAAATTGTCAAATGTTCCAGCCTCTATAACCATTTAATTAGAGAATAAACATTGTTGAAAATCGAGATTTAAATAAGTTTGATTTAAATAAGTTTCCTTTGCTAATCTTCAGTCCAGTTTTTCCACAAAAAAAGCTCTTTTTAAGGAAGTTTTGAGATTTGAATCTGACTGTGGTATAACGCAGTATGACATTTCCCCTTCCATTTCAGAATATTTAAAACCTTTCTTGAAAACTTCATGAAATATGCATAAGCTTAACATTTTTTCCCCTGTTACTCATACTATCATTCTCCATGGCATAGATCCCTTACTCTCCCCCCCCCCCTGGTTTTACATAAAATATATTTTTGTCACACTTTAATTCTCCATTGTCACCTCCGTGGCCGAGAGGTTAACGTGCTCGGATACTGAATCAAGGCAGCCCGTGATCGAACTCTGGATACGGCAAGTTTTCCTCTTGTGTTGTTCTTCTGCTAAGTTTCTCATTCTTCGCGTTGGGTTGGGTTGTTTTACCTCTGAGCGGCACTTTTTGCACACCATGGGCTAAATGGCCAGGTCACAAGGACCCCAAAGGCTCAGAGAAGGTTGGGTCAGGGGACCCACTGGAACAGCTGCTGGGAGACAGATGGTAGCCTCCCGTCAAGGCCATCCAGTGTGTTCTTTAACGTGTACAGGGTATGGTTCTCCCACATACGGGGTCACGGCTTAACGTCCAGTCCGACGGACGGTGGTCTTTGTAAGCCCTGCGGTGTCCCCTTCTGATCGTGGGCAAGGCGGATAGTTTTGTCCATCAGGAAACGGGCCGGGCTCGTTACCTGATGTTCCCGGGTTCGGATCCCCACCGATGCCTAGCTTAAGATTCCCCCCCCCCAACCAACCATCACTCCTGGCCTCGTGGACATGAGATATTAAGTCACGTTCGTGTGCAGTTTACAATCTATAATATTAGTAACCTTTAAAACTAAAATAGAATAGTCTCTAATGTGAAGGAAAAAATAGTTCATATTGTCGTGATTATTAATACTATAAATTGAAATATTTTCTTATTTTTGGCGCAAATCCATCAACTTCTATCTCTGAATTTCTCGCCTTTTTCTGGAGGTATGCCGTCCCGTGGCCGAGTGGTTAGCGTCCTTGGCTACTGATTAAAGGGACCTGGGTTCGAGCCCTGGGTAAAGCATGGATGTATGTGTCGTTTTTCTGCTGAGGTCCTGCCATGCTCACAGACCTTCTACTATGGCATATTAACTGACAGGTTCCTGTCAGACCTCTGTGGCAAGCAGCTGCTTGAGGGAGTATTTATTTATTTATATTATTTTTTTATGTACAAGGCAAGTTATAGGGGCGAACATATCCCCTCCTCACACATACATATTCATCTCAGAAATTTTAATAACCATAAAAAACACTAAAGAAAGTTTTTTTTGTAAGAAATAGGATTTGGGTTGGGTTGTTTTACCTCTGAGCGGCACTTTTTTGCACACCATGGGCTAAATGGCCAGGTCACATGGACCCCGAAGGCTCAGAGAAGGTTGGGGGAGGGGGCCCACTGGAACAGCTGTTGGGAGACAGATGGTAGCCTCCCGTCAAGGCCATCCAGCATGTTCTTTAACGTGCACAGGGTATGGCTCTCCCGCACATGGGGCCATGGCTTAACGTCCCATCCCACAGACGGCGGCCTTTCCAAGCCCATCGTTATCCCCTACTGACCGTGGGCAGGGCGGGGAATTTTTCGGAGATAAATCTCAACGCTGACCCAGCTGGGACTCGAACCTGCGAACTACAGATTACGAGCCTGGCGCACTACCGACTGAGCCACCCCCGCCCTAAAAAATAGGAAAAATATCTGTTGTACTATTGGCTGGAATAATCTCTTGAACAAAACAGTACAGAAACTGTTGTGCTCCGCTCCAGTTTAATCAAGTCAGTCATCTAGTTTGTTGATACATGCAGTTGAGAAGAATATAGGAGTAGTGGCGTGCCACTATGAGACCCCCAGACGCACTGTGCTTTCCCCTATGACGTCCCGCCCACTTCCGGCAACGCCCCCTTATTAATATTCATAATAATAAGGGGGCGTGGTCGGAAGTGGGCGGTGACGTCATAGAGGGGAAAGCACCGTGCGTGGGGGGTCCCATAGTGGCACGCCACTACTTCTAGTTTTATAATAACAAGCTCGTCCATTCGTGAAGTAAGTGAAATAAACAATATTCTTTGTGTACAATTACAGTGAGAAAGACGAGGAGTCAGCAAAACAATTTGTCCATTCGTGCAGTAAGAGACAAGTAAGCAATATTGGGTTTTTTTTTTCAGACGCACAGTGAGTCAATTTAAAAAACTACGCAAAGTATACTTAAATGATCGTAAAATTATGACTATTATTCATTCACAGATGTGAAATTTTGCATATTTAACAGCAGCAATATCAGTTCCTAAGAAAGTGTACCCTGATTAGAATATGAGGTGAATTCTCTTCTGGGATTCAGGGTTAGATTGGCGGCACTTTTTTGCCCACCATGGTCTAAATGGCCAGGTCACAAGGACCCCGAAGGCTCAGAGAAGGTTGGGGGAGGGGGCCCACTGGAATAGCTGTTGGGAGGCAGATGACAGGCTGTTGGGAGGCAGATGATCAAGGCCATCCAGCGTGTTCTTTAACGTGCACAGGGTATGGTTTTCCCACATACGGAGTCACGGCTTAACGTCCCGTCCGCGGACGGTGGTCTTTCCAAGCCCGTCGGTGTCCCCTACTGACAGTGGGCAGGGCGAGGGCAGTAAGTTTTGCAGAGATAAGTCTCAACGCTGACCCAGCTCTGACTCGAACCTGGGAACTGTAGATTACGAGCCTGGCGAGCCACCCCCCCGCCCCTCTGGGAATCAGTTGTTAAATATTCAAACGTCCCTAACTTTAAATGCTGAACGATTGTGTTTGAAAATGGAAATTCAAATAGTATTAACAGAGATAGTTTCCTTAACTTCAATGACAGTCTTCCCTTGAAAAATGCTTACTTTAGAAGTTACAGACCTTTGAACTGAGCTTCCCATTGACATACATTACCTAGTCTTATTTCAATAGCTACTGAGCATATTTTGTGGAAACCTTGAAGCGGAACAAGAAAAAAGTTGGTAATGTAATTAGTTTATTCGCCAGCGGTAAGAGTAAGAAAATTCACGTAAACGATTTATACATTTACTTGGAGTTATTCGAGGAAAAAAGTCAGTAATACAGTTTTTTGTACGTGCAAGTAAGGAAAATCGCACGTGTATGGAATATTGATATGTAGAAGTAAGAAAAGTCGCATAGAATATTGATACGTGCAAGTAGGTCGCGTGAAATATTAATACGTGCAAGTAGGTCGCGTGAAATATTAATACGTGCAAGTAGGTCGCGAGAAATATTAATACGTGCAAGTAGGTCGCGAGAAATATTAATACGTACAAGTACGAGAAGTCTCATGGAATATTGATACGTGCAATAACAAAAGTCGCATGGAATTATACCTGTAAGTAACAGAAGTCTCATAGAATAATGATACGTGCAAATAAGTCTCATAGCACATTGATATGTGCAAGTATGGAAAATCGCACAGACTTTGAATATTGATACGTGCAAGTAAGAAAAGTCGCGTGCGCATGAAATATTAATACTTGCAAGTAAGAAAAGTTGCATGGCATATTGATACGTGCAAGTAAGAAAAATCGCTTGGAATATTGATATTATTGCAAGTAAGAAAAGTCGTGTGGGCATGGAATATTGATTCGTGCAAGTAAGGAAAATCGCATGGACTACTGATACGTGCAGGTAAGGAAAATTGCACAGGCATGAAATATTGATGCGTGCAAAAAGTTAGAAAGTCGCATGGGAATTGGCAGGTATTATTCCAGGAGGGGGCAAACCCCACTAATCGTATATAGACTTTAATGATTAAATCTATAATTTCGGGATTTTTACAAATCCAATACCAATTTCCTCCTGCGTGGCGATACTCATTAAAAGTTAGCAATATATATTGTCCTAATATGTGCAATAAGTTATGAAAAGTAAGCAATATATAGGGGCTGAAAAAAAAGTACTTCCAATGGCAGCATGACAGAGGGAATAAGCAATATGCAATGCAGCAAATGCACTCAAATGCAACATCGTGGATTTGAATTTTCTATCTAAAGGGGAGTGGAGATTGGCTCAGTCCATATCTGCAGTTCCTTGGTTCGAGTCCTAACTGTGTTTTTCTTAATTGGGTTGTTTTACCTCTGAGCAGCACTTTTTTGCACACCATGGGCTAAATGGCCAGGTCACATGGACCCCGAAGACTCAGAGAAGGTTGGGGGAGGGGATCCACTAGAACAGTCAGATGGTAGCTACCCGTCAAAGCCATCCAACGTGTTCTTTATCGCGCACAGGTCACGGCTTAACGTCCCATTCCACGGACGGCGGCCTTTCCAAGCCCATCGGTGTCCCCTACTGACTGTGGTCAGGGCGGAGAGTTTTTCGGAGATAAATCTCAACACTGACCCAGCTGGGACTCAACCTGGGAACTGCAGATTGCGAGCCTGGCGCGATACCGACTGAGCCACCCCCGCCCCACTGTGCTTGCATTGAGCTTCATTTCTGTTAATCCCGGTCTTCGGTGAAAAAGGGACCACCATTGAGGTTGGAAAAGCAGCAGCTCATGTGCTTCAGTAACCTCCAAAGGTTGCACACGGATTGCACACTGGATGGGACATTAAGCCGTGGCTCTGTGTGCAGGACAGCCATACCCTGTGCACGTTAAAGGACAAACTGAATAGACTTGATGAGAGGCTTTCATCACTCTCCTAAGAGCTGTCCATGGGTTCCCTTCCTCTTTCTCTGAGTCCTTGAGATCCTTGTGACCTGGCCATTTAGCTCACTGTGTGCAAAAAAGGGCCGCTCAGAGGTTAAATAACCTAGCAACCTAACTTACCTAAGGGGCGGGGGTGGCTCAGTCGGTAGCGCGCCTGGCTCGTAATCTGCAGTTCCCAGGTTCGTATCCCAGCTGGGTCAGTGTTGAGATTTTTCTCCGCAAAATTCTCCTTCCTGCACACGGTCAGTAGGGGACACCGATGGGCTTGGAAAGACCGCCGTCCGTCGGATGGCACGTTAAGCCGTGGCTCCGTGTGCATGAGAGAGCCATACCCTGTGCACGATAAAGAACAAGCTGGATGACCTTGACGGGAGACTACCATCTATCTCCCGACAGCTGTTCCAGTGGGTCCCCTTCCCCCAACCTTCTCTGAGTCTTCGGGGTCCTTGTGACCTGGCCATTTAGCCCATGGTGTGCAAAAAAGTGCCGCTCAGAGGTAAAACAACCCAACCCAATGAATGGTTTGTCTGGTATTATTTATTGCAATAATACGAATGTGACACGCTGTTGGGCGTTACTAATTAAACAGCCCTCTTAGTTTGTTAATATAAGCAAGGGGCTAAGTAAGAAAAGTTGCAGTTTGATGATACACATAGCGACGGCAATAAGAAAAGTAAGAAATAGTTCATTTTCACATACAGTGAGTGAGTTAGAAAAGTTGATATTGAAGTTTATTGATTGACATGTGCAGCGATCAGCTTAAGAAAAGTAGGCGATATAGTTTGTTGATGCAAGCAGCGAACATGCATATTTTACATCTGTATGAATACATATCATTACAGGAGGTCCTGATTTACGGTCCCAACCCTTTTGCACTAAAGGCTTCGATATACGACTTCGTTACGGCACTTAGGACAGGAACAAGATTTCTAATCCAGGGAATTTTGCCTTCTATGTAGCAGAAATTATTCAAGATTCTAAGATAAAGGCTCTAGCAACTGATATACTAATCCATCTGAAATGCTAGAGAGTGGCTAGGTTTTTAAAACAAGTGAAAACTTGTTTACCTTTTGCCTGATGTTAAAAACCTGGCATGGAATACGTGCAATAAAGGAAAATCGCGTGGGCGTGTAATATTGATACGTGCAAGCAAGGAAAATCGCGTGGGCGTGTAACATTGATACGTGCAAGCAAGGAAAATCGCGTGGGCGTGTAATATTGATACGTGCAAGTAAGAAAAGTCGCACGGACATGTAATATTTATATGTGCAAGTAAGGAAAATCACGTGGGCATGGAATATTGATACGTGCAAGTAAGGAAAATCGCGTGGGCATGGAATATTGATACGTGCAAGTAAGGAAAATCGCGTGGGCATGGAATATTGATACGTGCAAGTAAGGAAAATCGCGTGGGCGTGTAATATTGATACGTGCAAGCAAGGAAAATCGCGTGGGCGTGTAATATTGATACGTGCAAGTAAGAAAAGTCGCACGGACATGTAATATTGATATGTGCAAGTAAGGAAAATCACGTGGGCATGGAATATTGATACGTGCAAGTAAGGAAAATCGCGTGGGCGTGTAATATTGATACGTGCAAGCAAGGAAAATCGAGTGGGCATGTAATATTGATACGTGCAAGTAAGAAAAGTGGCACGGACACGTAATATTGATATGTGCAAGTAAGAAAAATCACGTGGGCATGGAATATTGATATTGATACGCGCAAGTAAGGAAAGTCGCACGGGCATGGAATATTGATATTGATACGCGCAAGTAAGGAAAGTCGCACGGGCATGGAATATTGATATTGATACGCGCAAGTAAGGAAAGTCGCACGGGCATGTAACATTGATATGTGCAAGTAAGGAAAATCGTACGGGCATGTAACATTGATATGTGCAAGTAAGGAAAATCGTACGGGCATGGAATATTGATATGCGCTAGTAAGAAAAGTTTATAATAATTAAGTGGAATATTGAAAATAATAAATAAATAATAAATAAATACCCCCTTAAGCAGCTGCTTGCCACAGAGGTCTGACAGGAGCCTTATATGCCATACTACTATGGCATATAAACTGACTTAATCTTATAAGGTCTGAGAGGATGGCAGGACCTCAGCAGAAAAACGACACAAACACCCATGCCTTATCCGGGGTTCTAACCCAGGTCCCTTAGATCAGTAGCCAAGCGCGCTAACCACTCGGCCATGGGACGGCGCTCCAGCTTTATAGCTCTTTAAATATTTAGTGAATATTGTTGAAAATAGAAATTTAGAGAGATTTCGATGAGGTCATTAATTTTGGTTAATGAGTGATATTTTTTCGTGAAAAGCTTATTTTTAAAGTTAGAGAGCTCCGAAAGTCTGGCTTTTCCATTCACATAACATGGAAGTGTACGGATTTTTGTTTTGTAAATATAAACATGTGGATTAAAAATTAGTGCAACAATGTTGAAAAGAAAAACAGAAGAACTTAAAAGAATGTTAAAAATTGAATACTATCGTAAATATTCGAGATAATTAGTCTTAAGCATCTTTTAAATAATTTAAGAGAGAAGTCGATCTAAAGAACAGCACAGCAGATTAAACTGAAAAGCTAATTACTGTTTAAAAAAAAAACGCAACATTTTAAATACGAGTTTTTGAATAATTTAAAGCAAAAAACAAGAGCAAAATATATGCGGAGAAATAAACAATTAGAAACGTTACAGAAGATGCCAGTTGACGGCAATCATAGATCATTAAATATAGCTCTCTGTTTTAGGCTTAAGTTTAACTGATAAAAAAGCACATCGTGAGTTTAGGAGAAACTTTGCCAAACGGTCCCATTCTTAAAAACGATTTCTGTGGAAGAGAAGCGTTTAGTTCGAATAATTCAGAGAAAAAAATATATAATTTCAAATATGCGAGAATTTAGAAAACTTTCTTTGAAAGGATTTAAAATGGTTTTTTTTATACACATTGAGAAAAGAAGAATATTTTTCAAGTTAGCATATCTCTTTAAAAAGAAATGAACTACATACAGTACATGTGTTAGTTTGTTGCATATAAATGTATCAACAGCGTTTACCTTTTTAACATTACAGGCGACGTATAGTCTGCGATGTTCGACTTCAATCTTGCCGAGTATGGCTCTGAAGTTTGCTATTACCTTCAACAAAAAATGCACACTTTTCGTGGGGCTTCCAACTTTATTGTGTGTTTTTATTCTAGGTTATTAATCAAGACATTAAAAACTGTACATGCGACTGCTGCAGTAGCTAAAGATTGTTTATAGCGGATAATACGGAGAGAGCAGATTGCGCATAGGGTTGCTTCAGAAATTAAAGATTGTTTATAGGGTGTGATGCAGACAGACATGTTGGGTTGGGTTGTTTTACCTCTGAGCGGCACTTTTTTGCACACCATGGGCTAAATGGCCAGGTCACATTGACCCCGAAGGCTCAGAGAATGGGGGAGGAGATCCACTGGAACAGCTGTTGGGAGACAGATGGTAGTTGACAGACAGATGTAAGTTTATGTTAAGGGAGTGCCACGGAAACTGAGGACTTCTCATAGGAGTGCTATAGCAACTAGAAATTGTTCATAGTGACGTGTGAATGCAGAAGACCATAAGGACAAGCCACTGAGACAGTGACAATGTCAGTTGAAGCATTAGTGGTTCTCACGGGTCATTGGTTGATTGTGCTATCAATCACTTATCAATCAGCTAAAGATCTATAATATCATTAGTCGATCTGCGATACTACTAACTGATTAACAAGTAATTGATAGCTTAATCAACTACTGACTTAGAAGAACCAACGTTTTTGCAACGGACAGTCTCACAGTTTCAATTGCTTTCACTCAAACTTCGCATTGGCACACTTAAAGCAGAGATCTGACAAGGAAAGAGACTGTTAGTGTGATATAGGAATAATATAATACACCATAAGCAAATAATATAATTTAAAACAAAATTAAAATATTTTAGACAATTCTAAACGAGTTTAATGAAAACCCAATCGTTTATGTTCCCTTCTGACATGACGTATATCTCCCCATCATCAGGGGCGGGGGTGGCTCAGTCGGTAGTGCGCCAGGCTCGCAATCTGTAGTTCCCAGGTTCGAGTCCCAGCTGGGTCAGCATTGAGATTTATCTCCGCAAAATTCCCCGCCCTGCCCACGGTCAGTAGGGGACACCGATGGGCTTGGAAAGACCGCTGTCCGTCGGATGGGACGTTAAGCCGTGGCCCCGTGTGCGGGAGAGCCATACCCTGTGCACGTTAAAGAACACGCTGGATGGCCTTGACGGGAGGCTACCATGTCTCCCAACAGCTATACCAGTGGGTCCCCTCCCCCAACCTTCTCTGAGCCTTCGGGGTCCATGTGACCAGGCCATTTAGCCCATGGTGTACAAAAAAGTGCCGCTCAGTGGTAAAACAACCCAACCCCATCATCAGAAGCTGAGGCTAGTTCAGTCGGCAGTGTGCCAGCGGCAATTCTCCGTTCCCAGGTTCGAGTCCCAGATTTTTATCCGCTAAACTCATGTTCTGCCCTCGGTCAGAAAGGAGGCACCAATGGTCTTGTAAAAGCCGCCGTCCGTTGGATCAGATGTTAGGCCGTGGTCCTACGTGCAGGAGAGCCATACCTGTGGACGCTAAAGAACAAGTTGGATAGCCTTGACGAGAGGGTACCATCTGTCTCCCAAAAGCTACCCAGCGGGCTCCTTCCCCAACCGTCTCTGAGCTCTTGGGGTCCTTATGACCTGATCATTTAGCCTACTGTGTGCAAAAAAAGTGCCGCTCAGAGGTAAAACAGTCCAACTTTTTGTGACAGGACGTATCTCTCCCCATCTTCAACAACAGCTGGGACTGGCTTAGTCAGTAGTGCGTCAGGCTCGTAATCTGCAGTTCCCAGGTTCGAGTCGAATTGCGCCAGAGTTCAGATGTATCTCCCCTAGCCACCACTCTGCTCTTGGTGAGAAAGAGGACACTGTTGGGTTTATAAGAGGTACCGTCCGTTGGATGGGATGTTAAGCCATGGCTCAGTGTGCAGAAAGTCATACATACCCTGTGCCTGCTAAAGCATCCATCTGTCTCCTGAGAGCAATCCAGTTGGGTCCTCTACCAGCAATCTTCTCTGAGCCCTCGGAGTCCTTGTGACCTTGCCATTTAGCCCATTGTGTGCAAAATGTGCCGCTCAGTCTTAAAATCGTTTCATCATTACAGATACTCTGTAAATCTTTAATAAAGTTTTCTTTCTTCATAAATGGATAAGTTGTTCACTGTAAAGTCACGGAACTACAAATAATATATATCCTATCACCAACTATATTCAGATCTGAGAAAATGCTATTTTTTTTCAAAGGAAAACTGTCAGAAAATGCTTGAAAGTTGAATGTCTCATCATTCTCTTCAACAAACTGTTTGTGTGGCCGTCTTTTCTCTAACAAGTGGTCCACTCCATTACTTTCCCAGACCTACAGTCACCGCTATTCTTATCCCTAAAGGGGTTCTTTAGTAGGGATTATAGCCCTACCGAAAGAAAGCCAGTGCTCCCTGTTGGCCCACCGGTCTCCTGGGCAGCTTGGTTCCTGGTATCATGTCCTGCTGTCAACAGTTATTGGCTTCCGCGTCGAGTACCTTTGTCAACCGGCGTCTCCTCTCTCTCCCGGTGCCTTTGATGACCTGCCGACATCACTACGTCCTTAGATCGTATCTACGACAGCATCGCTAGGTCAGGAGATTGCATTCTGTCGCATTTCCAAAGTAGTTCTTCGACCCATTACTGGAAATTTACCGACATACTTAGAGTCAGTTCCCCAGAAAAAAGGTGGAAGGTTGGAAATAAAAAGGAGCGTTTTGCTAATTTAGCATTACTGTTGCCTTACCTTACTTGGTTACTGATCAAAGGGACTTGGACAAGAGCCGCGAGTTTTGTATTTCTTTCTGCTGATGCAATTAATAATAATAATACCTTTGTTACGACAGATGAACGTGCTGCAATGAGTTTGTGATGGGCGTGTCATGAACGCTCGGGGGCGGGAGTGGCTCAGTCGGTAGCGCGCCAGGCTTGTAATCTGCAGTTCCCAGGTTCGAGTTCCAGCTGGATCAGCGTTGAGATTTATCTCTGCAAATCTCCCCGCTCTGCCCACGGTCAGTAGGGGACACCGATGGGTTTGGAAAGTCCGCCGTCCGTCGGATGGAACATTAGGCCTTGGTCCCGTGTGTGGGAGAGATTTTATCCATTTTTTTATAATAAATTGCATTGTATTGTAATTTTCATTGACCATTTTTTATTTGAACTCACGCTCAGTGCTCATCCATTTTAAATTGCAACACATTTATTCAACTAGAATAAAGTACAAAAAAATAAACACCAAAACAAAAAATACAAATGTTGTCAGTACAATTGTAACCAAAGGTTCAGCAGACCTGCCCAGATTACGTATACTTAGAAAAAGTTAAAACTTGGTATTCTCATAGCTTAAATAATAGGCGTTGTGTCCCATTAATATAAATATATGATATGGGAAATGTTACTAAATAATACATAATAAAGAAACTGAAAATTAAAAAATTAACAGCATTAAAATGCAAAGAGAATGAGGCTAATAAAATATGACGAAGGACTCAATATCAAAAACACTCAACAAGTGTAATTTTAATTTTTGTTTAAATTTTACCTCGGAGCTTTCGTTTCTCAAATTTATTTCCAAAGAATTAAATGATCTAGGAGCCACATAATAAATATGTCTCTACATTATACATTTGTGTGCTATTGGTACAGTCGCTCAAAAAAGTATCCGAACACTATGGTTGATTACAGAATTCAGCAAAAAATATCTGGCAACGATTTTTTTTTAGAAATTAGTGATCTGGCAACCTTCGTGTCACGTGACAAAAACAAAAACGTTGCCAGATATTTTTCTGAATTCTATAATCAACCATAGTGTTCGGATATTTTTTTGAGCGACTGTACCTTAAATTATGAACCACCACATCTTAAATTTTGTGTACTATTTTTTTTTTGAATCCAATGTTGATTTTTAAACAAAAAGAGCCATATTCTAAACAAGCATAACTGTCTAGCATTCATAATATATTAATATTTAATAAATTTGGACATTGGAAAACTCCAAAAGGGAATGCAAATTTTACTGTTCTCTTATGTAGACTATTTAATTTTTTAAAATTAGTTTTATAGACTCCATCCCAACTAGATATACAATATTGGAGTCTAATACAGATCCAAAAAATATAAGGTTTGTAAAAATTTTACAGATGCCATTTTTTTAGATTAGTTTATATAATCTGCATAAAATATATCTTAATTTGTTCAATAGATAGTTAACATGAGTTGTCCAGTTCAATTTAGAATCTATAAAAATATCCAAACATTTGTATTCTTGAACCTGTTCAATTGATTCACAAGAGCATTCATCATTGCTTGGTGTGCATGATGTATTGTGGGTTGGGTTGTTGGGTTGTTTTACCTCTGAGCGGCACTTTTTTGCACACCATGGGCTAAATGGCCAGATCACATGGACCCCGAAGGCTCAGAGAAGGTTGGGGGAGGGGACCCACTGGAACAGCTGTTGGGAGACAGATGGTAGCCTCCCGTCAAGGCCATCCAGCGTGTTCTTTAATGTGCACAGGGTATGGCTCTCCCGCACACGGGGCCACGGCTTAACGTTCCATCCGACGGACGGCGGCCTTTCCAAGCCCATCGGTGTCCCCTACTGACCGTGGGCAGGGCGGGGAATTTTTGCGGAGATAAATCTCAACGCTGACCTAGCTGGGACTCGAACCTGGGAACTACAGATTACGAGCCTGGCGAGCTACCGACTGAGCCACCCCCGCCCCTGATGTATTGTGGAGTTTCACCATTGTATTCAAAGATTTAGCTTTCAATTCAAATAAAATTAGTCTTTTTTTTTTTAAATTCAGTTTAATCCTATTATTATTAAACCATCTGTTCAAGGTAAATAAATCTGCTTTGATTTCTTTTTGAAATTTTTCAATATTATCAAAAGAATAAATTTCGCCAGTGTCGTCTGCAAAACTAATAAGATTACCGTTTAGCTTCAATGAACATAAATCATTAACATAAATGAGAAACAACAATGGTCCTAACACAGAGCCCTATGGTATTTCTGTTTTTTAGTCTGAAATTTACTTGTAACATTATTCAAAGTAACTGCTTGCTGTCTATTATATATAAACATGCGTACTACTGATAGCAATTACTTCTAATACCTATCGTATACATTTTTTTCAGTAAAATTTCATGATTAACTGAATCAAACCTTTTGAATATCGTTAAATAGTGCTGAGGTTTTCTCTGCTCAAATCAATACTCTTAAAAATCGAGCCAGTAAATTACAAACATGCCTGTTCTGTATTTCTGTTTTCCCGAAAACGAAATTAATTCTTACAAAAAAAAAAAATCAAGAGAATCCAGAAATTTTATGTATTATCTTCATTAAAAGTTCTATTACTTTAGTAAAAACTGGTAAAATCGATATTGGTCTATAATGAGAAAATAAATTTCTGTCTCCAGATTTATAAACAGTTATAAACTACCACAGCCCTTTCTAAATCATCAACAAATATTTCACTCGTAAATGATTCATTTATTATATGAACTATGAAATCCAAATGATATTTACTAATAATTTGTATCATTTTTACAGTAATTCCATCAATTCCAACTGCTTTTATAGCATTTGAATTTTTTATAATATTGTACACCTGATCAGCTTTAGTTTCAATTAAGAACATAGAATTTGGGTTGTTGCCAATATTAGTGGCTGAATCATTCTTACTATCTGAATGCCTAATATTATCTTCAGTAAATGTTCCACACTTAATGAAATGATTATTCATGGTATCAGCTGTGTGACTTAAGTCATTAGATTTAGGCAATATTCTTTGCGTGCAATCGTTACCCAAAATTTCATCAATACATTTCCATTGCTTTCTTGAATCTTTGCCGCATTTGTTAAACTCCCTATGATAAAAAAAAATATCCTTAGCCCTTTTGATTTGCTTTTCCACCAATTTATTTAAATTATCACACTCCAATTTTATCTCAAGGTTACCAAAGTGTCTTTTATGCTTCTTATACAATGTTACTTTCATATTGATTACCTTATTAATTTTATTAGTTATCTTCCATTCCTTTTTCCCAGAATTCTTTTAATGTGAATTTTACTCATATTTTTTAATGGAAAAGCCATTTATGTGAATATTTTATAAAGAGCATTAACATTCAAGTTTTCAAGACACATATTAATTTCATAATTTTTTTACATAATTTTCATAACTTTCTTAGTCAATTACTTTAAATTTTTCATTTGGAACTTTGAATTTTTGTAAAATACCATTTGGATTCCATAAGCAGTAATGAAAACTCACACTAGTTTCATATAAGGCAACCTCTACGTTATGAGTTTCAGATTTTTCTACGACTAAAGCATGATTTATAAAAGTTGAACCACTTCCACGCATTTGTTGTAGGTATATTAATATAGTGTCTAAAACCCAATTCTGACAAGCAATCCTTATATTCACTTCCATCACTTCCATCTTTAAATAAATCAATGTTCATATCACCAATTATATAAACGGTACTACTTTTTTTGGTCGTAAATGGTAGCTAGGCATAAACTGGAAGGAGAGCTGTGTACTAATCCCTAGTGATGATGCACAGAACCGGCCAGGTCTAACACCTAATGTCCGACCCCACCTTCTCGTGGTGCAGGCCGTTAGTACCTTTCAAAAGAGATATTCTCTTTTGGAAGGGAACGGAAGGGGAGGGCTGCCAGTTCAGTATGGCCTACTGATCTGGTCATCTATGGCCACTTTTTTCTTTTTTTTTTTCAACCCTGCTGAGGAGTGGTCAACTTCACAGGGTCCTGGTGCTGACCATTTATACCTACTAGACTGGACTTGTTTATGGATTTGAGCTTGATAATGGATCCTGGACTTGCTGCACTGGTGGGCCTCTGTTGAGGGAGAATCTGCCGCTGTGTTTTCCGTTTGTTTCTGGGTTGCCAGCCCTAAGTGAACAGAGGCATGGGATACCTGATATCAGCTGGTGGATAATCCTAATCAGAGGCCATCGCAGTACCTGAACCTTACTTAGCTAGTTGGGCATCGTCAAGCCTAAACTGGAGTAATGTGTCTCAGGCAGGCCATATGGCTCTTGAAAAAGTCCACTTGAAAAGGTGGTGACTGAAGTTCCTACCAGCATCGGTGACTTCAGCCTTTAGCGGAGGAGGAACAGGTCTTTGCCCCGTGCCTGCGATCAGGGGGCTGTTTGATATTGTTGGCCCTACCAATCTCAATAAACCTAATTTCTTTAAAAATCCTACTAATCATTTTCTCTCTGCAGGAACGTGGAACGTGAGGACATTATATAGAGATTATTCTCTTGATGTCCTCACCCAGGAATTCCAGCGCTATAACCTAGATATTCTAGGCTTGAAAGAGACCAGATGGACAGGTAAAGGTGAGATACTTAAAAATAACTTTAAATATCTCTTTACAGGGAGGGAGGATGGAAAGCATCATCACCAAGGCGTGGTCTGCTGCTCAGCAGCCATGCTAGTGATGCTCTTCCAGGATATGAGTGCATTAATGAAAGATTTCTTACAGCAAAATTTCAGACAAGCATTAAAGACTTGAATGTTATCTGCTGTTATGCCCCCACCGAGGATGCCGATAAGGATGAGAAGGATAGGTTTTATGGACAACTTCAGGATATTTTGAATTCTGTCAAGAAAGGAGATATTACCCTTGTTCTAGATGACTTCAATGCCAAAGTTAGTACTGACTCTGACCTTTGGGGAGGGGTGATAGGTCCTTTTGGTATTGGTAGCTGCAATGGCAATGGGCAACATCTCCTACAGGTAAGTAAACTCAATGGATTCAGAATAACTAACACTTATTACAAACACCGCGACATACATAAGTACACATGGGTTTCACCTGATGGGCTGCATAAGAATATGATTGATTATATATTAATTAACAGCAAATGGACTAGTTCTGTTAGGAATACCAGGGCATAAGGGGAGCTGAAATTGGATCTGACCATTACCTTGTTAAAAGTGTCTTGCAACTTAAACTTAAAAAGTGTTGTGCTAAAGTTAAAAAAATTTACTTTAATACTGAAGCTCTGAAAGGCTCAGTTATAGCTAAAGCTTACCATGATAGGTTACTTAGTCATTATGACAGTCATGTTTTGCTTACTACTGAAGTTGAGGAAGAATGGGGCCGTTTTAAACAGGCTTTTTTGAAAACTAACAGTATTCTTTCAGGGAAAAAGGAGCAGACGAGACGGAAGTAGTTTCATCACACCATAGGAATCCCCCTTTGCACAGTGCTTTCCCCCCCTATGTCGCAATCGTCCACGTTGCCTTCTTGACTTGGACCCCCTATGTCGCAATCGACCGGAAATTGACCTGTGCTGGGCCACGCTGCCTTCTGAACTTTGACCCCTATGTTGCAATCAACAGGAAATTGACCTGGCGTAGCAACTGTCGTGGCGCTCCTTATTAATAATTCATAATTAAAAATTCCTCCCCCTTTTAACCCCTTGTGCTATCTAGTTTTTAACTCTAATTTTAAGCTCCCCTTCTCGAATAGTCTCGATTTTTCTTTATTTCAGACTCACCTATATTTTAAACCCTCGATTTTGCAAACCCCCTGGTTGACCTATATTTTAAGCCCTACCTATATTTTAACCCCCCTTCTCGAATAGTCTCGATTTTTCTTTATTTCAGACTCGCCTTTTATTTTAAAACCTCGATTTTGCAAACCCCCTGGTTGAGCTATATTTTAAGCTCCCCTTCTCGAATAGTCTCGATTTTCTTGATTAGACCCCTACACATATTTTAAGCCCTCTTCATAGACCCCCTGGTTGACCAATATTTTAAGCTCTACCTATATTTTAAGGCCCCTCCTTCCCTCGGACCGGCTGATGCACGCCTCAGAATAATTGCACAGAAAAGGATGATACAAGTCTCAATTGTAAAATCAACTCCCAAAGTTGTATTCTTATTAAACCTCCCTCCCCTTAAAAAACTAATCGGTGGTGTCCAATACGTATTTTAGTACATCTCCTGTATTTAAAAACTCTCTAGGTATTCATCTGAAATTTTACAAGACCACTCAACTCTTTCTGAATGACAACGGTCAGAATGCCTAATGCAGCTCTCTAAATAAAACTTTCTTTAACAGAAAATCAGCTCTCAAAGTTGTATTCTTATTAATTAAACACTCACCAAAACCACACATCCCTTCTATTAAAAGTTACCTCTATTAAAACTTCACAAACTCACGTCCTTTTACAAGTTCTCTAAACATGTTGTATATTCTCTGTATTTATTCCTTATAATTAAACACTCATCAAAAATTCTCTCACCTTTATTAAAAAATCACTCCACGGTCGTAATAAAAAAGTTTTCTGTAGATGGGTTTCATCCAAAAAAAAAAATCCTCCACCTGCAGTGAGATTCGAACCGACTATCTTGGGCTCGATAGCCGGACGCACTCGACTATGGTTTGTACTTAATGTGGCCTAGAAAGGTGTCGAACGGATCAGACATTTCAAATATTAACCTAATACGTTTTTTACAACCTTCGTATTCTTTATAACTAGTTTTTTCTACGTATTTCTTATAATGAACCCGATAGTCCTTTCACATTAACATATGTATTTTTTATAACTCACGTATTTTAAGTCCGTTTCAGTAACACTTATTTCTTTTAACTCCGTGACTGTTGGCTGTCGCTTACTAGGACTATCCACAGTAACTATTTTTAAAAGACTGGCCCGCAGAAAATGCCGATGGGTTAAAAATTAATAAAAACTGATTATACTCGTCATGATGAAAAATATTGAGGGGTAGTAGGGCCGACCTAAAAGACTCAGTGTTCGGATCCTCACCCTGGACTACGTTTCACTGACGGATGGTTAAGTCCTGTGAAATTATTCCAAACGGGGAATCACAAGGGTTTTATTAACGAATGAATCTTGGATCTGTGCTGCTTCCGTGTCAGGAGCACTACCCTACATCGTGAAAACCCACTAGCACTCTTTATCGTGGTTTTCGGACTCGATATTTTTCCAAGTCCCGAGACGGTTCTCCCAATTCTATCCTTTACGATACAAGGGCGTTTCAATGTACCCAATGTAGACAAACCCTTTTGAAATGACGCGTCCTAAACCTCCAAGTGCTGGGCTTATTAAAATTAGTCTCCATCGGGTTGGTCCCGTCAGATATCTGTGTTTCCACGTAGTAATGCTACACTGAAGAAAAGTCGGCTAAAAAACCGTCTTTAACATCGTTTGCGTGCGAACGTATGCAGCATCACGCTGTTGAAATCGGGTAAAAAAATAACTTTTTTTTTTTGTACGCAGTAGAATGTTCAAAGTACGTTGCAGTTACTGTTGCGTAAAAACTTTAGTTCCATCACGAATGCACGTTAACGGTGTAGGGGAACATTAGTTTTAGCAAATACTTCAACTATAAAAAAAAAATAATACAATGTCTCACGCACCCTTTCAACTTACCTGCACTAATCCACTGATATTTTATTTGCAGCTGGACTGATAGTCAAAATTTAGCAAATATTACAAAGAATCTCTCAATTGTAAAAATCAACTCTCAAAGTTGTATTCTTATTAATTAAAACCCTTTCTATTAAAAGTTACCTCTATTAAAAATCTTTTGCTATTCATTTTGCCAGGACTGCTAAACGATTCCCTTTTATTAAATTTCAATTCTTTGGGATTCATTTTTTCCAACCCCGTTAATCGATCCCCTAGTAAATAAAAACTCTCACTCACCTTTATTAAAATCATCCAGCGCTCGTAATAAATCAGTTTAATCGGGGAAAAAAAAAAAAAAAATCATTCCCTCGCTAGCGTACCTCAACGTTAATTTCGGGAAAAAGTCTCATCGGATCCAAGGTCCACGTATTTTACTAGAAGAATGACACAGTAACTGTTCCACAGAAAAATTAATAAAATTTGGTTTAAATTATTCGTAGGACTTGTATATAAGATCTACCTTGCAATAGACGTTCAACAGGCTAAAAGTTTTCCAAGTCCGTTATCAGTGTATCGGAAATCGTACGTTTCCTGTAGACATCCTTCAGATCGTTTATTAGGGGGTAGCAACAGCACTTTCGCCACATCACACGATATGGTGCAATCCTTTATCAGCTGGAAGATCAAAAGGTCAAATGTCCAGCGCTTCACTGTGTCTGCATTTGACACTGATAAGTTTTAAAAATAGATATTTCCTAGAATCCACATTGCCTTCTCAGATTAGACTTTGAACCCTATGTCGCAACCGACCATATTTTAAGTCCTCTTCATAGAACCCCTGGTTGACTTATATTTTAAGTCCCTTTCTCGAATTTTCTTGTTTTTCCCCTGTTTAACCCATATTCCCTCCCCTCTTTAAACCAAATCAGTTTTTGCGCATTTAATCGGTGTCATCCAACGTCCATACTATTTTTAGTACGTCTCCTGTATTTAAAAAAAAAATATTGGCTTTCGTCGCCGTATTTGAACGCGCTACCTCAGTGCCGATAGCTGAAGTGTCATCGCCAGGGCGCGGATTTTTGCGGAGCTAAATCTCAACTCTGGCCCTGCTATCCGCTCGACAATATTTGCTACTGATAAAACGATTTCCTTCATTAAAAATAAAAACTAATTAAATAATGGGGTATCACTGGGAAAATACTGGGAAGAACCCAAACTGATTTCGTGCTAAAACATCTCCAGATTTCAGCTTACTTGAAAAACTATTGTTAGAAATGAACCAGTGACTTGAATCACTCAACTTCCATAAGAATACACAATTATGGTACAGTGTCGGGAAGAAATATGTTTCAACGAAATTCAATTGCATGTATTACGATCAGAAAAATAATTTAGTGGACAAAGTTTAAAATAGTTATTAAATGGTACCTTACAGTGCAAGTGCGCTTCAGGCGAAAAGCCTCCCCTTCGAACACTGCACCCCGTTTTTCCGAAGTAACTGTGTCACAAGTCTTCCTACATCATCCCTAAACAGAGAATCGGATTCAATGTGCAAGAAGATCAAGACCTCATTTGAAGGAGCACATAGTGGATACTGTACTCCATAGTGAAATGAACATTGGCCTCTTGCGGGACCTAGTTATATCCCTACTCCAAGAGAATTACTAATGAAAACGTGCTATTGTTAATGTATGTAATTCCGACAAAAAATGTTTTGTCTGTTTTAGCCACTTTGTATCCTGCAATAGGAAACACTGAACACTTTAACAACTATATACATTTAGAAGAAAACACATCAGGTCTAATTTTCCCTTTAACAATAAATCAAATATCTAAATTCGAAAAAATTAACATTTCTGTCTGGATACGAGAAAGAGATGTTCCCACTCTACATCACACCATTCAGATTTAAAGCGCACGCAAATCTCCTACTGTTATCAGACGATGAAAAGCAGCATTATTGTTCCATTAAGAATTTGTTTCTATGAAATTCAAAGGGAGAATGCTGTTTTCCATATTATAGGGAATGCAATTAATAATTCCTTGCAGAAGGTTGTCCTTTAGGTTATGAAATAATCTTATTAGAATGCTTAAAATTGAGATGACACACATTAGCTCCTCGGAGAAGCGCTAGCGGGTAGAAGACTATACCCGTGTAATGAAAATATTCATTCGACATAAAAAACCTACGCCAATATCGCGTACACTGACGTGCTCCTCTTAGCTGATGTGTTTGGTGGCAGATACTGACCTATGCTATGTTTACACAGCTCCTGCCTTCATACCTGAAGATGACAAATACTAGAGTTGATAACCTACAATGTATCTTTTTGGAAGGCATACGAGGAGGAATTTCGGCGATATGCAGACAACAAGCATTTAGAATGAAAAACTGATTGCAAGTTTGCTTTACTGTCATACAAACCTGAAAAGAGATGAAATGGGTAGTACTTTACCCATGATATACCATGTGACTAGGTCGTTAAATCAAATTACATGCATAAACGAAAATTAGAAAAACAACGAAATGCTTGGTAAATTCAATGAGAATCACTAAAATGTAAAGAGTGTTGGAATATCTGTAAATGCACACACATTTCATTGGATAGGTGAATATTTTCACAATTCTTTGGAAGTGGAAGGCACAATAACTGTAAAACATACTGTGACGAGAGAGAAAGTATAAAAATGTAGTGGGATGGTTGTAAAAAATTGCTTCAAAACAGAAAATTACAACGCAAATACTGAAAGATAGAAAAAAAAACGACTATTCGACGGTTATTCCAAACTGCTATCTCACGCTCTTTTCAGATTTCCTGGTTCTATAGTTCCCTGGTACGTAGCGCATAAGTGTGGGTGTAGATGGCTATTTTTCGTTGCAAACACAAGTTGTTTTCACTATTAGTTATTTTTCCTGCATGAGAATACACATTTCTATACTACATTGCGTACACACGGATGGACGAATATCACAAAATACTTTGCATATAGAAAACATCAGCAAAGAACCACAGAAGTTTGGAAATTTAAAATCTGAAAACTCAGTGTTTATAAGAAAACAACAATATTTTCAGTACTTCCATGAAAAGTTGAATCCCAGAATCGATCCGCTAGACCCGACTTTGCATTCTCTGACTTCAACCACTAATAAAACGTAATGTAAGCTCTCTCGTCAGTTATCCCAAGCCGCTATCTCTTTTCAGAGTTTCTGCCCCCCTCGGTACGTTTGAATAAGGGCATAAGTGTGGGTGAAAATGGCTATTTTTCGCTGCAAACACAAGTTTTTCGACAAAGATAGGGTGTTTCACTACAATCTAACACGGGATTTCATGTGTGTTTAGTTATTTTTCCTGCATGAGAATATTTCTAATCCTTCTCATAGACAGCAGGTTAGTTACTTCGGATCTAACAAAGCCAAGGTTTGAGATCCATAATAAGACATGAACGTTTGTGTTGTTTTCCTACCAAGATCCCGACATCCTCTCACCCCCTTCTACTAGGTCGTATGAAAAAATCCTGTAACTGTTACGACAATTAGCTGCGTGAAGGCGTATTTATTTTTAAAGCAAAGACACACTAATTTCGGACTCGCTAGCTAGAGAATGATATATTAACTTGCTAAAGTTTGATTTTAATGATCAGATAGTGTATACATCACCACTTTTTTAGTTCATACTAATATCTTCTAACTTTCAAAGGAAATATTGTCTCATTATAAGCGATTTCATACAAAGAGATGCGCACTCTATGCTTCACATTTAAATCTATAGAGATAACGATCACTGCCCATGGAACACATCTGTGAAAAACACGCTATGATAGGGTTTGAGGAAGATTTTTAGTCCATGGGGGTGCTGCACTGCAGGAAAGCACATTATCTTTGAGATCAGAACCTACATGAAAGTTATACTGTTTGGGTTTGAGAAAGATTCTTTAGTTCACGGGACACTGCATGAATAAGTGCATAAGTGTGGGTGAAGACGGCTATTTTTCGCTGCAAACACAAGTTTTCGACAAAGATAGGGTGTTTCACTACAGTCTAACACGGGATTTCATGTGTGTTTAGTTATTTTTCCTGCATGAGAATATTTCTAATCTATCTCATAGACAGCAGGTTAGTTACTTCGGATCTAACAAAGCCAAGGTCTGAGATCCATAGTAAGACATGAACGTTTGTGTTGTTTTCCTACCAAGGTCCCGACATCCTCTCACATGAAATATTACTGTACTAGGATCTAGAAAAATCACTATCCATTACATTAATTTTTTTATTACATTCATGTATTTCACCCCCATTTTCTTGTCAAGAGCTAAAATTATTTGATGAATGAACGACAAAATATCTTCAAATGCAGTGGACGCATGACAGAATAACTTCAAAATAAGTTCCAATAGCTGAAAAAACAACTGTAAAAATTAGATAAATACAGGGATAGGGAAAGACAGAATTGCTTTCAAATCATTAAAATACCTTAAATGTGTGGTTGAATCACCACCAAATATCTCCAGCACACTTTTAAAGGAAATATTTTCTCATTATAAGCGATTTCATACAAAGAGATACGCACTCTATGCTTCACATTTAAATCTATAGAGATAACGATCACTGCCCATGGAACACATCTGTGAAAAAACACACTACGATTGGGTTTGAGAAAGATTTTTAGCCCATGGGGGTGCTGCACTGCAAGAAGACACATTATCTTTGATATCAGAACGTACGTGAAAGTTATACTGTTTGGGTTTGAGAAAGATTCTTTAGTTCACAGGGCACCGCATTACACTAAAGCACACTGTCTTGTACGTATGTCTATCTGTATGTTTGTTTCTCTCTCTCTCTGTGTGTGTGTGTGTGTGTTTGTGTCTATGTGTAAATATGTATGTTACTACGAAATGTGTGTACGTGTAGATGTGTGCATATATGTCAAGATGTAACTGTGTCTGCATGTTTGTTTCTCTCTAGGTGTGTGTGTGTGTTTCAGTGAATCGTGTATGTGTGCGTATGTGAGTGTGTGTATGTTCATGTATGTTAATATGTTTCTTTATATGTATATGTTTTCGTGCGTATGTGTTAAGATGTCTGTGTGCACATAGTCGTTTCTCTGTATGTGTATACGTCTTCATGTTTGTCTCTCTCTGTGGGTGTGTTAAAGTGTCTGTATGTGTTTCATCTTTATGTGCATATGTTATCGTATGTGTGTGTGTGTGTGTTCACATGCACGAATAAACATATTGTCTTACGGACACTTGCTTGCTACAGAACAAGCTAACAATTTAAAACGAGACTTGTGGTTATGCAAAATATTTCATGTGTGCGTATGTGAGTGTGTGTATGTTCATGTATGTTAATATGTTTCTTTATATGTATATGTTTTCGTGTGTATGTGTTAAGATGTCTGTGTACCCATAGTCGTTTCTCTGTATGTGTATACGTCTTCATGTTTGTCTCTCTGTGTGTGTGTGTGTGTTAAAGTGTCTGTATGTGTTTCATCTTTATGTGCATATGTTATCGTATGTGTGTGTGTGTTTGTTCACATGCAAGAATAAACATATTGTCTTACGGACACTTGCTTGCTACAGAAGAAGCTAACAATTTAAAACGAGAGTTGTGGCTATGCAAAATGTTTCATCACAGATCTTAACTTGAATACTCATATTTCAGGAGATGTAAGGATTTTTCTTCAGCACGTTCGAATATTTTTTGAACACGACTGTCTTATGTTACGTTTCCTGTCAGATGTCTCGTAACGAGCAAAGCGTGTGTGTGTGTTCTGCTAATACAGAAGAGGACATTCAACCGAGAATATTTCAAACTTAGAATAATACGACATCCTGAAGTTTGAAATATTCTCGGTTGAAAATTCTCTTCTGTATTAGCAGAACACACACACACGCTTTGCTCGTTACGAGACATCTGACAGGAAACGTAACATAAGACAGTCGTGTTCAAAAAATATTCGAACGTGCTGAAGAAAAATCCTTACATCTCCTGAAATATGAGTATTCAAGTTAAGATCTGTGATGAAACATTTTGCATAGCCACAACTCTCGTTTTAAATTGTTAGCTTCTTCTGTAGCAAGCAAGTGTCCGTAAGACAATATGTTTATTCTTGCATGTGAACAAACACACACACACATACGATAACATATGCACATAAAGATGAAACACATACAGACACTTTAACACACACACACACACAGAGAGACAAACATGAAGACGTATACACATACAGAGAAACGACTATGGGTACACAGACATCTTAACACATACACACGAAAACATATACATATAAAGAAACATATTAACATACATGAACATACACACACTCACATACGCACACATGAAATATTTTGCATAACCACAAGTCTCGTTTTAAATTGTTAGCTTGTTCTGTAGCAAGCAAGTGTCCGTAAGACAATATGTTTATTCGTGCATGTGAACACACACACACACATACGATAACATATGCACATAAAGATGAAACACATACAGACACTTTAACACACTCACACACCCACAGAGAGAGACAAACATGAAGACGTATACACATACAGAGAAACGACTATGTGCACACAGACATCTTAACACATACGCACGAAAACATATACATATAAAGAAACATATTAACATACATGAACATACACACACTCACATACGCACACATACACGATTCACTGAAACACACACACACACCTAGAGAGAAACAAACATGCAGACACAGTTACATCTTGACATATATGCACACATCTACACGTACACACATTTCGTAGTAACATACATATTTACACATAGACACAAACACACATACACACACACAGAGAGAGAGAGAAACAAACATACAGATAGACATACGTACAAGACAGTGTGCTTTAGTGTAATGCGGTGCCCTGTGAACTAAAGAATCTTTCTCAAACCCAAACAGTATAACTTTCACGTACGTTCTGATATCAAAGATAATGTGTCTTCTTGCAGTGCAGCACCCCCATGGGCTAAAAATCTTTCTCAAACCCAATCGTAGTGTGTTTTTTCACAGATGTGTTCCATGGGCAGTGATCGTTATCTCTATAGATTTAAATGTGAAGCATAGAGTGCGTATCTCTTTGTATGAAATCGCTTATAATGAGGAAATATTTCCTTTAAAAGTGTGCTGGAGATATTTGGTGGTGATTCAACCACACATTTAAGGTATTTTAATGATTTGAAAGCAATTCTGTCTTTCCCTATCCCTGTATATATCTAATTTTTACAGTTGTTTTTTCAGCTATTGGAACTTATTTTGAAGTTATTCTGTCATGCGTCCACTGCATTTGAAGATATTTTGTCGTTCATTCATCAAATAATTTTAGCTCTTGACAAGAAAATGGGGGTGAAATACATGAATGTAATAAAAAAATTAATGTAATGGATAGTGATTTTTCTAGATCCTAGTACAGTAATATTTCATGTGAGAGGATGTCGGGACCTTGGTAGGAAAACAACACAAACGTTCATGTCTTACTATGGATCTCAGACCTTGGCTTTGTTAGATCCGAAGTAACTAACCTGCTGTCTATGAGATAGATTAGAAATATTCTCATGCAGGAAAAATAACTAAACACACATGAAATCCCGTGTTAGACTGTAGTGAAACACCCTATCTTTGTCGAAAACTTGTGTTTGCAGCGAAAAATAGCCGTCTTCACCCACACTTATGCACTTATTCATGCAGTGTCCCGTGAACTAAAGAATCTTTCTCAAACCCAAACAGTATAACTTTCATGTAGGTTCTGATCTCAAAGATAATGTGCTTTCCTGCAGTGCAGCACCCCCATGGACTAAAAATCTTCCTCAAACCCTATCATAGCGTGTTTTTTACAGATGTGTTCCATGGGCAGTGATCGTTATCTCTATAGATTTAAATGTGAAGCATAGAGTGCGCATCTCTTTGTATGAAATCGCTTATAATGAGACAATATTTCCTTTGAAAGTTAGAAGATATTAGTATGAACTAAAAAAGTGGTGATGTATACACTATCTGATCATTAAAATCAAACTTTAGCAAGTTAATATATCATTCTCTAGCTAGCGAGTCCGAAATTAGTGTGTCTTTGCTTTAAAAATAAATACGCCTTCACGCAGCTAATTGTCGTAACAGTTACAGGATTTTTTCATACGACCTAGTAGAAGGGGGTGAGAGGATGTCGGGATCTTGGTAGGAAAACAACACAAACGTTCATGTCTTATTATGGATCTCAAACCTTGGCTTTGTTAGATCCGAAGTAACTAACCTGCTGTCTATGAGAAGGATTAGAAATATTCTCATGCAGGAAAAATAACTAAACACACATGAAATCCCGTGTTAGATTGTAGTGAAACACCCTATCTTTGTCGAAAAACTTGTGTTTGCAGCGAAAAATAGCCATTTTCACCCACACTTATGCCCTTATTCAAACGTACCGAGGGGGGCAGAAACTCTGAAAAGAGATAGCGGCTTGGGATAACTGACGAGAGAGCTTACATTACGTTTTATTAGTGGTTGAAGTCAGAGAATGCAAAGTCGGGTCTAGCGGATCGATTCTGGGATTCAACTTTTCATGGAAGTACTGAAAATATTGTTGTTTTCTTATAAACACTGAGTTTTCAGATTTTAAATTTCCAAACTTCTGTGGTTCTTTGCTGATGTTTTCTATATGCAAAGTATTTTGTGATATTCGTCCATCCGTGTGTACGCAATGTAGTATAGAAATGTGTATTCTCATGCAGGAAAAATAACTAATAGTGAAAACAACTTGTGTTTGCAACGAAAAATAGCCATCTACACCCACACTTATGCGCTACGTACCAGGGAACTATAGAACCAGGAAATCTGAAAAGAGCGTGAGATAGCAGTTTGGAATAACCGTCGAATAGTCGTTTTTTTTTCTATCTTTCAGTATTTGCGTTGTAATTTTCTGTTTTGAAGCAATTTTTTACAACCATCCCACTACATTTTTATACTTTCTCTCTCGTCACAGTATGTTTTACAGTTATTGTGCCTTCCACTTCCAAAGAATTGTGAAAATATTCACCTATCCAATGAAATGTGTGTGCATTTACAGATATTCCAACACTCTTTACATTTTAGTGATTCTCATTGAATTTACCAAGCATTTCGTTGTTTTTCTAATTTTCGTTTATGCATGTAATTTGATTTAACGACCTAGTCACATGGTATATCATGGGTAAAGTACTACCCATTTCATCTCTTTTCAGGTTTGTATGACAGTAAAGCAAACTTGCAATCAGTTTTTCATTCTAAATGCTTGTTGTCTGCATATCGCCGAAATTCCTCCTCGTATGCCTTCCAAAAAGATACATTGTAGGTTATCAACTCTAGTATTTGTCATCTTCAGGTATGAAGGCAGGAGCTGTGTAAACATAGCATAGGTCAGTATCTGCCACCAAACACATCAGCTAAGAGGAGCACGTCAGTGTACGCGATATTGGCGTAGGTTTTTTATGTCGAATGAATATTTTCATTACACGGGTATAGTCTTCTACCCGCTAGCGCTTCTCCGAGGAGCTAATGTGTGTCATCTCAATTTTAAGCATTCTAATAAGATTATTTCATAACCTAAAGGACAACCTTCTGCAAGGAATTATTAATTGCATTCCCTATAATATGGAAAACAGCATTCTCCCTTTGAATTTCATAGAAACAAATTCTTAATGGAACAATAATGCTGCTTTTCATCGTCTGATAACAGTAGGAGATTTGCGTGCGCTTTAAATCTGAATGGTGTGATGTAGAGTGGGAACATCTCTTTCTCGTATCCAGACAGAAATGTTAATTTTTTCGAATTTAGATATTTGATTTATTGTTAAAGGGAAAATTAGACCTGATGTGTTTTCTTCTAAATGTATATAGTTGTTAAAGTGTTCAGTGTTTCCTATTGCAGGATACAAAGTGGCTAAAACAGACAAAACATTTTTTGTCGGAATTACATACATTAACAATAGCACGTTTTCATTAGTAATTCTCTTGGAGTAGGGATATAACTAGGTCCCGCAAGAGGCCAATGTTCATTTCACTATGGAGTACAGTATCCACTATGTGCTCCTTCAAATGAGGTCTTGATCTTCTTGCACATTGAATCCGATTCTCTGTTTAGGGATGATGTAGGAAGACTTGTGACACAGTTACTTCGGAAAAACGGGGTGCAGTGTTCGAAGGGGAGGCTTTTCGCCTGAAGCGCACTTGCACTGTAAGGTACCATTTAATAACTATTTTAAACTTTGTCCACTAAATTATTTTTCTGATCGTAATACATGCAATTGAATTTCGTTGAAACATATTTCTTCCCGACACTGTACCATAATTGTGTATTCTTATGGAAGTTGAGTGATTCAAGTCACTGGTTCATTTCTAACAATAGTTTTTCAAGTAAGCTGAAATCTGGAGATGTTTTAGCACGAAATCAGTTTGGGTTCTTCCCAGTATTTTCCCAGTGATACCCCATTATTTAATTAGTTTTTATTTTTAATGAAGGAAATCGTTTTATCAGTAGCAAATATTGTCGAGCGGATAGCAGGGCCAGAGTTGAGATTTAGCTCCGCAAAAATCCGCGCCCTGGCGATGACACTTCAGCTATCGGCACTGAGGTAGCGCGTTCAAATACGGCGACGAAAGCCAATATTTTTTTTTTAAATACAGGAGACGTACTAAAAATAGTATGGACGTTGGATGACACCGATTAAATGCGCAAAAACTGATTTGGTTTAAAGAGGGGAGGGAATATGGGTTAAACAGGGGAAAAACAAGAAAATTCGAGAAAGGGACTTAAAATATAAGTCAACCAGGGGTTCTATGAAGAGGACTTAAAATATGGTCGGTTGCGACATAGGGTTCAAAGTCTAATCTGAGAAGGCAATGTGGATTCTAGGAAATATCTATTTTTAAAACTTATCAGTGTCAAATGCAGACACAGTGAAGCGCTGGACATTTGACCTTTTGATCTTCCAGCTGATAAAGGATTGCACCATATCGTGTGATGTGGCGAAAGTGCTGTTGCTACCCCCTAATAAACGATCTGAAGGATGTCTACAGGAAACGTACGATTTCCGATACACTGATAACGGACTTGGAAAACTTTTAGCCTGTTGAACGTCTATTGCAAGGTAGATCTTATATACAAGTCCTACGAATAATTTAAACCAAATTTTATTAATTTTTCTGTGGAACAGTTACTGTGTCATTCTTCTAGTAAAATACGTGGACCTTGGATCCGATGAGACTTTTTCCCGAAATTAACGTTGAGGTACGCTAGCGAGGGAATGATTTTTTTTTTTTTTTTCCCCGATTAAACTGATTTATTACGAGCGCTGGATGATTTTAATAAAGGTGAGTGAGAGTTTTTATTTACTAGGGGATCGATTAACGGGGTTGGAAAAAATGAATCCCAAAGAATTGAAATTTAATAAAAGGGAATCGTTTAGCAGTCCTGGCAAAATGAATAGCAAAAGATTTTTAATAGAGGTAACTTTTAATAGAAAGGGTTTTAATTAATAAGAATACAACTTTGAGAGTTGATTTTTACAATTGAGAGATTCTTTGTAATATTTGCTAAATTTTGACTATCAGTCCAGCTGCAAATAAAATATCAGTGGATTAGTGCAGGTAAGTTGAAAGGGTGCGTGAGACATTGTATTATTTTTTTTTTATAGTTGAAGTATTTGCTAAAACTAATGTTCCCCTACACCGTTAACGTGCATTCGTGATGGAACTAAAGTTTTTACGCAACAGTAACTGCAACGTACTTTGAACATTCTACTGCGTACAAAAAAAAAAAGTTATTTTTTTACCCGATTTCAACAGCGTGATGCTGCATACGTTCGCACGCAAACGATGTTAAAGACGGTTTTTTAGCCGACTTTTCTTCAGTGTAGCATTACTACGTGGAAACACAGATATCTGACGGGACCAACCCGATGGAGACTAATTTTAATAAGCCCAGCACTTGGAGGTTTAGGACGCGTCATTTCAAAAGGGTTTGTCTACATTGGGTACATTGAAACGCCCTTGTATCGTAAAGGATAGAATTGGGAGAACCGTCTCGGGACTTGGAAAAATATCGAGTCCGAAAACCACGATAAAGAGTGCTAGTGGGTTTTCACGATGTAGGGTAGTGCTCCTGACACGGAAGCAGCACAGATCCAAGATTCATTCGTTAATAAAACCCTTGTGATTCCCCGTTTGGAATAATTTCACAGGACTTAACCATCCGTCAGTGAAACGTAGTCCAGGGTGAGGATCCGAACACTGAGTCTTTTAGGTCGGCCCTACTACCCCTCAATATTTTTCATCATGACGAGTATAATCAGTTTTTATTAATTTTTAACCCATCGGCATTTTCTGCGGGCCAGTCTTTTAAAAATAGTTACTGTGGATAGTCCTAGTAAGCGACAGCCAACAGTCACGGAGTTAAAAGAAATAAGTGTTACTGAAACGGACTTAAAATACGTGAGTTATAAAAAATACATATGTTAATGTGAAAGGACTATCGGGTTCATTATAAGAAATACGTAGAAAAAACTAGTTATAAAGAATACGAAGGTTGTAAAAAACGTATTAGGTTAATATTTGAAATGTCTGATCCGTTCGACACCTTTCTAGGCCACATTAAGTACAAACCATAGTCGAGTGCGTCCGGCTATCGAGCCCAAGATAGTCGGTTCGAATCTCACTGCAGGTGGAGGATTTTTTTTTTTGGATGAAACCCATCTACAGAAAACTTTTTTTATTACGACCGTGGAGTGATTTTTTAATAAAGGTGAGAGAATTTTTGATGAGTGTTTAATTATAAGGAATAAATACAGAGAATATACAACATGTTTAGAGAACTTGTAAAAGGACGTGAGTTTGTGAAGTTTTAATAGAGGTAACTTTTAATAGAAGGGATGTGTGGTTTTGGTGAGTGTTTAATTAATAAGAATACAACTTTGAGAGCTGATTTTCTGTTAAAGAAAGTTTTATTTAGATAGCTGCATTAGGCATTCTGACCGTTGTCATTCAGAAAGAGTTGAGTGGTCTTGTAAAATTTCAGATGAATACCTAGAGAGTTTTTAAATACAGGAGATGTACTAAAATACGTATTGGACACCACCGATTAGTTTTTTAAGGGGAGGGAGGTTTAATAAGAATACAACTTTGGGAGTTGATTTTACAATTGAGACTTGTATCATCCTTTTCTGTGCAATTATTCTGAGGCGTGCATCAGCCGGTCCGAGGGAAGGAGGGGCCTTAAAATATAGGTAGAGCTTAAAATATTGGTCAACCAGGGGGTCTATGAAGAGGGCTTAAAATATGTGTAGGGGTCTAATCAAGAAAATCGAGACTATTCGAGAAGGGGAGCTTAAAATATAGCTCAACCAGGGGGTTTGCAAAATCGAGGTTTTAAAATAAAAGGCGAGTCTGAAATAAAGAAAAATCGAGACTATTCGAGAAGGGGGGTTAAAATATAGGTAGGGCTTAAAATATAGGTCAACCAGGGGGTTTGCAAAATCGAGGGTTTAAAATATAGGTGAGTCTGAAATAAAGAAAAATCGAGACTATTCGAGAAGGGGAGCTTAAAATTAGAGTTAAAAACTAGATAGCACAAGGGGTTAAAAGGGGGAGGAATTTTTAATTATGAATTATTAATAAGGAGCGCCACGACAGTTGCTACGCCAGGTCAATTTCCTGTTGATTGCAACATAGGGGTCAAAGTTCAGAAGGCAGCGTGGCCCAGCACAGGTCAATTTCCGGTCGATTGCGACATAGGGGGTCCAAGTCAAGAAGGCAACGTGGACGATTGCGACATAGGGGGGGAAAGCACTGTGCAAAGGGGGATTCCTATGGTGTGATGAAACTACTGACGGAATTATTTGAGTGATAAGGCACTTGAGCTTATTTCGGAAAGAAACAACTGCAGGAATGTCCTTAATCAATACCCTACTAGTCCTAATAGAATGCATTACAGAGAACTTAATAAACGTGTAAAGGATCTGTCAGCTGCTTGATAAGAATCTTTGGCTTGATGGCCTTGCTGACAAAGCTGAGGAAGCAGTTAGACAGCACAACAGCAGAGAGCTGTACAGAGAGTTAATGTTTTGTGTGGTAGAAAACGGACAGGCATACAAGGATTGAAGGATAAACATGGTAAGGTTATAGAAGGGGAGGATTCTGTCATGGCTAGGTGGTCTGAGCATTTCAGTGATGTTCTAAACAATGTGGTTAGTTCTACTCCCATTGTTTGCAATGATGAAAGATGCATTGGTGGCTTTAATGTTGGCCCTATAACACAATCTGAAGTTATTTTGGCTATTTCTAAACTTAAACTTCATAAATCCCCAGTGGTAGACGAAATTACTACAGAAATGCTTAGAGCTGGGAATGTTTCGGTTATCACTTGGATGACTGAAATTTTGAATATCTTTTATGATAAAAGGCATGGTTCCTAAAGATTTTACCAGAGCTATTATTATCCCTATTTTCAAAAAAGGTGATCGCAGTTCTTGTGATAACTATAGGGGTATCAGCCTACTCTCTGTTCCAGGTAAAGTTCTTTCCATGATTGTGCTTAATAGAATTAAGAATCTGGTTGACAGGCAATTGCGTGATGAGCAATGTGGATTCAGAAGTGGTAGGGGATGTGTAGATCAGATATTTTCACTTAGGCAGATTCTTGAGAAATGTTTAGAGTTTCAGAAACCTTTGGTTGCTAGCTTTGTTGATTTCAAAAAGGCTTTCGACTCTGTTGATCGTCATAATTTGTGAGATCATATGGTATACCAGACAAGTTAGTTAACATAATGAAAGCTCTTTGTAATAACACTGAGTCGTGTGTGAGAGTTGGTAAGTCTTGTAGCAATTGGTTTAGCATTACTTCTGGTGTTCGACAAGGGTGCATTTTGTCTCCTTTTCTCTTTAGCTTGGTTATTGATTACGTTATGCGAAATTCATTGCAAGGGAAAGATTTTGGCCTTAAATGGGCTGGAGATACGAAAATTTCTGATTTAGATTATGTTGATGATTTAGCCCTTTTGGCAAATGATGTTGATGAGATGAACTCTTTCATTCGAGCTGTTGATGAGACTGGTAGTAGAGTAGGTTTGGTTATAAACAGAGAGAAAACTAAAGTGATGAAAATTGGTCAGGCAAGCTGTGATTCAGTTAATCTGAATGGTTGCAGTCTTGAGCAGGTGTCACAGTTTAATTATCTTGGGAGCTATGTAACAGATAATGGTGATGTGCGGCATGAGATTAACAGACGAATAGGGATTGCTGCCGGGACTTTTAAGAATCTATGGTGATTGTGGAGAAATAGGCGTATACACCTAAAAACTAAAATTAGACTGTATAATAATTTGGTTCTTTCTAGGGTTAGTTATGGTAGTGAAACTTGGACGCTGTGTAAACAAGATAACAGGAAACTAGATGCTTTTGATTCTAAATGCTTACGTAGTATCTTGGGCCTTAGCTGGTTTAACTTTGAAACTAATTATGAGGTTAGGCAAAGGAGTCTGCAACCTCCTTTAAGCAGCATATTGTGCTCCGCTGGTTTGGCCACGTTGCCCGTATGGATAATTATAGATTGGCGAATAGGGTTATGAACAGTGTGCCTAGAGGCCTCAGAAAGAGGAGGAACCTAGGATGTGGTGGGCAGACAATGTCAAACAGGACCTTGTTAGAATTGGTGTGCAGTGGCCAGATGCAGTAGATGTAGCTCAGGACAGAATTTCTTGGAGAACTAAATTGCACGGTCTGGTTGGACCTCCGTAGCCCATGGCTGCTTGATGATGATGATGATGATGATGATGATGATGATGATGATGATGATGATGATGATGATGATGATGATGATGATGATGATGATGACAACTTTTTATATCTTTCATAATTGTGTAAAACTCATCAGTACACAATTCAATATTGTAAGCATGAGATCTATATATTAAAATTACTATCGCACAATTTTATACATTCAGCTCTGTATTCATATCAGAATGTACAAAGTTTGATAAACTATTGCTACATATACAATTACACCTCCAGATCTATTGTAAGATCTACAACAAAATAAACTTATATACCTGGAATATTATATAGGGTAACCTAAACTCAGATCTCGGTAACATAATCGATTCAAAACGATATTTTTAAGAGAGTTCAAAAGTACTAAAGGGTTGGGTTGTTTTACCTCTGAGCGGCACTTTTTTGCACACCATGGGCTAAATGGTCAGGTCATATGGACCCCGAAGGCTCAAAGAAGGTTGGGGGAAGGGACCCACTGCAACAACTGTTGGGAGACAGATGGTAGCCTCCCGTCAAGGCCATCCAGCGTGTTCTTTAACGTGCACAGGGTATGGCTCTCCCGCACACGGGGCCACGGCTTAACGTCCCATCCGACGGACGGTGGCCTTTCCAAGCCCATCGGTGTCCCCTACTGACCGTGGGCAGGGCGGGGAATTTTGCGGAGATAAATCTCAACGCTGACCCAGCTGGGACTCGAACCTGGGAGCTACAGATTACGAGCCTGGCGCGCTACCGACTAAGCCACCCCCGCCCCAAAGTACTAAAGGTTCATCAAAATTTTGTCTAAGACTTCGTACGTAATAATGTAGAATTAAAAAATGTGTTTCATCCGCTTCTACATAATTTTTCAGATCAAAGATATCCTTTAATATCACAGTTGATTTTATTTCAGTTTCCTCTTCAATTAAGTCTTAATTTTCTCTAAATCTTCCTCACTTCGAATTATATATATCCTAGCATTAGTATCTTTTCTTAGAAACATTTTACTGCCCTTGATCCATGCAAACTGTAATCCATTATTTATTTCAAACTACTTTGTCAAGTAAAAAAGTTGCTTAGTGATTTTGGGTAAAATGCTCATTTAAGTATATTTTCTTATCTCCAAATCTGACATTGATATATCTGGCTAAAAAAATATTTATATTCTTTAGCTTTCTTTAACTCTTTCAGGACCTTATGGTCCTGAAAGGGTCCTGATCATCATTCATAACATACATAAGGTCCTGATCATCATCATCAAGCAGCCATGGGCTACGAAGGTCCAACCAGACCGTGCAATTTAGTTCTCCAAGAAATTCTGTCCTGAGCTACATCTCTTCTAAGAGTAAATATTAGTATGTAACTGTTTATTTTAGTTTGTTTAGACGTAAAATAAATAAAAATCATAAGAAAAATACATAACAATGTGTAGTTTTTTTGGATTTTTATGGGAAATATTTTTCCCAATGGACTATAAAGGTAACACAAATTACAGTTAGGCTTATTATGCAATGTCTTTTATTTATTGGTTTATCATAACAAAATGTTAACTAAAATAATACAAAATTATGAAATAAAATTATTATACAAAATGATGTGCTAATTATGATATTCTGCGAAGCAATTTCTTTTGGTAGTGAGGCAAAGATGGACATTGCACATAGTACATATATTATGCGTCCTGACAGTTCTTTTTTTTTTCTAAACGTTCCCGTTTACGTAATTGCGTTCGGCATATGTTCTATTTTGACATTCTGTATAAAAAAAATGCAGATAAGGTTATAATTAAATACGACAATCACCAATTTTAAAATGGGAAAAATGTTTCCCTTGGTCGTGAAAGGGTTAACCACAAACCTTCTGTAGGTAAAATCTTTGAATCTCACTATAATAGCTCTAGAATTGTTTTTATTAATTGTAGGCACTCGATGTGCAACTATGGCACTATCCACGTCAGAGATATCTAATTTTCTAGAAATATTTTTTTCAAGCTATCGGTATTTTCTCTTTAGGATCTTCTGGTATCCCTACAATTTCTACACTGCTTACTCTAGATCTTAATTCTAATTCGTTTGAATTTACACTTATTTCTTTTAATTCTCTTCTAAACGTATATCCTATCTAAATGTAATGAAATCATCAGACTGCACTAAATAGATCCTGCATTTTACGGAAGAGGTAAAGGGTCACATAATTTCATCTGCAATTCTAGGGAATGTCATAATTTAATCTACGACTCTAGGAAATCCCATATTTTCATCTACGATTCTAGGGAGTCGCATAATTTTATCCGCTATTCTAGGGAGGGTCGCCTAATTTTATCTGCTATTCTAGGAGGGGTTGCATAATTTTATCTACGATTCTAAGGGAGTCACATAATTTTATCTACGATTCTAGGGGATGCAGGATCAAAAAGTCCAAGAACCACTGCTTTAATTCAGGGGTCGACAATGTTGTGTTAACGCGGGCCACGTTACAACTGCAAATTTTGTAAGCTGACCGACTTTAAGGTTTAAGAGTGGGTACAAAATAATCGCTTGTTTTTTATATGTCGACTTATTATTGAAACAATATATATATATGTGCATATCTTTATGATTATTTATATCGCAAATTAAAATAACCTAAAAGCTCTACTTCGCTTGTCCTGGTTTCTCATACAAACTCTTACACAAGGGTTGGGTTGTTTTACCTCTGAGCGGCACTTTTTTGCACACCATGGGCTAAATGGCCAGGTCACATGGACCCGAAGGCTCAGAGAAGGTTGAGGGAGGGGACCCACTGGAACAGCTGTTGGGAGACAGATGGTACCTCCCGTCAAGGCCATCCAGCGTGTTCTTTAACGTGCACAGGGTATGGCTCTCCCGTACACGGGGCCACGGCTTAACGTCCCATCCGACGGACGGCGGCCTTTCCAAGCCCATCGGTGTCCCCTACTGACCGTGGGCAGGGCGGGGAATTTTGCGGAGATAAATCTCAACGCTGACCCAGCTGGGACTCGAACCTGGGAACTACAGATTACGAGCCTGGCGCGCTACCGACTGAGCCACCCCGCCCCTCTTACACAAGGGCATGCGCAATTAGTTTAGTAGGTAGGTACGCTAATCACTAGACGAGGTTTGGACTAATGATATATATGCATAAATAAAACGAACATTTTATGTAAAAATATTAATGAGAGCTTGATTTTTCTTTGAAAAATATTTCTTGCCATTTTAATTTAAAAGTCAGCACTACACTTATGATCCAAATTTGCTTGTGTAAAATTCATTAAAGAAAATGTTTGTTCACAAATATAGTCCTATCTTTACGTAGTCCTATGCTGCAGCGGCAGTAATGAGCAGCGCTATCGCCCAATTATTGTGCCGAGCTTACGACCATAGTCAATGAATCTTCGCATAATGAAGTCAGTCACATGACCAACGAGTTCATGCGGCGGCGTAACGTAATAAAATACAATGTTTCAAAATATCATCGTTATGCCCTGCCTGAAACATAACAGCATTCGACTGTTGGAAAATATAATTACATTGTTAATTAAAATTTGATTTATTAATACTGCTGGCGGGTCAGTTTTATGTTATAAGCCCAAATGATCCGCGGACCATTTTAAAAAGTAAAGACGACCGTATGTTGCCGACTCCTGCTTTAATGCATCACTTTCAGTACGAATGGGTTTATGTGGTTTAACCCTTTCACGACTAAGGGAAACATTTTTTCCATTTTAAAATTGGTGATTGTCGTATTTAATTATAACCTTATCTGCATTTTTTATACAGAATGTCAAAATGGAACGTATGCCGAACGCAATTACGTAAACGGGAACGTTTAGAAAACAAAAACAGAACTGTCAGGACGCATAATATATGTACTATGTGCAATGTCCATCTTTGCCTCACTACCAAAAGAAATTGCTTCGCAGAATATCATAATTAGCACATCATTTTGTATAGTAATTTTATTTCATAATTTTGTATTATTTTAGTTAACATTTTGTTATAATAAACCAATAAATAAAAGACATTGCATAATAAGCCTAACTATAATTTGTGTTACCTTTATAATCCATTGGGAAAAATATTTCCCATAAAATTCCAAAAAAACTACACATTGTTATGTATTTTTCTTATGATTTTTATTTATTTTACGTCTAAACAAACTAAAATAAACAGTTACATACTAATATTTACTCTTAGAAACCTTATGGTCCTGAAAGGGTTAATATAACGTTCGAAGCGTTATTACAAGGTAATTTTCAGTTGATTTTATTCCAGATTTGTCGGATCTGCAGGAGCAAAACTTTTTAATGTTTTGTTTCAGAAAAGTTTTTTAAAAATTGGAGTACATGATATCTTCTGATTGCCTCCAGTTTAAGATTATTAGACTTCAGGATTTCGTTATTTTCCTTAAAAAAAATGATGCAGAAATTTGTTGCATTCAGTGAATCAAATTATATTATCCATGTGAAATAATCTTGGCAAATATTAAAGTTTTTAAATGGGCCATTTGACATTTAAGTGATATTTTTCGCTCTAACGTAAAAGAGAAAAATCATTAAAAAAAAACTTGAAAAGGAAGCTTATAAATGCAACATTTCAAGTAGACATTTCTGCAGATTAAGATATTCTTCACGGTTAGCGTTCTTGGTTACTGATCAAAGGTATCTGGGTTCGAGCCCCGAAAAAGGCATGGATGAATGCGTTTTCTTTCCTGCCGAGGTCTCGCCTTCCTCACAGACCGTCTATTGCAAGCAGCTGCTTCAGAGGGTATTTATTTATTTATTTATTTTGAATTGCAAAAAAACATTTTTAAGTTAATATAAAACATTATTTAAAAAAAAAAGAAAACTTTTCCCACCAATAATAACAATGAAACTAAGACAAAAAACACTATGTTCTACTGAGTCGAATATACTCAACTCTCTCGAACCTTAAGGTACAACTCATTGACTCCCAGGTTGGGTTGGGTTGTTTTACCTCTGAGCGGCACCTTTTTGCACACCATGGGCTAAATGGCCAGGTCACATTGACCCCGAAGGCTCAGAGAAGGTTGGGGGAGGGGACCCAGGGAGGGGACCAGGTTGGGGGAGGAACAGTTATTGGGAGACAGCTCCAATTGTAGACTCCCGTCAAGGCCATCCAGCGTGTTCTTTAACGTGCACAGGGTATGGCTCGCCCGCACACGGGGCCACGGCTTAACGTCCCATCCGACGGACGGCGGCCTTTCCAAGCCCATCGGTGTCCCCTACTGACCGTGGGCAGGGCGGGGCCTTTAAAAACTAGTGAATCTGAAACTCCGTTGAAATATAAATATTTATAAATATATAGACTCAGAGAACATTTTAGTAGGTACAGTTCCAAGTTATGTCAATTGTAACTGAGATACACATCTCAGTAACACATTAAATAAGATAAAAATTAAAATATAAAAATAAATAACTCCTCAAGCAGCTACTTGCCACAAAGGTCTGACAGGAGCCTGTCAGTTTAATTCGCCATAGTAGAGGGATCTGTGAGGATGGCGGATCCTCAGCAGATTAAATAAGATGTTGATGAAAAGATGTGACTGAAGATAATATAAATAACTAAATCAAATCTATTTCATTCTCGATTTCCAACAATATCCGTTTGGTATTTAAAGAGTTATAGAACTTTTTACCTAACACCTAGCAATTAACACCTAGCAAGTTAGCTAGTTCTGAAAGAAAAAAAGTCATCCAAAATTGGCGAAAATTATCATAATTTTTATGCGAACTGCTAAAACTACTCTTACACTTTTTAGTAAAGTTTAACATAATTGTTGTTTTCGTTCTAACTTGTTTTGATTAACTTTACAAAGCAATTGTTTTGCTGCTGTTAATTAATCTAATTGTCGTAACTCTCCAAAATGAAATATAAATTACCCTTCAATAAGCTGCTTGCCACTGAAGTTGTTGTTGTGTGGGTTGTTTTACCCGGCACTTTTTTGTACACCATGGGCTAAATGGCCAGGTCACATGGACCCCGAAGGCTCAGAAAAGGTTGGGGGAGGGGACCCACTGGAACAGCTGTTGGGAGACAGATGGTAGCCTCCCGTCAAGGCCATCCAGTGTGTTCTTTAACGTGCACAGTGTATAGCTCTCCCGTACACGGGGCCACGGCTTAACGTCCCATCCGATGGACGGCAGTATTTCCAAGCCCATCGGTGTCCCCTACTGACCGTGGGCAGGGCGGGGAATTTTTGCGGAGATAAATCTCAACGCTGACCAAGCTGGTACTCGAACCTGGGAACTACAGATTACGAGCCTGGCGTGCACCGACTGAGCCACCCCCGCCCCACCCCTGAAGTAGAACAAGATGTCTGTCAGTATAATACGCCACAGAAAAGATCTGTCAAGAAGGCGAGATCTAAGCAGAAAGGCATATCTTATCCAGCGATCGAAGCCGGGTTTCTTTGATCAAAACCCAAGCACGCTAATCACTTGGCCACAAGTACGGTTGACTCTCTAACTATCAAATGAATACTTGAATATCGAGATTGAAATATCTGATTGAGATCATTAAATTATCTTCAGTCACATTTTTCCATAAGAGTCTTATTCAAGAAGTTTCTGAGTTCGGTATCTGAGATACTATTGATATAACATGGAACTGTACCTAATAAAGTGGGCCCTGAGTATATATAGAGTGAATTGTGGCTGAGAGAGTGAATATAACGCTAATAGTTGGACACCAAGAAAGAGTTCGGGTCGCGGATTTCGAGAGATGCATTTTAATTCCAAAGGAACTTTAGATCTAATGTGCTTTTCGTGATTTTAGATCCAAAGTGCCTTTCAAGGCCAAATAAAGGTCAAATTTCGATCTAATCATGTGTGCTAGAAACGTGAAAACAGGTACTTAGGGGTTGATTCGGTTCTCAGATATTAAAAAACATCACGCAGTTCCAGATTCGATGTAGCTTTCTCAGTTAAATACAGATCTAAGTGACTGTAGAGAAATCAGGAAACGACACAGTCAAATACAGTACTATGCAAATTAGTTGGGACAATAAAAAAATCCAGTAACAAAGACACAACTAAAATATTTATTTGTTTAATAGTGTAGTTAATAGCGAATGTGACCCCCCTTTGCTTTAATTGCTTCTTCCACCCTCTCAACCATTGATGCCACTAGCTTTCCACACATCTCCTTCACTTCAGGGTCGTGGTACCACACTTTCATGATGGTACCACACTTTCATGACACTTTCTATCATTTTGGTTTTTGTCATGCAATCCATCTTAGATATGCGCGCTTTAATAATGGCCCACAAATTTTCAATGGGGTTTAGATCGGGTGAATTTCCTGGCCACTCCAATACCTTCAAATGTTGCTGGGTAAAGAAACTCTTAGCAGCTTAGAATTGTGGCATGGAGCCGGATCCTGTTGAATACCCCATCGCCGTTAGGAAACAGCTTTTGCAGTGTTGGGACCATTTTCGCCTCCAGAACGCATATGTACTTTTTGCTGTCCATCATTACTTCAATGGGGTGAAGCGTCTGTGGCCCGGAAGCTGTGAAACATCCCCAAAACATGACCTTGGGTGGGTGTTTCGGGGATTGCTGGATGTGGCCGGATCGAAGAGGTTCTCCAGGCTTCGCTTGTCCCAACTAATTCGCACAGTACTGTATTTATTTATCGCATTTAACATTCGTCACATTTCCTTAAAATAATTTAAAGAGGAAAATAACGTCAAGATAACAGTTACTTCAGGGCATTGAAAAAGACTTGCAGAATGGCAAAAAATACTACATTTTCATGGTTAGGCTTTTTTTTTCCCACGTGGAAATAAGGCATTTCGGAATTTAAATTATTCGAGTATCTGCAGAACCCTATAGTAAATTGATCAGCCTTACCCAAAAATAACTTTACCCATAAATTGTGTACGAACTACTGATTTAAGATAAAACCATTGAACTCTCTCAGAACTCTGTGGGGCAGGGGGGCGGGGGTGGCTCAGTCGGTAGCGCGCCAGGCTCGTAATCTGTAGTTCCCAGGTTCGAGTCCCAGCTGGGTCAGCGTTGAGATTTATCTCCGCAAAATTCCCCGCCCTGCCCACGGTCAGTAGGGGACACCAATGGGCTTGGAAAGGCCGCCGTCCGTCGGATGGGACGTTAAGCCTTGGCCCCGTGTGCGGGAGAGCCATACCCTGTGCACGTTAAAGAACACGCTGGATGGCCTTGACGGGAGGCTACCATCTGTCTCCCAACAGCTGTTCCAGTGGGTCCCCTCCCCCAACCTTCTCTGAGCCTTCGGGGTCCATGTGACCTGGCCATTTAGCCCATGGTGTGCAAAAAAGTGCCGCTCAGAGGTAAAGCAACCCAACCCAACCCTGTGGGGCAGAACGGTAAAGGGCCAGGTTAGTAATCTGCAGTCCGCCCACTGTCTTGACGGGAGACTTACCATCTGTATCCTAACAGATCTCCAGTGGGTTACCTTCCCCGAACTTTTTCCGAGCCCTTGAGGTTTTTATCACCGGGACATTTAGCCCATTGTGTATAATTATTATGTATGTGCCTTAACAGGCATAGTGGTTAGACAGCTAGCGACTGTTACAGCAAGGCAAACTTTGTGTGCTCTGTTAACTCTAACTGAGAAAGTGGTCATCAGTGACTTCGGTCTTAGTAGGGCATATCCGTGCATGGCCTGTAAAAGGGGGCGGGGGTGGCTCAGTCGGTAGTGCGCCAGGCTTGTAATCTGTAACTCCCAAGGTCGAGTCCCAGTTGTGTCAGCATTGAGATTTATCTCCGCAAAATTCCCTGCCCACGGTCAGTAGGGGATACCGATGGGCTTGGAAAGGTCGCCGTCCGTCGGATGGGACGTTAAGCCGTGGCTCCGTAAGCGGGAGAGCCATACCCTGTGCACGTTAAAGAACACGCTGGATGGCCTTGACGGGAGGCTACCATCTGTCTCCCAACAGCTGTTCCAGTGGGTCCCCTCCCCCAACCTTCTCTGAGCTTTCGGGATCCATGTGACCTGGCCATTTAGCCCATGGTGTGCAAAAAAGTGCCGCTCAGAGGTAAAACAACCCAACCCCTCCCTCAACATGCTCTGAGCCTTCGGGGTCCTTGTGACCTGACCATTTAGCACATGGTGTGCAAAAAAGTGCGGTTCAGAGGTAAAACAACCTAACCCAAGCCTGTAAAAGCTAGGAATATCTTCTAGGATTCTTCTTTGTCCTATATGTCAAAAAAAATGTATACTTCATGCTTTTTTCAAGAAACAGACTGGATACCGACTATTAGGAGACAGGTGGTAGGTTTGCGTCAAAGCCATCCAGTGTGTTCTTTAACGTGCACATGGCATGGCTCTCCTGCACACGGGGCCACGACTTAACGCACCATCCGACGGACGGCAGTCTTTCCGAGAAACTTTTTCTGATATTTATGATTCTGGCAGTTAAAAGTTTCGAAGATCAAGCCCTTTATGGCCTCATTCAGTTTCCCGGATTTACGGGAATTCAAATTCAAATTTATTTTCAATAAGTATTATCTATAATTATATTACATAAAAAATCCCACTAAGCCGAAGCTTATCAGCGGGAATGTACATATATGTTTTTACAGATATGATCTAGATTTCCTCAGTAGTACATGAAATGAAGGAGAGAAAAAAAAAGGAATAAATGAGAAAGAAAACCGACAAAATGATGAAAGTTTCCAAATAAAAACATCACTTTTTCTTCAACCACTGAAATAATTTTTCTTTAACATCACAAATTTTTTTTAAGTTAACTATTTCTCTAGGAAGCAAGTTAAATAGGTAGGGAATTTGATATTCTTTGGAATTTCGTCCGTAATTATTATAAAATTTTGGTTGTTTCAAAAAACCCATAGCCTTTTTTCTAGTAAACTTATTGTGGCAAATATTTTGTTTATAGTTATCATCAAAGAAGTTATTGATAACAGAAACAAACACATATAAACTTTCAATAGGTAAAATTTTGAACAAACTGAATATATCATCTTTCGTTGTAAGGGAATATTTAACTTCTGAATTACACAATCCTTTTAGCAGACTAAATTGTATTCTTTTAATTTTATTTAATTCTGTGTTATAGGCTGTCCCATAAACTGTTATCCCATACCCAATTATAGATTCAAAAAGTGCTTTATATACTAAAATAGTTATCTGTGTATCAACAAACATGTTAAGTTTCCTAATTTTAAATGCTACAAATCGTAGTCTTCAACACATCCAATCAATATGTTTATTCCATTTCATTTTCGAATTCATTTTCAAGCCTAGGTAAATTATTTCATTTACTTCTTCTATTTTAGGACAATTGCATGTACCAGGTGATAAACCATCCAGCCTAGTACAACTTATTCGATGCTTAGTAATTCTTCTATTAAGTGTAGGTTGTTGAGAACCAATACACATAAATTTAGTTTTTTTCTCGTTTACACTCAGTTTGTTAAGAGAAAACCATTTAACTGCTTTATTGAAATCACTTTGTAGATTGCAAATAGCGTATTCTAAATCAGAGTGGAAGTTGATTAGCACTGTATCATCAGCACACATATATAATTTACTATCGAAATTAATATTAGCCAAATCATTTATGTATATTTGGAATAACATGGGGCCGAGAATAGATCCTTGTGGAACTCCAAAATTGATCTGAAATTAATCGCTAAAATTATCATTTATTTTCATAACTATTTCTCTATGTAATAAGTAGCTTTTAAACCATTCAAAAATATTCCCTCTTATACCAAGTAAATATGATTTCTGTAGCAAGATATCGATGTCAACTGAATCAAATGGTTTATTTTTATTTAAGTCCATAAATACCGCAACGCATTTCTTTCCTATATTTAAATTAATATTTATATTATTAATAAGATTTTCCAAAAGACTTTGCGTTCCCATACCTTTCGGAACCCAAATTGCTGACTTGACAGAAAATTAATTTATTCAAAAAATTTTGCAAGCGATCTCCAACGTATTTTTCCATTATCTTATCAAAAATTGTTAATAGAGTGATTGGTCCATAATTATTAAAATTCTTTTTGGATCCACTTTTATATACCGGACGAATAATTCCAATTTTCATAGCTATTGGGATTTGCGAATTTTCAAAAATTTTATTTATAAGAATTGTTATTACATGAACAAAATTGCATTTACTTTCCTTTATGTATTTTGGTTTAATATTGTCAAATCCAGGAGATGTGTTATATTTTAAGTGATCTATAATATTGGCAACATCGAAGTTACTAGCTAGTGGAAAATGCATAGAATTCTTATTTATGTAACATAATTCGTAAACCTTATCTGACCTGGTATTCATCGTCGCATATTCTGTTTGCATCTCACTAATAATTGTTACAAAAAACTTAACAAAACTATTTAGAATTTCTTTTGGAGTGTTATCTCTAATCAAGTGTCTTTCAACATTTTCGTCGATTGACATCCTTTTTTTATCATCAATAATATCATTAATTAATTCCCACATTCTAGTATCATTACCTTTATTAATTGCTAATTTATTTGAATAAAATATGCGTTTTTGGTTTCTTATAATGATGTTTACCCTATTTCTTTCCATTTTATATAAGTCATAATTTTGTTCATTATTTACATTATCTTTATATCTTTTCTATAATTTACCTCTATTTTTAATTGCTAAAATAATGTCATCTGTAATCCATTCTTTCCTTTTTCTCTTAGTTTTACAATTATTAATTTGTTTACTATAATAAGAATTTTCCCGAATATCATCAATTTTACTTAATATTTTCATATATAATAATTCTGTACTCATGTCTTCATCAACTATATCATTCCATTGTGTCATTTGCAATTTTTGAATAACAAGAGTATCATTATAAAATTTTTTAAAACCTAGGTTTGAATCCTCTTTCAAAAATGTAACATCATTAGAGCTACCGTATATTTCCGCAGATAAGATGACCTTCAGATAAGACGAGGTATAAATTTTCGTCAAAGTTTTATGGTTTTAGCATATATCTGTCCTATAAGACGACCCCAAACTATCAACGGCCTATGAATTTAGTTTCGATCGGCGATCATCATCTGGTTTGGGCGAGGGTGGCTCAGTCGGTAGCGCGCCAGGCTCGTAATCTGTAGTTCCCAGGTTCGAGTCCCAGCTGGGTCAGCGTTGAGATTTATCTCCGCAAAATTCCCCGCCCTGCCCACGGTCAGTAGGGGACACCGATGGGCTTGGAAAGGCCGCCGTCCGTCGGATGGGACGTTAAGCCGTGTCCCCGTGTGCGGGAGAGCCATACCCTGTGCACGTTAAAGAACACGCTGGATGGCCTTGACGGGAGGCTACCATCTGTCTCCCAACAGCTCTTCCAGTGGGTCCCCTCCCCCAACCTTCTCTGAGCCTTCGGAGTCCATGTGACCTGGCCATTTAGCCCATGGTGTGCAAAAAAGTGCCGCTCAGAGGTAAAACAACCCAACCCAAATCATCATCTGGATAATAATACTGTATAGCGTATACGGAATTATGTCCTATTCACAAATATTCGCACTGAGTCGGGCATTCACCTTGACTATTCACAAAAGCGTTGTATGGGCTATTCTATTTTGTGGACATACCCTACTCTATACTAGTAAATAATTACGGTTTGTCCGTTTTTTCCTCAGTAACTCAATAAACATAACTTTTAATATTTATTTTGTTTTAGTATTGTTTTACTATTACAATGTAATGTATTATTTACTATTACAATGTAATGTATTATCATATAGCGTATTTAAATAATATGATAGATTTTTCGATAAGTTGTAGTAATAATGGTTTCAATTTATATAAATTTCAATCTAATTTTTTTTGTATCTGTCCTATAAGACGACCCAGTTTTTGGGGGCCTTTTTCTATGATTCAACTATCGTCTTATCTGCGGAAATATACGGTAAATATTCTTTTTGAAATTTCAAGATGATTTTTAGCCTACTTTCCGAGACACGATAAATAAATACTTCAGAGTTGTTGGGTTGTTTTACCTCTGAGCGGCACTTTTTTGCACACCATGGGCTAAATGGCCAGATCACATGGACCCCGAAGGCTCAGAGAAGGTTGGGGGAGGGGACCCACTGGAATAGCTGTTGGGAGACAGTGGTAGCCTCCCGTCAATGCCATGCAGCGTGTTCTTTAACGTGCACAGGGTATGGCTCTCCCGCACACGGGGCCACGGCTTAACGTCCCATCCGACGGACGGCGTCCTTTCCAAGCCCATCGGTGTCCCCTACTGACCGTGGGCAGGGCGGGGAATTTTGCGGAGATAAATCTCAACGCTGACCCAGCTGGGACTCGAACCTGGGAACTACAGATTACGAGCCTGGCGCGCTACCGACTGAGCCACCCCCGCCCTCGTGATTCTATGGTATAATGCTTCAGAATATTGAGACATCCTCCAAATAAGCTCAACTTCTACCTCTCAGTTTTGAGCTGAATTAAGAGCTCCCCCCCCTTCCCACAAACCTTCCCCCTATACAGAAACCAGTGCGCACACACGCACATGCACAAACGCTAGAGGATACATTTGCCCACTTTTTCTTCCCCACCCAGAACACACCCCACAACCATGCTTGTCACGTGCGAAGGCGGGAGCTTTGCCTTTCCGCCCTCAGGCTATCCCATTGTACCCCTAGAAAGTAAGATAAGCCCAGAGTTCGCCATGCCATTCTACCTCCACCACCGATGCTCTTAGCCAAGGTTATTGAGTGGGTGATCCTGCAACGTCGACATTGGCGCCACCTGGCTTGTTAACCTCCGCCGTAGGTGACAGGCTTAGTCACGATCAAGAAAAAAAGATCTTGTTCTCGTACTACGGAAACCATCCCGCGCACCTCCGGCTTGCCTTGCCAACGACTGCATCGTCTTTTCCACGGGACAGGCCATCGGTCGAGCCCAGCTCGATTTCTTTTTTCACAATGGAGCTGGAGATACAGTGCGCATGCCCGGATTTTGATTCTCACGTGATGCCCTGCGATATCATTCGTCTCTCCGAGGAGACAGATCTAATGAATGGTTTACGGTTCTGGGATGAGATCAGAATGGAAAAGTCCCGAGTAAATTGCGACACACATGGATGAAGGCTGATCGCGATTGGCTTGATTAAGGCGAAAATTCACCAACTGCAGGAGCTCGTCCTGGGAAGGGGGTGGAACGCTTCTTGAACTTGATGACATAAGTAGGGCTGTGGAACAACGGTCAATGCTGATTTTCAAACCCCTTGGCTTTTATAATGAATGACTTGGCGATAGGTAATTGGGAGGAAGCATGCAGATGAGAAGAGGAAATGATTCCTGCCGCTTTCCACCTTCTGGTCAAAGGTCTATCGTTCAAGAAGTTTCCATCTCTGGAATTGTAGACGATAAAAACTAGAAAGGAACTGTGGTACCTTCACTTTGTTTTCGGTTTCGTACACAAAAGCCAATTTATTTGACAACGGTTTGTTACCAGGAACAGCGCTTAAATATTCTAACATGATTCTGATAAAATTTAAGATGAATCGCTCCTCAAAAGGGGAAAAAAAAAGATAGAATTGTAGATAGAATGGATTTATGTTATCATATTTCGTGTCTGGAATGAAGAAATATTAAGTTCACTCGGAATAGAATATATTCAGAATAATGTGGATAGGTATTGAACAAAAGAATGTATATAAAAAAGGAATTATGCGAGAATACCAATATCAGAGAGCCAGCCATACAGAATGGATGAATTCGATGCCAAGTTTAATAATTTACAAGAGTAATAATAATATAATAATAATCTTTATTTTATTCCGCCAGTCAGCACAATATACATTTACATAGCATAATCATCTAATAACAATTAATATATACATGAGAAAAACTGAAAAGTGAAATAGCTGAGAAATATCAATTGTATCAGAAAAGGTAAATAATCACATTAAATATTAGTGTTTAATAGGAAAGGCGAAACAAAAAAGGAGAGCATAGTAAGCTGACGCTTATTTTTAGTTAATGCTCCCTATTTCCTTCAAAGTTCAATTATGACAACAGTAAAGTATACAATAATTCAAATAGTACAAAGGTCAAATGGTTATGAGACATATTACACTGATACATAGAAGAAGGTTTCATTGCTTTGTAAGAAGAAACATTCTACATTTGATTTTAAATATTTGGGTCCATGTAAATAGTACAGCCGTCCCGTGGCCGAGTGGTTAGCGCGCTTGGCTGCTGATCTAAGAGACCTGGGTTCGAGCCCCGGGTTGATCTAAGGGACCTAGGTTCGAGCCCTGGGTAAAGGCATGGATGTTTATGTTGTCTTTCTGCTGAGGTCCTACCATCCTCTCAGATCTTCTACTGTGGCATATAAACTGACAGGCTCCTGTCAGACCTCTGTGGCAAGCAGCTGCTTGAGGGGGTATTTTTTTTTTTTTTCTTTTTTAAATAGTGCAGCCGTTAACGCAGTGGGAGGAAGTCTAGGACGTCGCATTGTCAAACTTTTTGACACTGAGACCTCCTAGAACTGTACTAAAATTTATGCGATCCCTTAGAATCGTAAATGAAATTATACGACTCCCTAGAATCGTAGATAAAATTATGCGGCCCCCTAGAATCGTAGATAAAATTATGCGACTCCCTAAAATCGTAGATAAAATAATGCGACCCCCTAGAATTGTAGATAAAATTATGCGGCCCCCTAGAATCGTAGATAAACTTATGCGGCCCCTTAGAATCGTAGATAAAATTATGCGACCCGCTGGAATCGTAGGTAAAATTATGTGACCTTTCCCCTTTTCCCTACAGTGTAGGACCTATGTAGTTAAATCTAATGATTTCATTACATTTAAATGGGATAAAATCCACCAAAATTATCTTTTTTTATTTAAGACATTTGACATTGAGACATTCGCAGATGAAATTGTGCGATCCCTTCCCTCTTCCCACCTCATCCAAAATGATTTCATTATATTTGCAAATGGTAAAATATAACAAAATTATCTTCTTTTTACATCTAACGCATGTCACAAAACACTTTTTTTTATATAAACACACAGTCTCACATAATATTGCAAAAAAATATTCTACTAAAAATACTAGCAAATGTAAAACTATTAGACTTTTCGGACCCTCATCCAAGCTGCTCGCGACCCACAGTTTGAGACCTACTGCGTTAACGAAAAGTTAAAAACATAATCCTCCAAGTGGACTGAGATCCGGCACCACGATACACTCACTAAGCCTGTCAAATTATTTACCTACCCAGTAATGGTGAAGCTTGGGTGAAAACAATTGAGACAATGACATTGAGCAGTTGAGGCATCCCTCAGGTTCTCACAGGTCATTGGTCGATTGAGCTATCAATCGAGCAATGATCTATGATATCATTGGTTGATCTATGAAGCTATTGGGTTATTGACAAGTAAACGATAGCTCAATCAACGAATGACCTATGAGAACCATCGTTTCGTCAACTGTGCAGTCTCATTGTCTCAATTCCTTCCCCTTACGCTTCGCCACATCTAAGACATCCAACGATTATTGGTACCGGGAAAAATGTTCTTTGCGGGACTAGGAGTCAATCCTTAGGTGAAACCCTCTTCCGTGGGTTGGGGGCGGAGATGGTTCAGTCGGTAGCGCGCCATGCTCGTAATCTTAGTTCCCAGGTTCGAGTCCCAGCTGGGTTAGCGTTGAGATTTATCTCCGCAAAATTCCCCGCCCTGCCCACGGTCAGAAGGGGACACCAATGGGCTTGGAAAGGCCGCCGTCCGTCAGATGGGACGTTAAATCGCGGCCCCGTAGTGGGAGAGCCATACCCTGTGCACGTTAAAGAACACGCTGGATGGCCTTGACGAGAGCCTACCATCTGTCTCTCAACAGCTGTTCCAGTGGGTCCCCTCCCCCAACCTTCTCTGAGCCTTCGGGGTCCATGTGACCTAGCCATTTAGCCCATGGTGTGCAAAAACTTGCCGCTCAGAGGTAAAACAACCCAACTCTTCCGCGGGTTGCTCCTTCTCTATCCGAAGACCCCACAAGAGAGCCGTAAAACATTAGGCAAGAAGTTGTGTCAGCGGAGCTCGCTAGTCTTTTTGGAACCTTTCATTAAACTTAATTTTATAAACAGGGGCATGAAACAAAGATCAATGCTGACATCCAAATTCCTTGTTTTTTTATAATAAAGGACTTGTCAATAGGTAATACAGATTACACTATGTTTTACATAAAGAATGTAGCAGCAATTACCCCACCACGAGTTTCTTGTCCAATCGTCACTCTTAACCGCGAAAGCCAATGAAAAAATAAGATATGAAAATGTACAGTCGCTCAAAAGAGTATCCAAACACTATGGTTGATAACAGAATTCAGAAATAAATATCTGGCAACGATTCTTTTAGAGATTAGTGATCTGGCAACCTTCGTGTCACGAAGGGTTCTGGTGGGTGATCTGGCAACCTTCGTGTCACGTGACACGAAGGTTGCCAGATCACTAATCTCTAAAAAAAACGTTGCCAGATATTTTTTCTGAATTCTGTTATCAACCACGGTGTTCGGATACTTTTTTGAGCGACTGTACAGTCGCTCAAAAAAGTATCCGAACGCTATGGTTGATTACGAAATTAAAAAAAAATATCTGACAACGATTTTTTCAGAAATTAATGATCTGGCATCCTTCGTGTGCAGTACACGAAGGATGCCAGATCACTAATTTCTGAAAAAATCGTTGCCAGATATTTTATCTGAATGTTGTAATCAACCATGTCGTTCGGATACTTTTTTGAGCGACTGTACTAAGCCTCAACTCGTTAGGGAACTTCTATGAAAATGTTTTAAATCACAACTGTATCTGTGTGAAAGTAATTATGCCTCTTCGCGTACTTTACAATATTCCGAAGTTAAAAAACATAATTTTCAGTAGTTCATCTCCATAAATTAAACATAATAATAATTTTCTTAAGGAAAAATATTTATTTCTTGCATCAGGCGTGGAACTATTTGCTCTGACGGATTATTACACTTACGAATTCTTCTTGCTAAAACTCATGTGGGTGTGTCGTCTTTTCATTGGTTGGTGCCTTCTATGATCTTCAGATTTTATCTCTCATTCTTCATGTGCAACAAAGTTATTTTTTAAGTAGCGGCAATAAATCCTGCCTGATTTCATCTTGTAGTCAAAGGTTTATCATTAAAAAGTCATAGCTCAGGTAGTGCCGTCTTAACAGTATTGTAAGCCCCTGGGCAATGCAATGCACTGGAGACCCTACCCACCCACCTATGGGAATAAAAATGTAAACGGTCAATAAAATTAAGCCTATAGATTTATTGGTACTTTTAACAAAATCATTGTAAAAACATGCTGTAAAGCGAAGATTAATCAACACAAACTTTTGCGAAATTTAGAATCGTGGGGCCCCTGGGCAACTGCCCAGTGTGTCCATGCCTTAAGACGGTCCTGAGATCAGGGTTGGGTTGTTTTACCTCTGAGCGGCACTTTTTTTTGCACACCATGGACTAAATGGCCAGGTCACAAGGACCCCGAAGACTCAGAGAAGGTTGAGGGAGGGAACCCACTGGAAGAGCTGTTGGGAGACAGATGGTAGCCTCCCGTCAAGGCCATCCAGCGTGTTCTTTAACGTGCACAGGGTATGGCTCTCCCGCACACGGGGCCACGGCTTAACGTCCCATTCGACGGACGGTGGCCTTTCCAAGCCCATCGGTGTCCCCTACTGACCGTGGGCAGGGCGGGGAATTTTGCGGAGATAAATCTCAACGCTGACCCAGCTGGGACTCGAACCTGGGAACTACAGATTACGAGCCTGGAGCGCTACCGACTGAGCACCCCCGCCCCCCTGAGCTCAGGTAGTATGAGAAGGTTTAAAGGGAGTGCTTAAAATAGCTGACTAAGTTTAAGAAATAAGTTGTAGAAAAAAAGCAGGTCTGAGACTTGAAAGGGAGTATTCTGAAGGTGCTTAGAGATCTTTCAGGATTACCCTAGAGTGGGAATGCCTGACCAATATAGCTATTGACTCATCTTTTTCCTACTTAGCACCGACAGTGCGAATTCTTCTGTTTATAAAGATGAACAAATTGAAAGACAGGTGTTTCAACTGCAAGATGCATGAGAAAGTTCCTGACGTATGTTGGTAGGTTGTAGACTCAGTTCGTGATCTGCAGAAGTTCGTGTGGCGATCATGTCAGCGATTAGCAATTTCCATAAGGCTATGGTTTCAGCCGACAGTTTGTATGGTTAAAATACTCATGTGGAAAGCCTGACAAGTGGTAATGTAACATAAAGAATGCAGTGGCAATTATTGCTATAAGATCTGCTTTCCCAATCGTCGCTTAGCAGTCTTTACCACGAAAGCCAATGAAAGGCCCGCCTGACCTCGGTCAGTAGGGAATACTGAGGGGCTTTGAAAAGTTGCCGTCCGTCGGATGGGACGTTAATTCGTGGATCCTTCGTAGTGGGTTGGGTTGTTTTACCTCTGAGCGGCACTTTTTTGCACACCATGGGGTAAATGGCCAGGTTACATGGACCCCGAAGGCACAGAGAAGGTTGGGGGAGGGGACCCACTGGAACAGCTGTTGGGAAACAGATGGTAGCCTCCCGTCAAGGCCATCCAGCCTGTTCTTTAACGTGCACAGGGTATGGCTCTCCCGCACACGGGGCCACGGCTTAACGTCCCATCCGACGGACGGCGGCCTTTCCAAGCCCATCGGTGTCCCCTACTGACCGTGAGCAGGGCGGGAATTTTGCTGAGATAAATCTCAACGCTGACCCAGCTTGGACTCGAACCTGGGAACTACAGATTACGAGCCTGGCGCGCTACCGACTAAGCCACCCCCGCCCCACCTCCTTCTGAGTGAGAGCCATACCTTGTGCACGTTAGAGAATACATTGGGTGGCCTGGACGGAAGGCTACCATCCTAACAATACTTCAGTGGATCCCTCCCCCAACCTTCTCTGAGCCCTCGGCGTCCTTGTGACCTGGTCACTTAGCCCATTGTGTGCAAAAAAAGTGCCACTCAGAGGTAAAACAGCCCAACCCAATGAAAAGCAAGATGTGACGCTTGAAAATATGTATATTAGTCCTCGCTCGAGCGTCTACGGCAAATGTTTTAAATAAAAGATTTTAATTACTAACATTTAAAAAAGAAATTATGCTTCATCGTGCCCTTTACAATATTAAAAATTAAAAATAAGAAATCAAAAATAACATTTTCAATTGCTCATTTCCACAAACTATACATAATAATAATTTAGGTAACAAAAGCACTTATTTCTTACGTGAAAAAAACATGGGACTATTTGCTGTGTCGGATTATTACACTGGCGAATTGTTGCTTCTAGAACACACGTGGGTGGAACATCTTTTCAGTGGTTGTTGTCTTCTTTGATCTTCAGATTTTGGCCGCTCCAATCTTTATCTGAAATTGAGTATGGAGTGATATAATTGTCCCTTGAGTGGCAACGGGACACTCAAGGTAAGACTATGAGACTGCGCAGTTCACTCTTGGATGATTCTCACAGATCTATGTGAGAATCATCCAAGACGCATCAACGACCAATCAATCGACCAATAATCGACTAGAACGGTCTAAGCATCAGCAATGACGTAAAAGAAACAGTCAACATTCAAATAAGCAGTTTCATTGTCTCTGCAAAAGTCCCCTATTACCACTCACGTTACTCCACTATCAATGGTGGGGCGGGGGTGGCTCAGTCGGTAGCGCGCCAGGCTCGTAATCTGTAGTTCCCAGGTTCGAGTCCCAGCTGGGTCAGCGTTGAGATTTATCTCCGCAAAATTACCCGCCCTGCCCACGATCAGTAGGGGACACCGATGGGCTTGGAAAGGCCGCCGTCCGTCGGATGGGACGTTAAGCCGTGGCCCCGTTTGTGGGAGAGCCATACCCTGTGCACGTTAAAGAACACGCTGGATGGCCTTGACGGGAGACTACCATCTGTCTCCCAACAGCTGTTAAAGTGGGTCCCCTCCCCCAACCTTCTCTGAGCCTTCGGGGTCTATGTGACCTGGCCATTTAGCCCATGGTGTGCAAAAAAGTGCCGCTCAGAGGTAAAACAACCCACAACACAACAACTATCAATGGTAAAACCGTACTGATAAAGGTACGTTAAACAGCTCCAATATAATGGGTATGAGAGAATGCCATCAATGTGAGCGTAATAACTGTGATTCCTCCCCCCAACCTCCTCTGAACCCTCAGGGTCAGAAGTCTTAAGCCATCATGCTTAAGAATTGATAAGTTCCAATATGTACAGGGTGTTTCCAAAAGATCTAGTTATACTTTGGGAATGTGTTCTACCTTGAATTGTGATGAAAAACGTTCCTATGAACATTGGGCCAGAAACGCTTCCCTCCTAAGTTAGGGCACGTTTTGAGAGTGGAAGTAAAGAAAGCCTGTGATTTAATTTTTATTCCAGTTCTTACAGCGCACTGTAAGTGATCGATGAGTACACTTATATAACTCTACATTAGAACAAGTGTTCGAAATGGCCTCGTTGAGCAGCAAAACACGCCTCACAGCGTCTTCCCATCGACTGTCGAGAATAGGTTCGAAAAGTCCCGAAGTATTCTGAATTCTTTCACAACCATCCACGATTCATTCGCGAAGAGATTGTGCATTAGGAACCGGGATAGCGCAAACATCAGCCTTAATGTATCCTCCATAAGAAGAAATCCAATGGATTCAAATCGGAAGAGCGTGCAGGCCGTGCAGTTGGTCAACCCCTACCAATCCAAAGGGGCAGGATACGTAGGATTGAGATCACCCAGGAGTGTGGGGTTTTGACCAACATTTGCATACATCCACTATGCCATCAGACATGCAAATGATTCAAATTTACCTAGCATCGTACCTTTTGACAAGCTTCTTTACTTGGACTCTTAAAATGTCCGAAGGGAAAGATTTCTCTTCCAGTGTCCATGGGAACTTTTTTCATCATTATGCGTAGTAGAACACATTCTTTGTTGGGTTGGGTTGTTTTACCTCTGAGCGGCACTTTTTTGCACACAATGGGCTAAATGGCCAGATCACATGGACCCTGAAGACTCAGAGAAGGTTGAAGGAGGAGACCCACTGGAATACCTGTTGGGAGACAGATGGTAGCCTCCCATCAAGGCCATCCAGCGTGTTCTTTAATGTGCACAGGGTATGGCTCTCCCGCACACGGAGCCACGGCTTAACGTCCCATCCGACGGACGGCGACCTTTCCAAGCCAATCGGTGTCCCCTACTGACCGTGGGCAGGGCGGGGAATTTTGCGGAGATAAATCTAAACGCTGACCGAGCTGGGACTCGAACCTGGGAACTACAGATTACGAGCCTGACGCGCTACCGACTGAGCCACCCCCGCCTCGAACACATTCGTAAACTTTGACCAGACCTTTTGGAAACACCCTCTATAGGTTTTGGAGATTACCAAATTTGTGGGGAGCGGGGATGGCTCAGTCGGTAGTGCGCCAGGCTCGTAATCTTTACTTCCCAGGTTCGCCAGTGGTGAGATTTATCTCTGTCCCTACCTACCTACCCTGCCCACGGTCAGTAAGGGACAGTGATGGGCTTGGAAAGACCGCCGTCCGTCGGATTCGACATTAAGCCGTGGCCCGTATGCGAGAAAGCCATACCCTGTGTATGTTAAAGAACACGCTGGATGGCTTTGACGGGAGGTCTGACGGGAGGTCATCTGTCTTTGACGGGAGGTCATCTGTCTTCCAAAAGCTGTTCCAGTGGGTCCCCTCCCTTAACCTTCTTGTGGCTTGGCCATTTAGCCCATTGTGTGCAAAAAAGTGCCTCTCAAAACTGAAACAACCCAAGCCAAATATCAATGATCTATGATAACCACCAATGGCTCTATTGCGCAGTGTCATGCCTCGATTGCTTCCATTCCCACTTCGCAAATGTAAGAAATATAGCAACGAAATTTCGATGCATAAATATGGGAGGGTATCATGGTGTGAGAATGGTATTGTAGACAACAAATTCACTTACTCGCCTATAACTTAGACAAGAAATGAAAAAATAATTGAATTTTTTCTCTTAAGTTTATCACGCATTTAAATTAAATTTCCTGTTCTAAAACAGCCATAAATTCAATCGTTAATGCTTTGAAAAGTTATTTTTCTTACTTTAGCAGCTGCTTGAGGGGGTATTTATTTATTATTTAATATTTGTAAATGCTTCTCTATTTGCATTTATTTTTATTAGAGTGTTCCCAAGCTTCGTAATAAATTTTTATAAAATCAAACTCGTAAAGAATGTTATTTACAAACCGGTTTGTAAGATGGAATTGGAGTCTGTAACCGAGACAAAATTAGGCAAAGTTAAAAGAATTCAAAAACTAAAGTGACGCACACAACTGACACTTTGAAACTAAGGACTTTGGGAATTTAGAGGTTTACAAACAAGAAGGATGTTATTTTCTATACTCCACCTTCTTCCTCGTCATAAGTCTTTTGGGTAACTCTGAGCGGCACTTTTTTGCAAACAATGGCTAAATGGCCAGGTCTCAAGAACCCCAAAGGCTCACAGAATGATGGCGTTCCCACTGGATAGATGTTAAGTAACAGATCGAAGTCTCCTGATAACGCAGTCCAGCGTGTTCTATATCGTTCATAAGGTATGGCTCTCGTGCACGCTTTTGCAAACAATGGCTAAATGGCCAGGTCTCAAGAACCCCAGAGGTTCACAGAACGATGGCGTTCCCACTGGATAGATGTTAAGAGATCAAAGTCTCCTGATAAGGCCATCCAGCGTGTTCATAAAGTATGGCTCTCGTGCACGCTTTTGCAAACAATGGCTAAATGGCCAGGTCTCAAGAACCCCAGAGGTTCACAGAACGATGGCGTTCCCACTGGATAGATGTTAAGAGATCGAAGACTCCTGATAAGGCCATCCAGCGTGTTCTATATCGTTCATAAAGTATGGCTCTCGTGCACGCTTTTTCAAACAATGGCTAAATGGCCAGGTCTCAAGAACCCCAGAGGTTCACAGAACGATGGCGTTCACACTGGATAGATGTTAAGAGATCAAAGTCTCCTGATAAGGCCATCCAGCGTGTTCTATATCGTTCATAAGTATGGCTCTCGTGCACGCTTTTGCAAACAATGGCTAAATGGCCAGGTCTCAAGAACCCCAGAGGTTCACAGAACGATGGCGTTCCCACTGGATAGATGTTAAGAGATCAAAGTCTCCTGATAAGGCCATCCAGCGTGTTCATAAAGTATGGCTCTCGTGCACGCTTTTGCAACAATGGCTAAATGGCCAGGTCTCAAGAACCCCAGAGGTTCACAGAACGATGGCGTTCCCACTGGATAGATGTTAAGAGATCAAAGTCTCCTGATAAGACCATCCAGCGTGTTCTATATCGTTCATAAGTATGGCTCTCGTGCACGCTTTTGCAAACAATGGCTAAATGGCCAGGTCTCAAGAACCCCAGAGGTTCACAGAACGATGGCGTTCCCGCTGGATAGATGTTAAGAGATCGAAGTCTCCTGATAAGGCCATCCAGCGTGTTCTATATCGTTCATAAAGTATGGCTCTCGTGCACGCTTTTGCAAACAATGGCTAAATGGCCAGGTCTCAAGAACCCCAGAGGTTCACAGAACGATGGCGTTCCCACTGGATAGATGTTAAGAGATCAAAGTCTCCTGATAAGGCCATCCAGCGTGTTCTATATCGTTCATAAGGTATGGCTCTCGTGCACACTTTTGCAAACAATGGCTAAATGGCCAGGTCTCAAGAACCCCAGAGGTTCACAGAACGATGGCATTCCCACTGGATAGATGTTAAGAGATCGAAGTCTCCTGATAAGGCCATCCAGCGTGTTCTATATCATTCATAAGGTATGGCTCTCGTGCACGCGGAGCCACAGATTAACATCACATTCGACGGATGGCAGTTTTTTCAAGCCTATCGGTATGTCCCTTTCGAACTGAGGGCATGGAGCTGGCACAGGTCGGACTCGAACCTGGGAGGCACACCACCCTGTCCTCGTTATGAGACTACTAATAATTACAATACAGCTGAAAATATAAACTAATAATATACACTAACAAATTTAGCCGAATCTGAATATCGGGTTGTAACGAACACGGTATAAACGAAATTTGGCTATAATATACTAAACTTTACTGATATATGTTCGACTTAAAATTAAATGTCGATATCATAATTTAATTCAAAAATTCGACAAAAAAAAACAATATGTTAGTAGAATTAATTTATAGATCGTACCTGTGTTCGAGCCCCGGGTAAGGTTGTGTATGCATGTGTCATTTTTCTGCTGAGTCTCCTGTCAGACCTCTGTGGCAAGCAGCTGCTTGAGTGGTATTTATTTATTTTATTTTTTTTAAATATAGATCGCAACAGATAGACGAATATAGATCTATTTATAGATCGCATGGGGCGGAGGTGGCTCAGTCGGTAGCGCGCCAGGCTCGTAATCTGTAGTTCCCAGGTTCGAGTCCCAGCTGGGTCAGCGTTTAGATTTATCTCCGCAAAATTCCCCGCCCTGTCCACGGTCAGTAGGGGACACCGATGGGCTTGGAAAGGCCGTTAAGCCGTCGGATGGGACGTTAAGCCGTGGCCCCGTGCACGTTAAAGAACACGCTGGATGGCCTTGCCGGGAGGCTACCATCTGTCTCCCAACAGCTATTCCAGTGGGTTCCCTCCCCCAACCTTCTCTGAGCCTTCGGGGTCCTTGTGACCTGGCCATTTAGCCCATGGTGTGCAAAAAAGTGCCGCTCAGAGGTAAAACAACCCAACCCATAGATCGCAACAGAGAAGACGACACATCCTCACCATGGATGAAAAAGTGTCGAATAATAATTAACAACATTCGAGGAATTTTAAACAAAACTAGAAGAGAAAAATATTGCCTCTGGTGACTATGAGCAGCTCGTTTTAAAAGAGAACCAAGTTTTTTTTTTATTTTCTGAAATTTTCAACCTTTAACCGTGGAAATTCGAAAGAATAGATGATTGCCAAAATGCAAATAGTAATATTTTATTATAAATAAATAAATAATAAATACCCCCTCAAGCAGCTGCTTGCCACAGAGGTCTGACAGTTTATATGCCATAGTAGAAGGTCTGAGAGGATGGCAGGCCCTCAGCAGAAAAACGACACAAACAGCCATACCTTACACCCGGGGCTCGAATCCAGGTCCCTTAGATCAGCAGCCAAGCTTGCTAACCACTCGGCCATGGGACGGCATATTTTATTCATCATCATCATCATCATCATCCTCAAGCAGCCATGGGCTACGGAGGTCCAACCAGACCGTGCAATTTAGTTCTCCAAGCAAGTCTATCCTGAACTACATCTACTGCATCTGGCCACTGCACACCAATTCTAACAAGGTCCTGTTTGACATTGTCTGCCCACCGCATCCTAGGTCTCCCCTTCTTTCTGAGGCCTTTAGGCACACTGTTCATAACCCTATTCGCCAATCTATAATTATTCATACGGGCAACATGGCCAAACCAACGGAGTCTCTCTCTGCACAATATGCTGCTTAAAGGAGGTTGCAAACTCCTTTTCCTAATCTCATCATTAGTTACAAAGTTGAACCACCTAATGCCCAAGATACTGCGTAAGCATCTGGAATCAAAAGCATCTAGTTTCCTGTTATCTTGTTTACAAAGTGTCCAAGTTTCACTACCATAACTAACCCTAGAAAGAACCAAACTATTATACAGTCTAATTTTAGTCTTTAGGTGTATACGCCTATTTCTCCACACTCTCCATAGATTCTTAAAAGTCCCAGCAGCAATCCCTATTCGTCTGTTAATCTCATGCCGCACATCACCATTATCTGTTACATAGCTCCCAAGATAATTAAACTGTGACACCTGCTCAAGACTGCAACCATTCAGATTAACTGAATCACAGCCTGCCTGACCAATTTTCATCACTTTAGTTTTCTCTCTGTTTATAACCAAACCTACTCTACTACCAGTCTCATCAATGGTTCGAATGAAAGAGTTCATCTCATCAACATCATTTGCCAGAAGGGCTAAATCATCAGCATAATCTAAATCAGAAATTTTCCTATCTCCAGCCCATTTAAGGCCAAAATCTTTCCCTTGAAGTGAATTTCGCATAACATAATCAATAACCAAGCTAAAGAGAAAAGGAGACAAAATGCACCCTTGTCGAACACCAGAAGTAATGCTAAACCAATTGCTACAAGCCTTACCAACTCTCACACACGACTCAGTGTTATTATAGAGAGCTTTCATAATGTTAACTAACTTGTCTGGTATACCATATGATCTCACAATCAACCACAAATTATGACGATCAACAGGAGTCGAAAGCCTTTTTGAAATCAACAAAGCTAGCAACCAAAGGTTTCTGAAACTCTAAACATTTCTCAAGAATCTGCCTAAGTGAAAATATCTGATCTACACATCCCCTACCACTTCTGAATCCACATTGCTCATCACGCAATTGCCTGTCAACCAGATTCTTAATTCTATTAAGCACAATCATGGAAAGAACTTTACCTGGAACAGAGAGTAGGCTGATACCCCTATAGTTATCACAAGAACTGCGATCACCTTTTTTGAAAATAGGGATAACAATAGCTCTGGTAAAATCCTTAGGAACCATGCCTTTATCATAAAAGAGATTCAGAATTTCAGTCATCCAAGTGGTAACCGAAACATTCCCAGCTCTAAGCATTTCCGTAGTAATTTCATCTACCCCTGGGGATTTATGAAGTTTAAGTTTAGAAACAGCCAAAATAACTTCAGATTGTGTTATAGGGCCAACATTAAAGCCACCAATGCATCTATCATCATTGCAAACAATGGGAGTAGAACTAACTACATTGTTTAGAACATCACTGAAATGCTCAGCCCACCTAGCCATGACAGAATCCTCCCCTTCTATAAACTTACCTTGTTTATCCTTCAATCCTTGTATGCTGTCCGTTTTCTACCACACAAAACATTAACTATCTGGTACAGCTCTCTGCTGTTGTGCTGTCTAACTGCTTCCTCGGCTTTGTCAGCCAAACCATCAAGCCAAGAATTTTTATCAGCAGCTAACTGATCCTTTACAAGTTTATTAAGGTCTCTGTAATGCTTTCTATTAGGACTAGTAGGGTATTGATTAAGGGCATTCCTGCAGTTCTTTCTTTCCGAAATAAGCTCAAGTGCCTTATCACTCAGATAATTTTGCCTCTTCTGCTCCTTTTTTCCTAAAAGAGTACTGTTAGTGTCCAAAAAAGCCTGTTTAAAATGATCCCATTCTTCCTCAACTTCAGTAGTAAGCAAACCATGACTGTCATAATGACTAAGTAACCTATCATGGTAAGCTTTGGCTATAACTGGATATTTCAGAGCTTCAGTATTAAAAGTAAAATTTTTAACCCTAGCACAACACTTTTTAAGTTTAAGTTGCAACACACTTTTAACAAGGTAATGGTCAGATCCAATTTCAGCTCCCCTATATGCCCTGGTATTCCTAACAGAACTAGTCCATTTGCTGTTAATTAATATGTAATCAATCATATTCTTATGCAGCCCATCAGGTGAAACCCATGTGTACTTATGTATGTCGCGGTGTTTGTAATAAGTGTTAGTTATTCTGAATCCATTTAGTTTACTTACCTGTAGGAGACGTTGCCCATTGCTATTGCAGCTACCAATACCAAAAGGGCCTATTACTCCTCCCCAAAGGTCAGAGTCAGTACCAACTTTGTCATTGAAGTCACCAAGAACAAGGGTAATATCTCCTTTCTTGACAGAATTCAAAATATCCTGAAGTTGTTCATAAAACCTATCCTTCTCATCCTCATCGGCATCCTCAGTGGGGGCATAACAGCAGATAACATTCAAGTCTTTAACGCTTGTCTGAAATTTTGCTGTAAGAAACCTTTCATTAATGCACTCATATCCTAGAAGAGCATCACTAGCGTGTCTGCTGAGAAGCAGACCCACGCCTTGGTGATGCTTTTTGTCGTCCCTCCCTGAAAAGAGAAATTTAAGATTATTTTTAAGAATCTGACCTTTATCTGTCCATCTGGTCTCTTGCAAGCCGAGAATATCTAAATTATAACGGTGGAATTCTTGTGTGAGGACATCAAGAGAAAAAGCTCTGTGCAGAGTCCTCACATTCCAACTACCTATGGAGAGAAAATGGTTAGTGGGATGTTTAAAGAAACTATGTTTATTGAGAGAGGGAATGCCGACAATATCAAACAGCCCCCTAATCGCAGACATGGGGCAAAGACCCGTTCCCCCACTACTAAAGGCTGAAGCCATCTACACTGGAAGACTTCCTCCAATGTAGAATTTGACGATGCCAATAGAAGCAAAGAGTTCAGGTGCCTGCGATGACTTCTGCTCAGGATTATCCACCAGCTGATAAACATATCCTGTGGATCTATTCACTTGGGGCTGTCAACCCACAAACAAAAAGAAAACACAGCGGAAGATTTTCCCTCCACAGAAGCCCACCAGCGCAGCAAAATCAGGATCCATAATCAAGCTCAGAGCCATATATCTGTCCAGTCCAGTAGGTTTATATGGTCAGCACCAGGACCCTGTGTGGTTGACCACTCCTCAGCAGGGTAGAAAAAAAAGAAAAGTAGCCATAGTTGTCCAGATCAGTAGGCCACACTAATCTGGCAGCCCTCCCCTTCCGTTCACTTCCACAAGAGAGTATCTCTTTTGAAAGTTACTAACGGTCCGCACCACGAGAAGGCGGGGTTGGACATTAGGTGCTAGGCCTGGCCGGTTCTATGCATCATCACAGGGGATTGGTGCATAGCTCTCCTTCCAGTGACTACCTAGCTACCATTTACAGACCATTTATTAGTATTTATAAATTATAAAAGCAATTTTTCATTTATCCCTTAAAATGGGGGAGGGTGCATTTTCTTACTCGTTCGACTTTTGGAGACAAATCAATATGTGTACACCCTTTTTCGAGCATAAGCAAATCCTTTGCAAAATTCTGTTAAGTTTCGCATCTTTCACATTTAGTCTCAAAAACCACGAAAATTGAATCCCTCTGAAGGAACTAGAAAGCATGATCGTAGTATTTCGTTACTACCTATCCAACTCAAAAGGAATTTTTCATTTTCTTTTTGAAATAAAAAAAAAAATTTTTTACAACCTTAACCCGTCGCATGATTCTGAACCTTTTATGCTTCATGTACCCCCTGAAAATGTGTATGTAACTGGCATACCCCTTATATAGATAGATAAAATTACAGTTATAGTATAATAATGGGAATAAAATAAAACATATATCTAGCGACTTTTGAGCTCTCACGGCGTACCTCAAAAAATTTTACCGCATACTCCACGTTGAGTTGTTGGGTTGTTTTACCTCTGAGCGGCACTTTTTTGCACACCATGGGCTAAATGGCCAGGTCACATGGACCCCGAAGGCTCAGAGAAGGTTGGTGGAGGGGACCCACTGGAACAGCTGTTGGGAGACAGATGGTAGCCTCCCGTCAAGGCCATCCAGCGTGTTCTTTAACGTGCACAGGGTATGGCTCTCCCGCACACGGGACCACGGCTTAACGTCCCATCTGACGGACGGCGGCCTTTTCAAGCCCATCGGTGTCCCCTACTGACCGTGGGCAGGGCGGGGAATTTTGCGGAGAAAAATCTCAACGCTGACCCAGCTGGGACTCGAACCTGGGAACTACAGATTACGAGCCTGACACGCTACCGACTGAGCCACCCCCGCCCCGCTCCTCTCCACGTTGAGAACCCCTAGCCTAGTGGTAAGCGTGGTTGGCTACTGATCAGAGGAACCAGGGTTCGAGCCGCGGGTAAGGTATGTTTGTGTTGTTTTCGAGCCCCGGGTAAGGTAAAAGTATGTTTGTGTTGTTTTACAGCTGAAGATTTTCGCCATCAGATCAAATATTGCGCATAAATTGACGGGCTCCTGCAGACCTCCGTGGCAAGCAGCTGCTTGAGGGGATATTTATTTTTTTTTACAACCTTGTAAGGTTAGCTTACAAGTCTTTTTTTTTATGTCCTAATAATATTGCTATCAATATTCATATAAAAATTTCGGCATTTTCAACTTTTTTCCCCGTTCGAGGGCGCGGCAAAAACTTTTGGGAGATTGAGAAACTGCGAACCGTAATAGTTCATTAATACCAAACGAACCCCAAAAAAGTTTCAGTTTGCCTCTAAAAGCAAAAAAAAATTGAATAATGAATAAAATTCGGTCATATTTAATGAGTTGTAAAAGCCGGAACATTAAATTATATTATAAAAATAATTCAAAATTGTCTAATATTGAAATAATCATTATACAAACTTCTAAAATATATATATATATTTTAATTAAATGGTTCGAAACAATACTTATTATTTAAGTTTTAATTTCCGAGAAATGATTACAACACAGCATTTTTGTCCGCAAAATTCCCCGTCCTGCCCACGGTCAGTAGTGGGACACAGATGGGCTTGGAAAGGCAGCCGTCCGTCGGATGGGACGTTAAGTCGTGGCCCCGTGTGCGGGAAAGCCATACCCTGTGCACGTTAAAGAACACGCTGGATGGCCTTCACGGGAGGCTACCATCTGTCTTCCAACAGCTGTTCCAGTGGGTCCCCTCCCCCATCCTTCTCTGAGCCTTCGGGGTCCATGTGACCTGTCCATTTAGTCCATCATCATCATCCTCAGGCAGCCACAGGCTACGGAGGTCCAATCAGACCGTACAATTTAGTTCTCCAAGCATATCTGTCCTGAGCTACATCTGCTGCATCGGAACACTGCACACCAATTCTAACAAGGTCCTGTTTGACATTGTCTGCCCACCGCATCATAAGTCTCCCCCTCTTTCTGAGGCCATTAGGCACACTGTTCATAACCCTATTCACCAATCTATAATTATCCATACGGGC